>JAHDVE020000248.1:0-52638 GCA_022606495.2 Halesus radiatus | reverse complement strand
TTTTGTTTTGTTTGTTTTTGTTTTTGTTTTTGTTTTGTTTTGTTTTGTTTTGTTTTGTTTTTGTTTTGTTTTGTTTTGTTTTGTTTTGTTTTGTTTTGTTTTGTTTTGTTTTGTTTTGTTTTGTTTTGTTTTGTTTTGTTTTGTTTTGTTTTGTTTTGTTTTGTTTTGTTTTTTTTGTTTTTTTTGTTGTTTTTTTTGTTTTTATTTTTTTTTTCTTCTAAGGAAGCAAACACTTTGGGGTGTGACATTATATATTAAATGAAAAAAACACAATTTGTAAATAATAAAAGTGGTGTATTACAAATTGTGTTTTTTCATTCATGTTTTGTTAACAAAAATCGTTAAATATTAAGATACAAAAAAATACGCGATTACACCAACTGTTAGTTCATACTAATTAGACGGTTGGGTTCCTATGGCATCCTTATTACAGGTTCCGTCTATGACATACAATTAACATGATCCTTTCTGAACTAGTCCCTGTAATATTGGCTGTTGAGTCTGTGCTACACGAAGATATTACAGTTGTCTATAAAACTTCATATAAAGATAAAATTTTAATCAAATGGCGCTTCAGTCTATCTGGTTCTCGGCGCCTCATATATACCTGCGTTTTTTCACTTCCGTTGTGTGAAGGTGTATGATAATGTATACTGTACTCTCTTCTATCAGCCAAAGGCTGTGGGTTCAAGGGGCGGCAGTGCGTAATAAGTAGGAAGAACACGATTTAATTACAAGTAAAATGTTTCACGGCTATTTTAAAAAAGTCCCTATTCATCAATTAATAACCACATGAACCCTTTATATGAAAAAACCATTTGGGTTCTCTATAAATTGGAATATTAGTTTGGTTCGTGTATAGGTTTTGCGGGAAAATAATAAGGGTCGTTACTCAACCGTAAATTGTTCTTGCAGTAGAACCACATTAGTCATAGGTCTATTAAATCCTTTAACCTAACCGAGGTCTACACATTTTCGATGCCGCAATAAAATTAACGGGATTAATTCTTCATTTATACCATTATTTTCGTACTAGTTGAATATCAAAGTGTTTTTTCTACCATTTGGTGGATTGGTTACCAGTATTATTATGTAGTCATTTAGGCGATAGGCAAAATTATAATGATAATGAGAGCCTGAAAACATTTCTGTAAGTTGGATTTTCAATAAAGATTCATCTTCATCAAGTCTATATGAGTCTAGATGCTGCGAACTGGACCCGTCTGGTCCTTAATACAATTCCGCCAACGTGTTGGGGTCCCACTTTTTTGTGACACCTTACAGGCCCTATAGAGCCAATGGAAATTTATCACCACCCAATTGGGTTACGTTGTTCAGGAAGGGGATGAAGGCGGGTTGTAAATGAGGGAGAAAAAGCGAAGTTGCAGTTAACGTAGAGCCTTTTTTCAAAAGTACTCGTCGGAAAATCGACTACTTTTCATGTCGCCAATATCAACTGTAAACGTGCATTATCTGTCGAGTTTTTCGTTGCCTCTCAGGAGATCAATTCTGCTGCTTCATTAAAGCAGTTTCCCTCATTTTACCTGTATAACAGACTCGTGCACAACATGTAGGTTCCCTCCTTACCGTCATGTAGATACATCAAGTGTTAACGTGTTTGTACCCTCAAATTCAATTGTTGACCGTACAACGCACTTCCAACATTGCCTTATTTTCAAACTTGAACCATATAGTTATTCAGTTGAATGCTCTATTTATTTTTTAAAACGCAAGGAATAAAAAAAATGTTAGCATTTCAAGTTGTTAAATGATGGTAATCTAGAATACCTATTTCCTAATTATCGGTTGGGTCGTGGGATCATAGAGATGAATAATTGGGGGTACGCCAACTTCAGTCAGCCGCAGGTGTTGGCGCGACCTTGCTCCAAGGACCTCTCCTTTCTATTATACGCACCCACCCTTCATAAATGCTCAACGCTTGTTCAAAACAGGGGTTCAACATTTACTTACGTGGCCCTCGAATAATGAAAGAATTAAGCCAACGTTAAAATTTCCCTAGAAATTGTGCGTTCATTCGAAATACCGCAGTCAGTTTTTTTTCCATTGGATTCAGTCCACACAAAGAGTGTATATTTAAGCGACTTTAAGGTGATTTTCTCACAAAAAACGGCGCTATATAAATAATCCATTATATGTATTTATTTATTTATATATATATATATATATGTCTTTACTTTATTCAAGAAAGCAATCACGTGTACGTTCCTGATTAAGGTTGAGCTCAACCGAAACCGGTCGATAATGCATAAATATGGGACTTAAAACAACAACAAAAAACTTTAATTTAAAAGTATTATATGTTTTGAAAGATAGAGGTACAACTACTGTTTGTATTAATATAACATATAATTTATAGACAAATTAAAGAAAACAAATCATAAATATGTTATACCACACTAATTGGGTTGGTGCACCAACCTAAATGTTTTTTATCTTTAATTATGTAGGCTTGTTGAGAATTTGGTTAATGTTAGGTCTTAACTAATTTGTATTGATTAACTATAAATCGATTACCCGGTTGATAGGTTGCTCGGCAACAATTGGACAGGTCGATTTCTAATATCACAGCACGTACCGACGACCTCCGTGCTATATTATGATCTCATTAGACCTTGAGTAAAAAATCAGGATGTTGCGGTATTTTCTCACTCATTCAAAGATTGGTTTGGAAAACCTGTGCGAACTGTTTTTTTGTATGGTTATACAATATACAAAACGGCTTCTGCCAAAGAGTTGATCTTGGCCACCCCTGGCACAAGCAGGGGCACTTAATTCCCGTCCCGGTAACAAAAGCCAACGCGGGCCAACAAAGAGCCCAAACTCAAAACTCGGAAATTCAAGTTTCGGCAGCGTGTAATTATCCATTTTGCGGCGTTTTCCCCGGCCCGATTCCGGGTCATGGTGATTATTGTCATCCAAGGATGTCGGTTCCGCGCACTCCGCCAGAGTAGGCAAATCAAAGAGAGATCCGAATGAAGTAATTGAACTTGAACGATTGGACCGCTGAAACTTGTATATTTCAACAACTAAAGTAAATGAATTAGTAGATAAAGTAGTACCGCAATGTGAAGATGCATCCTATTGTGCCGTACATATTGCTTTTAAAATATTCCAATACGAATTAGTTTTCATGTTTGATCACTTACGTCTTACTATTGGCTTTAAATGTCTTACTAAACCACTGGACATTGCAAGCGACAATGGTGGATGGATGGTTAAAATTGAAATAGCAGTAGGTATGTAGAACTAGGAAAGTAGGACAGTAGGAATTGAAAGATGCTTTATACAATTGAGGAAAACTGCTCTACACTGATTAGTGTATTCAACACTGACGCCTGAATTGATAGACTTGCCCTATAAGCACGATTTCGACGGCTTGGGGCAAAGGTCACGTGACGCCCATTTTGGCACCAGCTTAGTTTGTTTCGCGTGAATTTGACTGCGGTAAGCAAATTACAAAACATTTATAAAAAGGCTCAAACTAAATACGCTGACAAAATTTTCGGTTTTCGTAAACAAGCTGAACCTTTTTACTTGGTTGCTGTTTTTATTTATTATTTACTCAAATATTTCACACTCTTCCCAAATACGGTCTCTTTCTTCGCTACACTAGAGTGAAATTCTCAAAATTTTATCCAACAGTTTAGATTCTATAGTCACGATGCGTGATGTATGACCCTGGAACGTTTGTAATCACGCGACCCTTGTGGTAGAGCAGTAATAACAGGCCTGGAGCTATATTAATAACAAGATCTGAATAGCCAAGCACCTCTCAACCTTCCTTTTATCGTTCCATTCCACCATTTTGGTCTCTTGTGTGGCATTCACATAAAAAGGCCTTTTCATATTTGCCATTTTTTTTTTTCTCACAACGCGAATATGTACGAGTATATAATTGATTGAACTGAATCACCCTGTTTTACAAAGCCTGGTTGTGGGCATCCTACAATGATGAATTTGCATGCTTATTATTATGTTCCTTGTACCGATAAATAGTTTTGACAATGAATCGGGACAAATCCGGGCAACGGCCCAACCCGAACCACCCGATCTGATCTGTGGTTGTCTTTCAACGGCTCCGGATGCCAGCCGAGTTGATAGAAATTTCAAAGAGGCTTTGTGGCCGGTCTGAATATTGTCAGTAATAATTGAATCATCTAAATGATTAAATCTCTGCTTGTGTATATTATTTACACAATAGTTCGATTGTTTCAGAAATGAACAATACCTCCACCGTAAACATAAACTGAAACCACTTTCTTTATCTCGTATAGTTTTTGGGATAATACGTCGTACAGCATTACAGTGTCCACCATCAGGGCAAATGTGTAAATTGTGGCGTAGTGCGTATTTATGTAACATGCAACAAAGTAGTAAAACAGTATTGCATTATAACTGCATGTTTTCCAAACTACTTTCCAGCTAACTATGGATAATCTATTATAACAACATATAACTTAAGGCTAACACATTGCATCCACCAGCTCATCGGTCAGTAATATAAACATACTAGCTGCCTTGCTCGGGATTTTTTTTTTTAATAAATTATGAAGTTGCCGTTTGGGTGCAACAATTAATTTGACAGCGAAAGTTATGCCTTGTGACGACTTTTACTATCACCAAACAAGGAAACATTTATTTGAAAAATTTATTTCATTCCAAACATTTATTTTTTCCAAATATATCTAAATGATAAAGTTCTTAAGTAGGTACCTACTTGTCCATTTTTTAAATTTTCTACCCAAACAAACCTTCTTTTGAATATGTAATCTGTGGCTAACCAGAGTCGTATATATATATGGACTAACCTCAATACAACATGGCAGGTTCAATGTTTTTCATACTAATTTTAAATCGTTATATCATCAGTTTTACTTATTGGATTTCATTCAAACTACTCCCCAAACCTTTCCTACACTAATGAGAACAAACTGTGCTATTTTAAGCGAAACCGGTCAAGTATTTTACGAGAAAATCGAGAGCAGACAAAGAAACATTTGTTTTTTATATATGGAAAATAGAGATTTACACAATGTATCACCAAAAAGCGTGATTCTGCGTAAACATATACGAGTACATAATATTTTTATCATTTTCGGGCAGATATTATACAGGACCATACTTACCCGGCAGGTTATATTAGATTAACCCTGTTGTTTAAATAATTCTATATACAGTTTTATGGGACATACTTATAAAACTGCGCATTGCATGTTACCAATAAATAATGTTTACCTCCAAAGGTGCTATTTATTCTAATTATTAATGTTCTTTTTTATTCATTTTAATGTAAATAAAACAAATTTTATGATGGGTGGTACAGTGAATACAACGATTTGATTAGAATTTATCATCCTAAATGCGGTTTGTCGATGAGAAACAGATTGAGGTAGAAGTTTAAGACAAAGTGTAACTAAGGTATACTCGTATTATTTATAATGAATGCAAGAATGATACTCGTAGTTGAATTGAATTTAAGGGTATGAACGTTATGTGCATTTCTTACAACCGGTTATTATCGTACAATTATTATAGACCTTTTATGAAAGAATATTAAGGGCGCTGAAGCCTATTTATGCAATAAAAATACTTTTTTGGTGTGCTTTTATTGGTTATTTGCATTCATATTGTGAACAACCTAGATTTGAGCAATCGTTTTACCACACGCAGCGTTATAAAATAATTAACGCCAATAACGTGGAATAAAGCTTATGAAAGTTGTAAACTTTCCTGAAATCAATGCATTTTTATTTACAGTGAGAATGGAACGGTATTCATCACACATGACAAATTTCATATACCTACGATAGCAACTCATTACAAAATTCTTTTTAAATGTAACAACACCAGGACTGAGCATTACAAACACTCGCTTGTACCTAGATTACACGAAGTTAGTAATAGATACGTAGATGTAGCGGATCTATTTAACTGCACGGAAGGTAAGTACAAGAAAGCTATACAATCATATCCTTTCAAATCAATATTAATTTAACTTATGTTTTCTATATTTATATGTACGCATATATTTTACTTGTATATCCTTCATGAACTTTTATTCTTTATATACTCTCTGATGTCATTGTACGACCTAATTCTACATTTTCTAATTATTTATGTTGTATTCCTATGCTTGTAGTTATTATTAAGCGTAATTATTGTTTATGGTATATTTATACAGTTGATATTAAATAAATAAATATGTCCAAGTATATTTTGTCTTTGAAAAAAAAATGTTTTTTGGGAGTTCAATCTTAAATTAAAAAAGGGAGAATAAAACTCCCTTATTTATAAATCCTA
The DNA here is from genome assembly GCA_022606495.2 of Halesus radiatus. NCBI lineage: Eukaryota > Metazoa > Arthropoda > Insecta > Trichoptera > Limnephilidae > Halesus > Halesus radiatus. Next base: position 46,317 of record JAHDVE020000248.1, on the reverse strand, counting down.
TGTTGTTCTTTCTCTATTATACTCGTACATCTATAAATAAATATTTTTTTTCTATTTAATAAATAATTATTATTCAATTTATTTATTTATTCAAATATGTATTTTTCGCTAGAGATCAGCGACCTAGCAACAATATACAATTTGACGATTCATTAAAGTATCGCCTGTGGCTAATGAATGTAATATCGTAGGTTATAAAAAATTGTTTTTTCAATAGATGTATAATTATTTTGTGGGGTCATTATTAATAGCATTAATGATAAATATTTTCTTTCGACGACTGTTTAATATACAAATATCAATATATTTTGGAAGAATTGTAAAAAAATATTTTAAATACGAAACTCACAATTTACACAAGAATAATAACAAAAAATACGATAACCACAGAAAAAAAATCTATTGATTCTTTCAAAATACTATCCCATTCAAATATGGCGCTAAAAATTCCATAGTCGCTGTGGACCCGGTCAACTAATATATTCCTAAGGTTTGCACGCTTCCACGGTTTGAAGCGGAAGTACTACTTGTATTATTTGTATGAACTATTTAATGTAACAGAAAGCTTAATAGGCGCTCAATTCATATAGCACGTATACGATTTATTTCGAACTCGAACAGTATTAATAGATTACACGTACATTTTTTAGCATGGAATTTTAGTGTGGTAAAATTTTAATACAAGTTAGTCCTTTTATATGTTTTTTATTATTTTATTTTATGCAAAATGTTTTTTTTTAAATTATATTCCTTGTGGCTTAATAATGATACTTCGAAATTTCCCTTGTCTTTAAATACACCGTTCAAAATTTTATTAATTTCACTTGTTTTACACTATGAGATCAGAAGATTTTTTTACATCTACTAAGGCTGTTTAATACTTTGGATGCGATAGTTATCTTTCAATAAAACATTATTCTAATTCCCTTTTTTGTTTGTTTCAGGTATGTCCCCTTCAAATAATTCACTTATAATGAACAAAGGAACGAAAGGCCCACTGAATCACGCCTTCTCCAAGATGATCCGTCTTCATGCAAAGTAAGATTAACGATATAACTGAGAACCAAAAGGCCTTAGGATGAAACCCATAATTTAACAAAAAAGTCCTTCACTGTCCTAGCTACAGAAATTATCTATAATGGGTCTACGTTAATTGCTGCTCGCTTTTTTTTCTCCAACTCTATCTCGCGGATTCGTCCTGGATTCTAAGTAATTGCTTGCCTTTATTTGGCTATGTCCTAACCTTGTACCTTTTCTTCTCGCTCTGCTTCTTCTCCCGGATCTCGTTTCTCTTGTCCTAATTCAGTTATCAACTTTATTAAGAAGGGAAATTTTCTAGCTTTGTTACTGTGTACCATTTCTGGATCTGATTTATATGTTTGTTTTCAGTCCCCAATGGGGTTTTTGAGTAGGTAATTAATTATCAATTTCGTGGGTAGGTATCCACTCAAATTTCAGTGTTTTTGATCATTTCGAATTCAAACAAAGTCCAAAACTTACGTAAAATAAACTGAACACAATAATTTGTACCGAACAATTTTCTGGTTTTGACATTATTATTTAGTTTAGATTTCCTGTGAAAAGTTGTTTTATTTCCTACGAAAGCTTAATCTGTGAAAGAAAGAAAGACTGGTAAATTTGTTGCTTTGAAACAATGTGTTTAAAATAGCATCACATCATTAAAGTAATGTTGGTCTGTTCTAACTTCTAACAGTCCTGTTAACTCCACAGCTTGTAATATCATATTCACGGTACGAAAACACGAAACCACACAAGTGTGTGCAAATTGCAAATAACAATGCCTGTGTATAACGTTGCAGTAGAGGCAAAAATTGATGATGAATTTCGCTTCTCACGCCTCGATCAAGTCAACAATTCATACATTTGTTTAACCCTTGATAAAGTGGTTGAATCATCACCCGCTTTATAAAAAATCATCTTTGCCTATCTTTTGTCCCTTTCAATATATTCTAAGAAGTTTCCTTGCTTATTTGTTATTTGAAGACCAGTTCATCAGTAAAGACAATTTACAATCCATTTATTCGCCACATTATAAAAGGGTTAAACCCCGTACAATATCATAGCGAAATAAATCCTTTTAGTATTTTGTTCCTCTTTATTAAGTCGTGTTGATTTGCCTGCTGTTTTAGTTGTCGCTTGCAGACGAGATCATCAAACTGTGCATGAGTCAGCTTATTGCAATTTGAGGAACAGGTGCTTCCGGTACTCAAGATCACAAGCTTCACGGACAATTACTAAGAAATAGTGTTTATTTTTAAAGGAATCGTCTCGAAACAACGACAGGTTTGCATAAAGAAGTTTCCAGAAACACGAGATCAATACGATCGAATATTGGTTCTGCCTGAAAATAATTAACATTTTCAAATCAAATATTATTTTATAAATTCAAAGGTTACTAGGGAGTTCAAAAGATCTTAATTATAAGCAGAAAATCTATTTGTTTGATATCTGGAGCAGCAAGAACTCTCGATCGGTGAGCTCTAACGTCATTAAATTTGCACAGCTATTTCTGTTCGCAACGTAGTTTACATCACGAACTGTGGAGATTTAAAATATTTATTTAAGGTTAAACTTAAAATTATTTATAACCTTCGCCTTCACAGGTGGCGTTAATTTCAATATTAAAAAAAAAACACCTTTAGCGTGTAATGCTTTTAAATATTGGGATGAATTATTTGTTCAGGGTGTTCATACGGAATATGAAATACAATAAATTGTTCAATTCTCAGAAAAAAACGTGTAAAAAATACAAAACGCATACAGTGTTTTTATTAGTTTTTTGAAGGAATAATTGAGCTTTAAATCTACAATAACAATTTATTCCACTTTATATTCCGTTTGTATACCCGCCAACAAACAATTCATCTCAATATTTAAAAGTATTACACGCTAAAATGTTTTTTTTTCTAAAATACTGAAATTAACGCCATCTGTGGAGATTATTAATAATTTTAAGTTGACCCTTAAATATCTAAAAATAAGGCCAAAAGCCTTGTTTTTCTATCGTTAAATAGGAAAAATAAGTGTTATCTGCAAGTTGGTTATTAATTGTTATTTAAAAGTACATCTTTTTGCTTGTCATTTTGTACTTTGCATCATTTTTAATGTTAATTTTGTGCCCTGTTGTTATTCATTCTGCGTTCAACGTAACATTGGACCACCCGAAACAAAGTAATTTCGTAAATTACAAAAAGACTTTCACGAAGAAAATGGCCAGTCACTTAATCTTCATCAACTGATACTCTACCACGCATAATAGGTCCTAGGTACAAGCAAAAGTTCATTATTTGGGGGCATCTTAAATCTCAACATCGCTTTAATTACCGATGCACTTAACACTTTGTTGTAAAACCCACCCGAGCGAAGAGATATTTGATTGATGACGCTTAGCTCCGAAGTTCCCGAGTATTGAGTGGAAGTCGTTTAGCGGAATACGGCGTACCCACTGCACGGAATGGAACTTTAATTCTCGCGTGTACGAGTAATTTGCATATAGAATACTTTGAAAATCATCGCCGTATTTGTCACAACTACCATTTTAGTTAAAAAACAACATTTGCATCAAATTTTATTTATTTTTATACATACAGAAAGTGCAAATATTATTTCTCGTAAAGATTTTGTAATGTGGCAACCTTTATTACTAATTATAATATACTAGCTAACTATACAACTATAACTAAATAAAAAATCACGGGATATTATTTTTATTTAAGTTTTTAATCCAGCAGGACTGGGTGGTATGTTTACGAGAGATGGAAAGACTGATAGGGATATTGAAAAAAGGGTGAATGCAGGGAACTCCAGTAACGGAGGACTGAACTCGGTTGGCGCTTACAAAAAGTTGTCCAAAGAAGCGAAGCTAGCAGTCCACAATGGAGTGCTGATACCAACCCTGATGTATGGCAGTGAGGCATGGAATTGGCAGAAGAAGGTTGAAAGTAAACTGAATGCCGTAGAAATGAGATCTCTGTGACGAATGTGTGGTAAAACCATGTATGATCGTGTGACAAATATTGAGATTCGTAAAGAATGCAAGGCTGATGTAAGCGTAATGAGTAAGATTAAGAAAGGGACGCTTAGATGATTTGGGCATGTGGAGCGAATGAAAGAAGAAAGGAGTGTAAGAAGAATGTATGACCCGAATGTGAATGGAAGAAGAAGCCGGGGACGCCCGAGGAAGACATGGCACGATCAAGTGAATCAAATACTTGAGTCGGGCCATGTCAGAAGTCGGAATAATAGAAGAGAATGTATGAGACGATGTATGAATGTGAATGAAGCAAGAAGTGTATGCCAAGATCGAGTTGTTTGGCGGTCTGTCCTTTCTGCCTCCCCCTGCGGGGAAACGGCGTGATGGTTAGTTAGTTAGTTAGGACTGGGTGGTAGTGCTAACCCAGTCTGCCATATTACATGAAGTACATACAATATAAATAGAGAAATTAATATAATAGAATAAATTTAAAAAAAAAAAACTTATAATAATAATTAAAATGAAAAAGGTTAAATAATAATATAAAAACATATGAGAAGAAAATGTGAAAAAAAATAAATATTAAAATAAAAAATAATTACGAAAAGATAATTATATCAAAATAATAGAAATAAAATGAAAAACTTAATAGATAATAGTAACATAGAATAAATATATTAAAGTAACATAATTTAAAATAAAACTAATCAAAATATTATTATTAATTTAATTTATTCTAAAAAAGATACATAATTAATAATTAAACAAGGTTACAATATTTTTTCAAAAGTTCAATATTTATATAAGATTTACCCTTATAATTAAGCTGAGGTTGTGTGTATGGGGGTGTGTTATTTTTTGTTCTTTGTTATTATATAGAATATTATCTGTATAAATTTGCAAAGTTACATCATAGAAATATGATTCTTTAAATTTTCTGACTTTGAATTCTTTAAATAGATATGAATTATGTGTTTTTGAATTACAATGAACATACATCACATCACTTTCCGAAACAATATTGAAACCATCGCATCAAATCAAACATTCATGTTATAGGTAGGTGTCCACTTTTAGTATCGCTCTCGTGAGAGACCACCATTCCGTGCCGAAACTTTAACCGTAAAAGGCGTGTTTGGTGACTAGATCTGAAGATCCACGCACTCCGAATCTCCCCTAGTTATCTATTCCTATTCACCCGCGCATTTGGACTCTAGTGCGATTATTATGTAAAAATATGAATTCGTGGGCCAATAACGCAATGTTTATATAATCGTATAATATATATCTTAATCTTGTTTGCCAGAACCTGATATATTGAACTATATTAATGAATGCGTAAAAACATTCACACCGCGATTGATTGAATTCTACCCTCAATGAAATTTGATTTGTAAGGACTGATTTTCATAGAAAATTTCGGATAGGTTATTCCAATATGTAGTTATTCAGGTTCTTTGTAGGCTCTCCGACCTAGAGCTGGAACATTATTATTATTATTATCGGTCCCGGTTTAATTTCCTGAATTCCGAACCCTGTTCACATTTGACGCACGCCCAGAATCCGACGCTAAACACAAAATCCCAAACGCCAATTCCCTTCGAATTTCAATTACCGATCCGTGGCGTAATTATACACGCAGTGTTGGGCATAATACGCTGCTTACCCTCTACCCTAACCAAACTACCTTCGATAATTTCATCCACGACCTTAATATAAAGGGTCTTTAACCATCCCGATACCGAGTTACAAACTTATTCCCGCTACTATGATGGCACGCGAGCGCGCGTTACCACAGAAAAATATGTGCTATTTTTAAATTAAAATAAAACAATAATCTTGTTTAACCTTCAACATGCCAAGATGCAAAAAAAATCTTGCCTTGCCAGGAGGGGTGACTCAGATACCCCATGCATTTAACCATTTTAATGCCATTTGTTTTAAATAATTATCACGAAATAGAGTTAATTTTATACAAAAAAACCTCTATCCTCTATTAACGGACGAGGTCTCCGGCCGACGGCTGGGGTTGAACTAATTTTCCGCCTGCACAAACATTTGGCACTTGCTGGCGGTCCGGCGGCCGATTACCTTACTCCCTCACACAGCTTTGGTAACAACTCGAGCGAGTGAGATGGTACGCATCACTTACAACTGTGCGAGTGGACTTGCGGAAATGTACAGCTGGGGGCATAGTTCCAGCGCGCAAAAAATATCACTAGTGGCAAGGAATTATACATACACATTTAAAAAAAAAACTCTCTATTTTAGTCTAGTATTTGTATAGGTTTTGTAATACAAAAAATGCCAAAACCATAATCAGGTTACAAAATTAAATTAAACAAAGCTACATAGTGTGTGCTTATATATACATAAAGATGGAGACACAATATACAAAATAGAATAAAAGAACATTTTTTATTTTTTGTTATTTTTTAAACAATGTTTAAAATGTTAAGTCGTACATTAAAATTTGAATTAAGCAGAAAACGAAATTCATATGTAAAATATTTTGGATCCCAGTAAACCATGCGTCCTATGTTATTCCGGCAAATAATGCCGAAGGCTGAAGGAACTAAAGCGCACACCAGATACTCAGTTTGTTGAGCGAGTTTTCAGCGTGTCAGGTCCTAAAGCCTGGAATAAACTGCCATACGATCTAAGATTGATTAAAGACTCGACAGAATTCAGAGCAAAACTCAAAACTCATCTCTTCGGACAGTCATATCCATGAATGGTTCAGTTACCTAATAAACAAATAATTTAAATATTTGTAAATGTAAATAATTATTATCAAAAATCACAAATAAAATCATGTTTCAAATAAATACCTACTCTTTTTTTGTGAATAAATCTTCTAATGTATAAAAATAAATAGGATTTATACAGTAACTTCAATGTCATACAATGTGCAGTGTTTTTAATATGTGTCCTGTGCGTGCAAAGTCATATCATCTCAGCCCAAAACATTGTAATTTAACGTTTTAATCTGGAGTGCCCTACGAGGTATGTTTTCTGTATATGTACATAATAAGATAAACCCTATTAAGTAGTATTTGTACAGCGCCCTTGAGATGATTTTTCACAAAAACGGCGCTATACAAATCATCCAAGTATTATTATTATTATTAATGTCGCCGGACTCTTCCGTTTGAACTCCGAGAGGTACAGGTAAGACTGTCTGAGATCATTCCCCCCTTACTCTAAATTATTAGTTAGACAAAGATATTTTGATTTAACGTATCTCTCAATATATTCAATTTATGCGTGTTATCTCTATCTAACCAATTAATAGTTTTGCTATGCTATTAGCATGCTATGAATGATTAAATGTTCATTTGAAAAAATAGTCGTCCTAATTACATATTTCATACATTTCATTAAATTTATAATTGAAGAAAAATAAAATAAAAGCTTTGATTTGTTACTAAGAGGGAAACTGGCAGCGGGAAAGAAGAAGCAAGAAGAAGCGGGAAGCAAAAAGAAACGGGAAGCCAGAAACGAAATACCAACGCTCAATCAATTCCATGATTCCAACACATTGTAAAATTTAATATTGACTTATTAGGTTGCCACATATACCGGTTGGTTAAACTCCAATTTCCTTCCCATCCACAGAGCACTTGTTCCAAGTCCTAAGAAATCAGAGCCCCCGGTGTACCGGTCTCACCGGGACAGGAGTGCTCCTGGCTGAGGTGGTACAATCGTATCGTATCGGTATTGTGTAAGGTTGCAGAGATATATTAGATTAAAGAAGTAGGATAATGTCGATTGCCACCTTCTATACGAAAAGGTTAAAATAGCTACCTAGAGTCTAGAACCTCCCCGCCAGCTTTGTTTCCCAGTGTGCATGTGTTGTATCCGAACAAAGGAAGTCCTGTTGTTTGTTTTCCACAGCTTTGAGGATATTACATTTAAACTGTATTTTTTTCTTGGAATCTCCTCGTACTTGAACTTCTATATGTGAATAGAACAAGCAGAATACACTTGAAGATAGTCGATAATGAACTGTAAGTCAGCCTACTCAAGTCAACAATTTTTCTTTTTCAGTCATATTGTTTTTATCTTATTTTTTATATTATCTCCACACATATTGGGGTCTGGCCTGGCCTGATTAGAGATGGCCTAGAGCATTTTTGGGAATACTATGCGGAGCGCCTTTTTAAGGAGAGCAAGGATTGCCTGTGTCTTGAACAGACTCATCTTGCAGGTGGGATGAAATACAAAAGCCGTCAAGCAACTTCACGGCCTAGCTGTTGATCACAAGAAAGTGTCGTAAAAAAGACCCGTTCACATGGAACGGACAACATAACATAACCATGTTGCTTGATAGTTAACACCGACGTCAGAATGAATAGTCTAGACTTAATGTACCATTTCGACGGCTGGAGGCAAAGGACACTGCCGTCCACAGTTGTTTCGCGTGATTTTGACTGCGGCAAGCAAATTATAAAATATTTAAAAAAAAATCAAAATTAATTTTTCGGTTTTTGTGAACAAGCCGAACCTTTTGACTTATTTGCTGTTTTACTTAAATTAACCGCACGCCTAGCTAGCACCTCCCCCCCCCCCCCCTTTATTTTGTTTTCTTCCCCTTGCGTATTAGTGCATAACTATGCATTATTTGCTCTGTGAAAGAAATGTTAATTTTTCATAATGGCGCTGATCATCGATTGGATGGTCATTAAATGTGATGTAGCTTAAATGACCCCAACTTTTTTTGGCTTTAAACAAAGTATTCATTTAAATCTAATCTAATTATGGCAATCCACGTGTGCTTTTTACTTTTACCAATTTGTCACAATAGCCTTTTCGACCTAAAACTAAATCATGTCACCAAAATTTATGATGAAATAATCAACGTCAGGTGTGTTCACTAGTGTAATTTATCATCGTCGTTCGAATCAGGGGTAAAAACTATAATGAATTATGACGGTTGACACTGTTGTCAATGTTGTGGAAAGTTCGAGGCCCGATACAACGTGTCACTTATCCCACCGCGATGTTAATACATAACAGGCCATCCATCATGGGCCCGACAGCGACTAATAGTGATGGGCACACTGAATAGATAATCCCTAGGAGTGTGGTCTATACCGATTAAAAAAAACGCTATCGCTAATTTATATTATACCTTTCGACTCCTAGGCCCCGGACAGGCCAATTACTAGCCGAGGACAATTAATAATAATAATAATAATAATAATGTTTTTATTTAATTTCTAATACAATTACAAACATGTTATATTTAATACGTAAGAGAAATTACAGGTACTTATTTAATATTTGTAAAACAATGAAGAAATATACTAAAAAAAAAAAAAAAAAATTCAGAGATATTTAAATAAATTCAGGCAGTGGTGAAGATCGCGTCAATGAGAAGAGATTCTTTCAAGAATCAATAGAATTTCCCTTTTGAATCTTTCCTCTCTGACGCAAAATATGTCGATATCCTGTGAGATTTTGTTCAGGAGCAATATACTCCTCCCCACCGAAGAACCATTGGCAGGTTGGTTCTATAGGTAGGAAGATAGAATAATCTATGACGACGCTGTCTTAGATAGTCATCAGGAACATAAAGACTTATGCGTTCCAAAATAGCTGAATTCTCTATGGAGCCTCGCAGTAGTCTAAAAAAGTAGGTAGCGGCATACCCCTCTCTTCTGAGCTGCAGGGAGTGAAATCCAAGCATGCCCAGAAGAAATCCAGCCGAGGACATGCCCAGGAAGAAAGTACTAGCCGAGGACAATTACTAGCCGAGGACAATTACTAGCCGAGGACAATTACTAGCCGAGGACAATTACTAGCCGAGGACAATTACTAGCCGAGGACAATTACTAGCCGAGGACAATTACTAGCCGAGGACAATTACTAGCCGAGGACAATTACTAGCCGAGAAAAATTATCAACTTTTCGTAGTCTGCGACATTGTATAAAACTATAAATATTTGTAAATTATTATAATCAATTTTTTAAATCTATCTCTTCTCTAAATATAAAAAAATGAATGTTTGTGTGTTTGTCTCGACAATTACTCTACCGATTTCGCTGAAAATAGCACAACTTGTTCTTAATTGTTTTTGTGTTTAATTCGTAGAACTCCATTTATTTATTTATTTTTTTGTTTAATGTAAATCAAATTTAATTATGTTATTATTAAGTTCTGCAAGTATTTTAAGTAAGTAATAAAGGGTCTTAGATTAAATTTCCTTGAATAATTATGAATTAATAAACGAACGAATGATCCTAATATAACATTAATTAATAAAGTAAGGAAATTATATATTCATCGCTTTTCAGTTTGTTCAAATTATCAAAAGAATATAACTCATTTAAATAAATCAATTAAGAAAACATTATCATTTAAATCCGGGAAAACATATTATAAAAGTAAAAACCTCACACAATAGAGAATTTTAATTATTTTCTGCCTAAATTGGGTTTACCGATAGAAAATCATTATTTTTAAAAACCCTTCCAAATTATAATGGGGTGGGAGTGAATAAAATCATACAAATAAGTCGTCACAATGTGGATTAACCGCAGTTTGAATGACCTGCAACGCCGAAACAGCTGTCACAATAATAAAAAACTAAAAATACTTGCCGAACTTATGATTAATATTATTAAATTTGATTTACATTAAAAATGTAAACAATTTATTCTTATTAGTGCCGGGAAGGTTTAAAGAGTAGTTTTAATGAAATCCAATATATAAAACTGTTGCCTTAACGTTTTAAAATTAGTAAGAAAAACATTGAACCCGCCATGTTCTATTGAGGTTAGCCTATAGATATACCACTCTGGTTAGCCACAGATTACATATTCAAAAAAAAATTACACACTGTAGAAATATAATATAAAAACATAAAATAAAAAATAAATTAAATTAAAATAACATATTTAGCACTTATGCTACAATGGCCTGAGGGAAATTCTCCATCTACGATGTAGGGTCGCGCCATGCCACTGGGCGACGGCCTGGACAAGAGTGTTTTCCGATCTCCGGTAGCGCTGACTCGTCCCGGCTATTCTGTGGCGCATCAAAGCAGCGAACCCATGCACCCTTCCCTCTGCGAACATCTGCGAGGCGCTGCATCTCCAAGGGAGGCCGCACAGCGCCCTGTAAGCGTGCTTATATTGCACTCGGAGTATGTCCATGACGCCTTGTGTATATCTAGTCCATAGTTCGCTAGTGTAAAAACCCATGCAGTATGTCTGGAATAGTTGCTTTTTTACCGGAGAACTGCACCTATTAAATCTTCTGGCGAGCATGCTGGCACGTACGCACAGCGCTCTTCTTTGGCGTTCTATGTCATTTTTATCATTTAGGTCATCAGTGATGACATGCCCCAAGTATTTGATTTCGCTGCAGATTTCAAGATTGGCTCCACCGAGACGTATGGGCGGAATGACAGCAGGACCCGTATTTGCTTGTGATGATTTTTTTGCATTATACATTAGCCCGTGACTAATAACGTACGATTCGCATATGTCTAGAAGTTTTCTCATTGCTCTTACCGATGGGGCAAGTATGACCATGTCATCTGCATAGCTGATATTGTTCATACATACCCCAGCAATGTGGCATCCGATTCTTGTTTTCTTCAGAGTTTTGCTAAGTTCATCCATGTATACATTGAATAGCACTGGAGACATTGAGCCTCCTTGTCTAACGCCGCACTTTAATTGAGCTGCTTCTGATAGGCTGTCATTCCATCTGATAGATGAAAGGAACTATCAAATATACTCGGGGTACACAGGCACGCCCATAACATGATTTTTTGTTTTATTCCATTTATTAATTGATTACTCATTAGGACAGTTTAACAGACGCTAAATAATATTGGCCAAAATGTTCACTACTATCGGTTTTTTCCTTCAGTGTTCAATGCGTCGGGATTCGATAAATTGTATTGTTTTCCCGGCGGATATTTGATTACGTATTTTTAATGCGCTCGATTTAATACTCCAGTAATATTATTATTATTATTATTCCAAGTCTCGAGACGCTTCTCTCTCCAGTTTCTCAATAGATCAATGTCAGGGATAAAAATGACATTCTACGGCAGGTGTCAATACGAATGATTCATACAGTGACATCAAATTTGTAGGGTGGATGTATAGGAAGTGGGGATGGGGGAGAGGGGTTTTGAATGATTACATGTACTTTAATAATAATCGAAAATGTTGGTGTCGCTCTATGGAATAATGATTTTTAACCCGTCTATAAAATAGTCCCTATCAATCAAAACAATTCATTATTTATCGTGAAAGAATCTTATTTGTACACCATTGACATTTGTCACATGAGAACGGGTCGCTTCTGCGACTTGTTCTTGTATTCAACAGTTGGACTATGGCTTAATGATTTTCTGGCCTCTGTGTTTCCTCCCTTCTACAATATGAGTCTCTTCAAGACCCAGGTTTACTCCCTCCTATCCTCTAAAAGACCTTCCACACAGCAACTCCAAAGGTGAGATAGGCCTTGAGGGAAATTATTTCCCCCAGGGACTCCTGCGTGAAATGACTGTAAAAAAAACAAAAATTAAATCTATATATTCCCTTTCACTGTTATAATAAATAAAAAATACATATTTTTTAACCATCTGAAAAAAAAACTGAAAAAAAAAAATATTCCTCAATCTATATTATGTTTCAAACATTTTCAAATTTAATTTACATCAGGTTCCTGCATTTTATCATACAAAATATTAAAAGTGACACTGCTGTATTTTAATTTTAAATCTGGTGGATGGGAAGTGGCAAAAGAACTTTTCCAACACTTGTATATTTTTCTTCAGAATCACACACTGAATCGGGGATGTTCGTTGCAACCCAACCGTGGGATATTCACGTACGAATCGCGGAAGTTTTGTTAGTACAGGATAATTAAATTGGTTCTATCCCACAGATGCAATTTTGCAGCTACTCTTCCTGCATTCCCCCCTCGCATCTTTGGTTTCCAGGGATAAAATAGATTGATTTGTCAACTTTCTGCACCGGACGCGAGTAATTGATACTTTAATAAGTCAGTCTGTAAATAGCGGACTACCAGGTAAGGTCTAAAAAGGTTGGAATTGTAGTTAACGCGTCGGTTGAACGTGTCTATTTGATTTGGTTTCTCATCAGAGGCCCTGTATTTATTACACCCGCTGGTTATCTGTCTAGTCTCTGGAGGATTAGAAAAAGTAATTAGTGTACTGAGCTTTTCATTTGAGCTCCATTGAATTGGAGTTGTCGAACTTTAACATTATTATCACAGCGTTATCGCTATATTTCCCTGAACAAACAAATCTCAAATCTGGTTCATGAAAACCATCGGTCCTGTTTGAGTAATATTAAATAAGATAACTCCTTGATAAGTCAGTACAACCTTATCCTTGTTACTAATTTTAAAGGTCGGATGCCACATTTTTTATATTATTGAGGACTGAGGAAATCATAAAACGCTTAATCTGGTTTGAATCAAACTAAGGTTCTTTTTCTTAGAATTATTATCATTTTCGTATGTAACAAGACAAATCGATACACAATTAGTTTTACATTAAAATTATAACAGATTTACTTATGCAGATTTGACTTCTCAATATGCTGAGGATATATTTCTATCCGGCAGTCTTTATAATGTCAACAAATTAAATTCATAACCCAATTTCGTGAAAAAATGAGCTGCCGGCCTTCAATTTCAATAATGATCTGATATTTTACTGATTTCTTGGTTTTTAACTTGAGATTCTGAGTGTTGTTTAAAAATGGTGCCGATCTTTGTATAAAGCGTACTCGAAAAGCTTTCAGCAGAATCTACCTTCTGAATCCTCAATTACTACGTTTCACAAAATTGTAAAGCCGACATGCGGGGTTGTAGGCTGTAGACTGTAGGGGGTGTGCGGATAGGGTGTCGACACGCATGCATGTTTGTGGAATTTTCTCTTGGTTCAATTACATGTGGTATTTCTTCTTGTCTACCGCGTGTTTAATTTTCTTTGGGAGCACTCTCCGCCGTGTCAGATTTACCCGGAATATCAAGCAGCCGCTCCGCTGTAGCCAAAGCCGTATCTAATATGTGTACTTTTGTATCAAACACCCCCCAAAGTAATCTAAATGCCTTGGAATCGTCGCGTGCTCTGCTACATGTTCATCGAGTTGCTAATATTATTTACCCGTTGTGTATTCATTGTGTTTGTGTAATTTAACCCTCCTCATTGCCTCAACACGGAATTCAGTCACATATCAATAATACTTAATTTGCGTTATTGTTTCAGTACTGGTATGCTTATTAGTGTTAATTAACAACATGTAATAGTTTCTTGTGATAATTAATTTATTATCATTTAAACCCCCAGAGGGCTTTTATATACAAAAATACTCATACATCATTCTTAAATCACATAAAAAAAGGAAAACATTCACAAAACTTAAATTACACTTGAAAAGAGTTAAGTTATCGAAAATCTACAACAAGAGTTAAGTTACACTTGAAAAAATAAAAAAAGAAAAACTGCACAAACGCTAAAAATACACAGGAATATAAAAGAACAGAAAAAAAACTAATAATACAATATCCATAAAGTCAATATTAACATTAATGACAAATAAATAAATAATGCAAAAAGTTGTAATTAACAATAATTTATAAACCAACTAGAAATTATTCATTAATTGATAAACTAAAATTTTTAAGACAAGATTTTTGTGCATAGCGCAGAGTAACAATTATTTTTATAAACACTAATTATTAGTCTAAAACACTCATCCAAATTGAAAAAACCTTCCGAGCAAAGATAAATGTCGCCGGCAGGACTCGAACCCACACCCTTCTAATATCCGGTCAGATGCTCTACCGTTGAGCTACGTCGGCTTATCGCAAACCCGCCAAGTTAATCAATATATACTAGTGTTTCATTCAATAATTACTATTTTTTATTATATTTCACCTGTAAACAACCAACTTTATTGGTATGAGGAAGGCTTGTAACTGCTAAATCCCTCAATAGGTGGTGTCGAGACAAATTATGTCTACATTTATTGGTGAAAAATGTTTTTGACTTGCCAAATATTTATTAATTGATAAACTAAAGTTTTTAAGACAAGATTTTTGTGCATAACGGTAGAGCATCTGACCGGATATTAGAAGGGTGTGGGTTCGAGTCCTGCCGGCGACATTTATCTTTGCTCGGAAGGTTTTTTCAATTTGGATGAGTGTTTCAGACTAATAATTATTGTTTATAAAAATAATAGAAATTATTCGTTCATACTTTTTTTGAAATTTGCCAATTTTAGATTATTGTCAAATACATCCACATCATTTAAGCATTTGTTACCAAGACTGTGTAAGCGTTGAATTGGGGAATTCAAAGTATACTCGTAGTTGGAACGGGATATAGATATGTAAAATGTTAATGTTTGTCTTGTACTTCGTTTAGGTTGATTAAATGTAGGAGTTCAGAACAATCAAATTTAAAATTTAATAATTTTAGTAAAAAGGTTAGGTCGTTAATTTTCCGTCTGTTTTCTAAAGTTGGAATATCTAAAATATTCATTAACGATTAGTAATTTATGTGCTCCAAAGGTACGGTATGTTGACTTTAAAATTAATGAAACGTAAAAAAATTCTTGTATTCTTACATTATGAATATGTAGTTTGTAGAAAGGCGACCACACTATGGAATTATGTTCTATTAAACTTCTAACTAGGGATATGTACAAAAAAATTATTACCTATAACAACAATTCAAATTTTTTTATCGTTCTTATAAATCGAGTATAAATCCTGTAGTCTTCATACCCTTATTTAAAATTTGTTGAATGTGAGCAGTGAAATTTAGTTAAGATAATAAACATTTGTTATTTTGACAACCTCCGTTACATCTAGTTCCCGATTCTGTTAGTCTTGCTCGCTCTTGTGAGGTCACCATTCATAATCTAAACTTTCTTGATTTGACTTTAGCTATGTTTAGTTATCAGATCTGAATAACCAGGTGCTTCCCAACCATCTTTCATCAAACTCACAACATTCATCAATGGGGATGCCTTAGTCCCATAAGCTCCGGATAGTTGAAACTTTTGTGCGGTGCTAGGTATTACATGAAAAGTTAAAAAGAAGTAATTTATTATATAGATGTGTGAATTTTTATTATTTTATTTAAAATATTTTCACCAAGTGAATTTGGGTTTATTAAAGAAGAAATTTATTTATGGTCAATGTTACCATTTACCAACATTATGATACAAAGAGCATGCAGATATATATTTACAATACACAACAGAAGAAAACATATTAACGTTAAAGCTCTTCACTTATTGTACATAGTATGCTTCATTGTAGTGGTTTTAATTTGACTCAAATGTATATTAATATAGATGCAGTAACAAGTTTGACCAATTGATTTCACGATTAATTTAATTCCAGCCTTGTTGACAGATTTAAATGCCACCCAGATATAAATAATTAGAAGGATCGCGCCATAAATTACAGCCGGCTAAAAATAGGTTATATTTTCCTCCGAGGACGTCAGTAGGCAGTACCAGTACCCCGCGCGCCGCTGCTCGGTCAGCACGGGAATGAACGTATAAATCTTCGTGAATATGACAATGAGAACTGACTGCGGCTGTAGCAGTAAAGGGGCCATGTATCACATTTGTCAAAAAGCTCCATTTGTCATCGAGCCAATGACAGATGGCTACGGCGCCGTATTACCGCGGAAATGTGATCCAGAATCGATAATATTGCGCCACGCGTGATTCCGTGGAAGCAAACTACACGTGTAATTAAACTGTCGTGGCGCGTGGCGTTATTAATGATTGTTTGAAATAAGAACACCGGTACTACAGTACATTGACCCTTATTGAAGGTGATAAAATAAATATAATCGCAAAGTAGTGAACGAAAAACTTTCTGTAGTCCACTTTTTTAAACAGTACAGTTTCAGAAAGACTCTTATTTCCTTCCTTTGTCAGGACAAAAGCTATATACTAATAATAAAAGTATGACATTGGTGTTGAGGTAGGGTTAGGGGTAGCGGTAGGGGAAGGGGTTAGGGGTAGGGGTATGGGCCGGGGCAGGGGCAAGCGCAGGGGCAGGGGTAACACATCACAACCTCAAAACTTTACTTTGAGGGACACTGGTCTACTGGGACTATTACACCAATAGTTTTAAAATAATCATAAAAATGTTAGTTAATGGGTACATAGTTTTTTTTAAAATTAAATAATTTCTTGTTTTTTTGTCAAGTGAGTTTTGTAAACTGTAGTACGTTTTGTATGTTACGTTTGGCTTTCCGGATCTCTCGTATGTCCTCCCACCCTTATGTTTCTTTACCTTAGGGAGTATGGCTACTACTCCTAGCTCTATCCTACCGACTTTCTCTTAGGGTTGTCCGGAATGAACCATCTAAGGTTCAGAAGGGATATGCACAGTATTACACATCACACATTCTTCAGAGTGATTCGGGGATGGTTTTAAAACTCGGCTATCATGAAGAGCATTAGTTTTTATGATCCTGATAATTATCTCCGCCAATGACAGCATACACTGTTTTATCCCCCAACCTGCAGGACCAACATGCCAATGGATCAATCAATTCGGATATTGACATATTTAGCACCAACGAAGCTGCCTTTAAACGACAAGCTTTGTTGCTGCTAGTATAAAACGTACTTGCTTTTAAAAATTAATTTTATTTTAATTTTATTCTCTATGTTAAAAAAATATTTAATATAATATCTTTAAAAACTCCTTAAATTTTTTGAAGTTTTAAAATATTAAATTAATTGAATTGATTTGAACAGATTGTTTTTTGATTCATTTCGTTGGATTTTAAAAAAAAGTTACGAAATATTAATAAGCTTTTTAATTACAGAGTTGCTTCTTTTGGAGGACCTCTATCGCTATTTTATATTTATTTTGAATTTTCTCGCCATAAACAGCTAATTAATTTATTACAAGGTTTTTAGTTTTCTAATCAAATTTACAAAATGAAGATCAAAGTATTTTAATTCTTTTATTTTAGCAGACGTTGTTGCCCTTGTCACCGACGTGCCCTGTTTTCGATGGGTCTGTATTATTTGTCGATCCTCCCCACAAACGCGTTAAACTTTTCCCACCAACTTCAACATGGCTGTTCGGAACAGAATCCTTTGGCCCCGGGGCAAACGTCTTAGACGATTTGGGTCCTGATTCGAATTAAATATTCTACATCCCGTTCCCATAATGAGGGGTTTACGGACTTAACGTCTTCACGTACATCTTTAAAATATGGTGGACCGAACGATATTGGGGTCGGATAGGTAAAGTTAATTTTAATATACTATCTAATATTAGATGTAATAATCCAACTTTATAGCCTCGGGCGTTTTAACACACCGTAATGCGATTTTACTAGCGTGGCAACAGAGTTTGTCTATGTCCAACGGAAATTAAACATTATCTGTAATATATTTATTTTGGATGTTTTTATTTTAACAAATTCGCTTTCTGTTTGAGTTGGTAAACAGAACAATTTAAATAATAATGGGCCATAATTTTATTCAATTTCGTTACACGGGTTTTATAATTCCTCGTTTTTGAAATTGTA
Organism: Halesus radiatus; assembly: GCA_022606495.2. Classification (NCBI taxonomy): domain Eukaryota; kingdom Metazoa; phylum Arthropoda; class Insecta; order Trichoptera; family Limnephilidae; genus Halesus; species Halesus radiatus. The sequence goes on along the minus strand of JAHDVE020000248.1, from coordinate 27,747 downwards.
AAATCCAAAATTGTCAACTCGTTAATTTATTGTCCTCGTTTGTTATCACTATTTAATTTACATGTACCAAATAAATTAACTTTATCAACACCGCATTTAACTGTGTAAATATTTTAACAAGTGCCTACACGCATTTCCCAATACTGGAGACTTACATACCGCTCATAAACTGGGAAACGAATTTGGTTACATGTTTAGTGTTTTCAAATCCATTCGGAAAATATGTAAATTTTAATTACTTAAGTACTTTCATCAGACTACCAGTTCGGTAATAACGTAATTCCTTAGTTATAATTATTTTCCCTACGTATTTTCCCTTCTTTTCTTTAATTTATTCAGATTGTCGTAGGTCGTTTCTACGTTTCATTCTTGTACTCAACAGCTCGATTGTGGAATGATTTTCCCTGCCTCTGTGTTTCTTCCCTCCTACAATACGGGTGTCTTCGGGATCCCGATTCACTGCTTTCCTTATTTATTTCTTAGAGACACAAAAGAACCTTCAAAAAACCCGCCACACAGGGTCCTGGGCCCCGAGGAAAATGGTTTCCTTTGTGGAGTTAATACAAAATTGCAAAAAAAAACCACGCGTATTTCTATATATCTTATCTGTTTTTTCATTTATAGAATATTTATTTAACATTTAACAAAATTTTAATGGCAGCCTTAATTTATATAGTGTAATATAACTTGTAACTTACTCAAATCATCTTAAGCGTGCGCAAATGTTCAGTTTGAGACGCTCTAGGTAAACCGGTGGTTAAATAAATACTTTATAATATTAAAGTAACACGTAATATTTTACCCACACGACGTATTGTAAAGAAAGGAATAAAACGACCATAAGAAATATAACGATGATGACTCGAGCAATTGCATTAACCCTCCTCGTAGGCCCGGCGACTCAACACTTTAACATTTATAAGACAAAAATAAGAGGTCCATAGAAAATACACAACGAGGGTCGTTTGTCCATTTGATTTCTTGGGCCCAGCCCTCGCCGGGGATATTTCCTCATTATCTCAAAGTTACTCCCCTCCGTAATAAACTACGAGATGTTCTCCTTCACGAACATGGGCCGGTGGGCTCTTGTGTTGGATTTTATAACTGAGGAGGATACATTACAATAAATATGAAAGTATTTTATTTTACTGATATTTTCTAATCTAATCTCATCGTATCCAAAAAATACGGGGCCTCTTTCGTCTTAAGCCGATTCATTGTGATGCAGGAAACCATAGTATAACTTAAAGGGCCTCTAATAGGAAATCCTAAATTTTATGCATATCTTCGCTGGGTGGTTTTAAAAGAATATATTTTTATGGTTAAATGTTTCTTCCTGGTTTTCCTGCCCATTCCCCCTTCTTATTAAAACATGTTATGGTGATGTTTGAGACATGTATTTCTAATACTTCGGCTTTTAATTTTTTTGCACCAACGCACCCTTCATGGCATGTTTCTCCACACGTCCTTAGCAGTTGATGTAAGGTAACATATATCCTTAGCGACTGATTCAAACAAATTTCCATACGTATTTTGCAGTTGATGTAAGGCAACATATACCCTTAGCGACGGATTCAAATAAATCTGCATACGTCTTTACCAGTTTATGAAAGACCCCTAGCAACTAATGAAACTGTACGAATCCAAACACTTTCCAAACCTACTGGTGGTTATTAACTGCTTTCCAAAGCAACTGATGTAAGCTACCAACGCTTTCCATAGTGATTGATTTAACCAAAACTCTATACATCCTTAACAGTCCATGTAAGACCCCCAGCAACTGATGAAACTGTACGCATCCAAACACTTTCCAAACCTGCTGGTTGTTTTTAACTGCCTTCCAAAGTAACTGATGTAAGTTACCAAACATCCTCCACATTTCTTTACCCATGTGACCTTCCATGCTTTGTCTTCGTTACGGGGTGTATTTGAGTGTGAACAGCGTTGAAAACAATTCTCGACTTCATCTATCAAGAGGTTATTATTACATCATATTTTCTTGCTGAACGCCGCTGGATACATTGCCTTGTTTACTTTGAATGTGCTAAACTATCAAAGAGCGCTTTAAAGAGAGATAAAAAAATAGCTTACTTCATAAAAATGTTTTTTCCATCCTTTTTCGTTTCTCTCAAGCCAAGGATTTTTAGAGCTTTGGTATATGGCAGGTAAATTATTTTTCTATTTAACTAAAATAGAAATAATGAACTTGTATCACTGTGTAGTGGCCCAAAGCCTGTGTATCTAAATAATAATTTAATAAATAAAATTAAAATGTTTGTAAAATTATTTGAGTTTTATCGTTTTCATCTAACTAAATTGAGTAGGTGATATGTACTAAGGTAAACAAAACTTTTTTTTTTTTAAACTTATATTTTTATATAAATTCTTCAGTCTTTTTAAAATGTTTTATATCCAAAAAACTATCAAAGAAAACAGTTTTAATAATAATAATAATTATATTTCTTATTTGAAACACACATTATTTAATAACAAAATTTAAGGCAATAAAAAACCACTCTACAACAAATTTATGTGTTTTTTATTGTAAATTATGGCGAGCCACAAAGTTAATGCTTTTTACAAATACAAACTAATTTTATTTTATTTTTTTTCGAAGACGAATTCTTCTTCTAGAAGGTTTTCACTTTGTGATGTCATTATGTATTTTAATTAAAACAAAATAACTTTGTATACATCACTTTATTAATATACAATATTACTACATGTTTCGTGAGCGATGCTCACATCTTCAGGTACATTGATACCTGAAGATGTGAGCATCGCTCACGAATCATGTAGTAATATTGTATATTAATAAAGTGATGTATACAAAGTTATTTTGTTTTAATTAAAATACAAAATTTAAGCTTTGACTGCCTAACTAGGAACAAATCCCGTTTTAGGACAGTCATATTGACAAGTTTAGTTCATATTAAGTGTCATTATACAAAAATAGAAGGGACGAATGTTACTATGTACATAGGATGGTAAAATAATATATCTAGAAAAAAGTATAATAATTAAGTATAAAGAGATATGAAGAAAAGTGTAGAAAAAAAACTATTGTGTATACTAGATAATTTGAGCATAGTGTAATAATTAATATAGAATAAAAGTAAATTTCAAAGAAATACAAAAGAAAATAGAGTAATCGTTTACGTATACCAGATAATTTGAGTATAGTATAATAGTATTTATGAAGAGATGAGAAAAACAAATATTACAAAGTGAACAATTATGTATATGTGTTTGATAGGTACTGGTTGGTGCTATGAGGAAAAAAATGCGTTTAAAATTGAGTACTTAAGAAATATAATATTATTATTTTAAATGATAAACTAATGTTTATAAGACAAGATTTTTTATGCATAGCACAAATATGGTAACAAATTATTATAGGCAATAATTTTTACCTGAAAAATCATACAAATTGAACAATCAAAATTGAAAAATTAATAATAAATTGACGGGACACGAACCCGCGACCTTAAAAGGTCGCGGGTTCGTGTCCCGTCGGCAGCATGTATTTTTTCTGGGAAGATTATTCAATTTGTATGATTTATCAGGTAATAATTATTGCTTATAATAATTTGTTAAATATAATATTCTTAGTGTATTAGGTATTTCGGTCCTCCTATTTTCATAATATAATTAAAGAGTTTTATTTCCATGGTAGCAACCCCACGATTTCATTCCATAATAAACATGTTGTATCAAAATAACAATAATTGGCATATTGCGTATTGTAATGAAATGCCTTTGAAATCAATTTATTTTTACTTCCTCGTCTAAATCTCCAACGTTGAGTTGAATTTCTTGGAAAGCCGTTTTGATACTGGCCTTCAAAGATAGCCGTTATATTAACGGGGAGAGGGACGTCGGAGAGTTATTATCTATTAATTCAAAATAATTATAATATTATTGTGCAATACGATAAACATGGTGTTTTTAAAGAGAAAAATATTTATTACGTTTTTTTTTAAATTTGCATTGGCTTAGCATTTATCAAAATATAATCAGAAATATTACACATTTCTGACCGTTCTACGCATGTTTTACAAAAACATTTAAAAAGTTGAATATCCTTAAAAAATGCTGTGAAGGTTTTTCTGTAACATGTCGATAAGATAAATTTAAAAAAAAAGAACAGTGTGTGGTTTAATTTTTTTATGAACACTACGTAACTTTAATGTTTTTTTTTGTAATGCGGATTACAAAATCTTTGGTTATGTTTATTTACAAAAACGCAACGATGAAGGATTAAAAATACATATTTGTAAAAAGCATTAACTTTGTGGCTCGCCATAATCTACAATAAAAACACACATAAATTTGTTGTAGACCACTTTTATTTCATTAACACTCTACCGGTTTCGGAAGCACCCTTCCTTCGTCAGCAGAATATTATAAAATAAAAGTGGTTTATGTGTTTTTTATTGTAGATTAAAAATACTTTTCTCCACTGTAAAAATCATATTCGTATTTTGAATATTTTGTAAAACATACTCGTACAATGGGACGGTCAGAAAAAGTAATATTTATGATTAGATTTTGATAAATACTAAGCCTATGTAAATTTATAAAATATTTAATAAATATTTTTCTATTTAAAAACATTATGTTTATCGTATGGCGTAATAATACTATGATTATTTTGAATTAATAAATCATAACTCTCCGACGTCCCTCTCGCCCTTAAGGTATATTTGCTTAAGTTTATTGGGCTTCCACGGACCACGTTTCTTCAGAAACCATTTTTGTACATTTTCAAGGTAATTTTCCGCCCACTCTCAAACGTAAAATAATTCATTTACAAAACCCGAAAACCGTCAATGTTGACTTGTTAAAACTTTTAATTAGTCTTTCACATAATTAAGATTTAGCATTAATTATTCAATTGCCAATCAAAGAAAATTCCGTTTCACATTATTTGATGAGGACGAAATACGAAAAAGAAATTAATTTTAATGATTGTAAATATTTATTTCTTCTCTAAATAATTATTCTACGTCTCGGCTTTTCTACGAATTTTCTTGAAATTGTCCTTTCAACTACGAGTTAATTATATCGTATTATTTGTCGTTAACATAATATTACTTGCGGCAATATTAATTGTGGAGATATTTTTCTATAAAAATAGTGTTCTGTCAAATTTTTTTGAAATGTGGATATATATGTTTATATATATCGTATTGTAAAATTTTTTTGTACAGTGAACTTTTACCAGCTTCCTTTGTCAAATGTGGTTAGAGGTGTTTACATGTGGAGATAATCTTCTTTACCCACTTAGCGGGCTGCCTATTGATACTGTAGGGATTTTATTTAATTTATTTCAAAGAATTGTAAACTGTGTTTTATGTGCTAGCGGCACTTGCTGATAGCAATCTTATATTTAATGGAGGGTGTAAGATGGGATTTGGGCGGAGATGGAGGTAGATAATGAAGCTTTCATTAAGCCGGTTACGAAAGCTAGTAATAAGATAGAACGAAAAATGTTAAAAACACATAGTTTTTTTCTTAATCTGCTGTCATTTTGTCTCCTTTGATAGTTGCTTTATAACCCCAATTACCTCCGGATTTGTAAGTGTGACTATTGCACAATGTACATAGCATTGACTTAAAATAACCGAGATAGACCGGATCAGCTAGCAGCTCTCAGAAAGGCCAATAAAAGTGGTTGTGTGAACTCGAGTGGATCAAAATATTCTTGTACTCGTATAACATTCTAGACGATAAATTAAATTGTCTCTCTTTTAAAATAGCTCGGCGTGCATATATCAGCATCCTCCTTTAATTATAACATACAAAGCTACCGTATCGTTGGATATAGTCAATATAGGCAAGGGTATTTATTGCAACCTCTCCCTCTTTCCTATAAACAACGCATGTAACAGAAGCATCGATTAAAACAGATCTCAGCGACAGAACCATAGTTCCGTACTGTTGACAGAGTCCAATGTCATTTTAATTTTTCATCAACGATGTGCGACATAATCTCACCTCAATACGCACTGCTGTACCTTGTACCTCGTAGTGAACAATGGCTTTATTGACATCCGGTCCCGCAGAGGCACGAGGCTCGCTGTCGGGGCCAGGACAGTGCAAAGTCTATTTTTTCAGTGTAATTTTCGCCGTCGCATTTCGTCACGACCCGAGACCATTGACATTTGATATGCAAGACAGTCTTCCCCATTATTACGTTTTAAACATGGTTTGTTTGGCTACTGGCGGTCAGGAATTGTGTGTCCTGCCGTATAAGTTACATTTATCATAAATTAACACTCAGATCAACAACACACAATAATATGCAAGGAACACATCTATAGCAATATTTTTGGACTGCATCGAGAATCGAATTCATGTGAAAAATCAGACAATTTTAAAATGTTCAGATTGAGAAGTATTGAGAATGCTGTTTTAAAAATCTCAATCATCTACAAATGTTCGGCATGTCTCCCGGTTGTGTCACAAGCGTCTAAAGGATCAGCAACGCTGATTCTTCAGAGCGTCTTTTATTGAGATTCCGGAATAACCATCACAGCTTTCCAACTTGACATATAACTTCCAAATATTGTTATCTTTTGTATACTGCTGTATAGCTAAGGATATGCCCATCTCGTGTTTCCTACATCCATGTCGGTGAGGCTTTCTCCCTTCCTTCCATTTTAATAATAAGAAATACGAAATTTCCATTAAAATTATGGTAATCTTTCTCACTCTCCGTGATCATTTCCATCACGTCACTCCGTCGTGATTGTTTGCCGTGTTACATTAACGAGCCAGCGGCAGCGGCTGGGACCTGACCCCAACCGAGCCTCGCTTTATGGGACATTTTCTGAGGCTTTGTTCACTTCAATCTGGAAAATGAGCATCTAGAATTTAAAAAAATAAAAATTAAGACTTTATAAATATGTAGACAGCTGTAGACATATAAAGAGTAGGTATTGTGGATGGTTGTCCAGTACCTCTTCATTATAACCTGTCATCCGAGATAATACATTGCGTTAAGGCTCAGCACTCAAAAATGGATTTACAGGTTGCTAAATCAAACAATACCACAAATGTTTTATCTGTGAAATCTATACGGTCAGCTAGGAAAATGTATAAGGTTTCAAAAACTGTAATCTTTAAATTCTACGAAATACATTCCAAACTGTCTAAAAATAATTGCAGTTCTAAAACCAGTGAAAGTAATTTTGAACGTTTTTCTTAAAATTTTAGTACGTATTTATTGTATTTAGTGAAACCTTATACATTTTCCTAATTATCTATAGAGATATTAGAGATAAATCATTCGTAGTATTTATTGAGTTAGCAACCTGCAAAGTGCTTGGTTTTTGTGTGCTGACCGTTAATAATAGTATATATTACTATTCAATTTTTAATTATTAATTATTTTTATTGAGATTTAAAAACCTCATTTTAATATTTAATCATTGTAGAAAATAATATTAACATAACCCAAATGAAGTATGAAAACGAAAAAAAATTACAATAATTGTTACCCTTTGCGCTATGCACAAAAATCTTGTCTTAAAAACTTTAGTTTATCAATTAATAAATTTTTGACAAGTCAAAGCATTTTTCACCAATAAAATGTAGACATAATTTGTCTCGACGCCATCTATTGAGGGATTTAGCCGTTACAAGCCTTTCTCATACTAATAAAGTTGGTTGTTTACAGGTGAAATATAATAAAAACATTAATTATTGAATGAAACACTAGTATATATTGATTAACTTGGCGGGTTTGCGATAAGCAGACGTAGCTCAACGGTAGAGCATCTGACCGGCAATCAGAAGGGTGCAGGTTCGAGTCCTGTCGGCGACATTTATCTTTTCTCGGAAGGTTTTTTTCAATTTGGATGAGTGTTTCAGGCTAATAATTATTATTTATAAAAATAATTAAAAAAATGTATTAACCATTTTGTTCGAGTTTTTTAGAATAGCGCGTTTGACAAATCATATAACAAATATAGAAAAAAATGTCATTTGAAAAATAGGACACTGACAGTTTTTAGCGGTTTCATGATAAATTCGAAATAGTCTTTAGGAGCAAACTGTAAGAAAAAATTAATGGCTGTTTTTCTTACTTAAAATTGAATTATTATTTGTTTTTTTTTGGTTTAGTTGAAAAAACTATGAGTCGTAATTATACATCATAGAATTGCATTTTTTAACTTAATTTCGCCGACAATAATAATTTTCTCTACCGTATAATCGTCCATATTTTCAATTAATTTTACGATATTATGTTATGTTTTATGTGTCTAAAACAAGGGTTTAAACTCAAATACGCAAGTGCTGTGTAAACATATATATATACATATACAGTCAGACATATTATAGGAGACGAGAAATGAGGGCGCTGCGATCGAAGATTATTGTAAGTTTAAAAAAGGACAATGGTCCAAATGCATGTTTTTTTTTAAATTTCTACATGATTCTAGATGATTCTACATTACATTTTAAGACAAGTTTATGTTTAAACTTTTTTATTGTTTATCGCTTTGCAACAAAGAAAATTACACGGAATAGGTGATTTTTGTATTTCTGAAATGTATGTATCGAAATAACCATGTATTGGATGTTGATACATAAATAAAACACATACAAATTCACAGATCAAAAATATAAATAAATATTGTGAAAAAAAAAGATTTATGATGCTTTGCATTGTTTCTTTAGAACGACCCGTCAAATTTGAAAGTGAAAAAAATTTAATGCGATGATCAAAATTATGATTTAAAAATTATGGTTCAAAATTATGATAAAAGTATGATTTTTTTATTTATTTCTAATTTAGAACTGTCAATTCATGGTGGAATTCCATATTAAAATGAATTTTTGTTTTGATTAAAAAACCTTTGTAACTTTTTTCCACTTAGTTTTAATTGTGCCAGTCTGAATGTCCGTTATAGGGTCAAACCGGTCCGGTCGAAAATAAGGAAGTGGAAAAAGGTTTTTTAATAAAATAAAATTTAATATGATTTTTTTATTAAAACACCTTTGTAACTATCGTCCAGTTGTTTATTTTCGACCGGACCGCTTTCACCCTATCACGGGCATATTTAGACTGGTACAATTAAAACTAAATGCTATATATACCATAGATTTAGTTTTATTTGCACCAGTCTGAAGATGCCCGTGATAGGTTGAATCCGGTCCGGTCGAGAATGAATAAGTGGAAGATAACTGCAGAGATTATTTAATCAAAAAATTCAAATTAAAATTGAATTCCACCACGAATTGACCGTTTCAAAATAAGAAATATTTAAAATTCCTAACACATGGTTTGTTTTGCTAGAGTAATAAAAACAAGCAGTTCCACTTTATTAAATGTTTACATTTTATTGCCAAGCTATTCCCTGAGTAATGTTTTATCACAAAGTTACTAGGTACCTCCACAATAATTTCTTAAGAAGAACTTAATTATTGATAATTTAAAAGTTGGATCCAATATTATTTGTTAAAATTGTGGGAAAAGTACTTAATTTACTCATCTCAGAGTTAAATAGAATAGACTCCATATTCTGAGAGATAAAACGAAGCAGGGATAAGCAATACACAAAGACACATTTTCTCGGAATTTTTTCTTGATACACTAAGCTTCCTCCGAATAACGTTAATGCCCTCCTTTGAATATTATTATGATCTCGGGAATATTACATCTGGCTCTTTTACATAATTTCTGGGATATATGGTACTAAATAACAATAACTGATAACGTCATAAGCTTTTCTTACCAGATGTTTTATTATACGTTGACATCAAAAACGTAGAAGGCATCGACCCCAAAAGAGTATGTGAAATAATTTTTCGTTGTTATAAAAATTCTCGTTTTTATTTTCTCAGGTGTAACTAACTGGCACTAACGAAATCTTTAACAAAGTTAACATTATGTCAATAAAACAATTATACTCTAAAACAATTCTATTTTACATTCATAAATACATAACAAAAACAAGAAATAACAACAATCATAGATATTAGAAACACACAGTCAAAAACACATACAACAACCACAAACACAACATTTGGACTAAACTCTAAAATAAAATCCCACTATCCTTTAAAAATCACGACAGCCATAATAAATTTAATAATCAGATAAAACACTGGATACGTTACACAGGGAGATCTGAAATGGAAAATATATTAACACCAAATACAGACTAACACCGAAACCCCTCAACTGTACTTAATACACCTCACCTTACAATTTATTTATTTTTTCATTAATGAAATCCTCAAAAAAGACGGTAATAAAACATTATTTTTATGAATGCATCTGATACGTTTATCATTTTATAACGGAGACTTTGTGGCTGTTTTAATACATTTTTAATGTTTCCAGTGAAGTTGCATAACATTTTGGGCATAAATAATATTTCAACGAATACCTTTTCTTATAATTTTTTGTGTTTAACGGTGAAGAGGTATAAGGCAAAATAAACATTTTAATGGTTTGGTAAATAACGTTTTTGTCCTCATGTTCTTTGTAAAATCGCGGAAATATTACATCTCGCAAAAACTCTTTCTTAGCAGATATTAAATGTTTACGGTACCGAAAGATATATAAGTCATCAAATAAATACGAGGGGAGTTCAACAAGTTCCTAGAACTCAATATAAAGACAATGTGGCTGGGTAAGAATTTTAATTTTATTTCTTAAAACAACCTTTTTCTAGATCAACAACGATGTTCCATATTCATTATGTCTGTTTTAAGTGCGATTTCCCAAACTCTTGGAAATAGACACATTTTCCCCATATAAACTCTTAATTTAACTGAAACCTCACCCGAGCAAGTAATATTTTCACTGTTAAATTTGTGGCATGGTAAACTAATTGGATATCAATGGAATAGATTTTGACTGATGTTTGTGCCTTGAATGAGCAGGTGCAGTGTTGTAGTGGAATAGTTTTTTTACGTTGTATTATTTTTCATCAATGAGAGAGCGTAGATTTTCCAAATGGTCAAAATAGTAATATTTTATGATTGTTCTTTCCTTTTCCAAAATAAACACGAAAAATATCTTGAGCATTCCAAAAAACCTGAAGCCATCTCTTTGCCGGTCGATGAACCGGGCTTTAATATCTTGGGTGGCCTATTCCCTACCTTTGCCCACTGTTTAGATTACTCTATTATCGATCAATTATCGATTAAAATTAAATATGCGTCCCTTGTCAAGGTGACTTAAACCTCTCCTATTTTATGTACATTCTTTCGGCGGTCACTCATATCATGTACTTTAGGAACATTTTATGAAATAACTCACCCCAAATGCCTGTCACCGCAGATATTTTCGTTGGATGTTCTGTCTGTCATTATGTTTTGGATAGATGGAAAGCAGCGATAGATATTATTTATCGATAGTCATTATGAGTACATTCAAAAAAATAAATTATAGCGTTCTTGCCATACAAAGGTAACAAAATCAATATCAGTACATTTTTTTGGTTTTCTGCGTTTCATAAAAAAAGTCATACACGTCCCATTCAAACTCAAATCAGAACTAAACTGAAAGACATGTCGCATTAAAATGTTGGCCGGACGCTAATAAAGGATGGCATTAGAAATTAAAACTACAGTTCTACAAACTTATTGAACTCCTCACGTAAATAAATTTGTGGTAAGTAATAACGACGTAGTCACAGCCTCTGTTAAATAATTCAGTTCCAGTATCATTTCACTGAAACGATAACTTTTTTTGTTTTTGTTTTTTGTTTTTTTATTTTTTTTTATTCTTTCTTTATTATTTATTTATTTATGTATCCGTATAATGTTTAATTATACTTATGCAAATCAATATATGAATCATTTATGCTTTTCATTTCCATTAATTTATTTGTTTATTTAAAACATTTGTGGTTTATATTTTTACAAATTTCAAATTATTTGTTCAAATTTCGTAAGTAGACACAAGATCATTCGTAGAGATATTTGAAAAAAATGTGTTTTTACTGGCTTTATCTTTTATTTTTCTGTGAAATCTCTGGGATATTTGAAGGATAAGAATGTATTCAATGTGCCTTTGGCAGCACGTACACCATTAGAGGAATCGTAAGGTAATCACATAAAATGATATGAAGATGGGAATGCTAATGCGTGGAGTTGAATCACCGTTCACGTGTTCACGTAATTTAGACGTAAAATCTTCTCACTGCTTCCCTGTACACGATGTTTCTATGTTTTGAAAGAAAAGGTACGTGAAAGGATTGCTGATTTTGGTCAACCACTGTTTTACTAGCTGCAGTGCTTGATCTGAATATAAGGACACCGGGATACTGTTCCGGTTAGTGAAATTCAACGACCTAATTGACATCAGAGCAATATCCCCTTGGTGAAAGACCACCACTCTGCTTTGCTCTGGCGTTAGCTATATGTGGTGACCAGATATAATTCGCCAGGTTCCCAGCCTTCCTCTTCTCCATCTCCTTCCCCTTAGCTCAGCTCCACAACATATCACAATTGAGGATGCCACGGTCTTATAGCTCCGGCCAGTTGTGTGGTGTTCACGTAATAAATTTTAAACAATAGTTCTTCTTGTAGAAAATAACTCTAGGTTATTAAAATCCTGTTCTTCCTTTAAGGACAGAGCGTTTTCTGGTTCGTTAAAAAAATCTTTTGTAGCCACTGGGCTTTTTCAATCCTACGCATTAATTTGTGAGTTGTAAAGGAGCAAAGTTTTTTGGATATGACTCTCTCTTCAAATCGTGCTTAAATATAGAGGGTACGTATTTATTTCTGTTTGATCAAAACTGTGTCTAGCAAATACACTTCTTCTCTAGTTTGTTTTATATATACCTGTATTCTTTAGCGGTTAACTGAGTCTATGTTAATATACCTTATCAGATAACGATTACACTATTTGATTAATCTTATCACAAAGTATATGTAGATTACTCAGTATAGCTTTCGAAACGAATAAAAATAAATTGAAGTGCTTATTTGAAGTTTCAATCGTTTCCATATATTTTTTTAAGAGATCATCGAAATGATTACTCATTAAAATAATCACATTGATAAATCGTTACCTACTCATTTAATCGCCCTTTTTGGTTTTGATAATAATCCATTTTCCGTGAATTGATAAAAATTTTCTCTGAAAAAGTCACCTATTTTGATTAAATTCTCCGATTTCAAATCTTCGATGTCTAAAAACTGTAATGAAATGTTTTATTTAGCGACTCGTTATTTTTTATTATTAATACTAGCTGATTTTTTTTAAAAATAAAATTATGAAGTTGTGCATTCTTGCTTGTCGTTTGGGTGCTATAATTGATTTGACAGCGAAAGTAATTCCTTGTCACAACTATTACTTTATCTAAACAAAGAAACATTAATTAATTGATAAACTAAAGTTCTTTAAAACTTAAGACAAGATTTTTGTGCATAGTGCAAAGGGTAACAATTATTATTTTTATAAACAATACTTATTAATCTAAAACACTCATCCAAATTGAAAAAACCTTCCGAGCAAAGATAAATGTCGCCGGCAGGACTCGAACTCGACATTTATCTTTGCTCGGAAGGTTTTTTCAATTTGGATGAGTGTTTTAGTTTAATAATTATTGTTTATAAAAATAATAAAGAAACATTAGCTAAAAAAACTTATTTCCTCAAGAAAATTTATTTTTTCAAAGTATATCTAAATAATAAATTTATTAATTAGGTACCCACTTGTGTTTTCCATTTAATCTACCCAAAAAACTTCCTTCTTTTGAATATGTTTATGTTTTGACGGCTTCCATGGTCGAGGGATAAGGCTCTCGACTACGAATCCTAGCGTGCGCAAGTAAATTTTATTTAATTAATTTGTGTTGTTTCGCAATTAATTCATTTAAAAATAATATATAGTATATTGAGGGGTAGGGGAAAGGGGAGGGGAAGAAAGGGATCATGCTTGATATCGGACTTTGGGTTAAATCTAAGAAATAAACGATTAGATTTTACCCAAAATCTAACAAAAAAATTCTTCATTTTAAATTAAAATGTCAAGCCACAAAGTGATTGCTTTCTTCGATATATTACATATTTTCATGCTTATTTTAAAACATTATAGAAATAGTTTTACCTGTTGTATTTCACTAATGAGAACAAACTGTGCTATTTCCAGCGAATTCGAAAAATTTTCGAGAAAAAGTAGCCAGGCTCAGACAATGAATAAACATTCATTTATATATATATATATATATATATATATATATATATAAATGAATATATATATATATATATAAATGAATATATATATATATATATATATATATATAGCATATATATATATATATATACACCATATAAATGAACTCTCTTATATATATATATATATATATATAGATAGATTTGATTCCATCTTTTTAAATTTATAATCACATTAATTGAACATGATAGTGTAATGAATATCTTGAAACGATTTAAATCTGTTTCTTCAAATAATTATGACTGTTTTTCTTATCTTCTTAAACATGTTGAAACTTGAAACACTTCGTGATATGACCGCGCCTTTAATTTGAATAAAATATTTGTGTTAGTGGTTTAGTGCTTATCTTGGTTTCCTTCGTGTTTTTTGACGATCTCCAAAGCGGGTTGAAAACATGGCTTTCAAAAGCATTGAACGTATATGATACCTCATATAATATATGCACACATGTTTCCTGAACCACCGTCTTTCTCGTCTTCTACCTCTGGTTTACTTCACTTTGTCAACAACATTCCTCACTTTGGGAATCCCCTAATTCCTCTTGTTCCGTGCTGTCGTGCATTCCATATAGGCACATCACCACGGATCCCCCTACTACCTTCCCCACATACAAATATATATTAAAATGAGTGAAATTATTGCAAGGAATCAATCAGCATTTTTTTTAATATGTGCTCGCCTCACCCACCGCTCGTGTCGAAAGCAGGAACTACGTTTGCAAAATGACGCGCATGTCACATTTAAATATTTACTGTATTCTAAACAAAAATGTACTTGTGTGCGCAACGTTCATTCAAACGAAGAATCGTGTCGAAAAAGGCGGTGTCTTACGGTACAATTCACAAATGTAGCAACCAGAGCCATCTGTTGGTAGCTTTATTAATTATTACAACTTTATTGACGAAATAATAATTTTCATATTATGTTGTCTTCCTGTCGTGCAATTATGCGATCGAAAAACACATTGAAATTTTATGTATCTAGTAATTTACTTTTAATATGAATAAATTAATCGGTTATTTGAATATTTTATGTGGCAGGTAATTCCAACCAACATCGGCTAAAGCCAGCAGCTTAGCCATTCTTAGCAAAAACTTATCACGTCTGTGGTAGGTTTTTTATAAATATCAATTATTTCGCTGTTTTTTCTACTGCCTAGTGCCTACCCCGATTAAAAACTCCGATCGCCACTGCGCAGTATGGACTAATGTGCTGTATCAAAAAATTAAAATAAGTTGCAGTGAAAAGGCTGTCTCGATTGAAATTGAACACATGGGAAATTTCTCTTTCTGAAGGTTTTTGTGTGTGTTTTTATATAGGTTATAAAATAAAATTCAACATTTAACTACTCAGTTTCTCTCGTTGTGATGACAAGTTATTGGACTGTATTTGAAACTGTCTGGAGCAATATGAGAACATGAATAAAGTACGAAAATAAAATACTAAGTAGAGGGACATAATCGTATTACTCGTACCCAATCTAGCGCTCCCCTAGCGGGTGTTTATGAAACCATATTTGACAGCTGTCAAATCTCAAGATAAAGTTTGCCATTTTACTACTTAGATAAAATGAAATATTTCGCTTGTGTAATCATAAACATGTTTCGTTTTCGCGTAGAAAAGCGAATAATACCATAATGAAATCTGACATAGTGGTGGGAAAGATGTTTATGCATCGTGTGATTTGCATAATATGGTAAATGTTGTAAATTGGGGTAAATGAACATTCGCAGACTTTAACCTTTGTTTATTTTTCGATGACCCTTAGCTTCCACAATTCACAGTAGTTAAACCTTAATTCACAATTTACGCACTCCAAAGGCTTGAAAATAATTGAACTTTTTATTTTTATATTTTAGACTGAACCCTTAGTTTAAAATGCAAAATGCGCAGTTGTTCGTAGGGTGACCGGATGAATCAACACACGCATGAATTAGCACACATTTTTTTATAAGTGATATAATATCATTAAAAGTATGAAAAAAAGAAGAAGAAAAAAAACCCTAAAACCTTATCTAACCTAACCTATGTAATACTTAAAAAAATACTAATTAGGTTAGGTGAGATTAGCAAGCAGTTCCGTATATTACAGTTTGCAATTGAAATTTTTTAATCATTTGCTTCGGTGATTAACGCTATAAAATATGCGGGTAAGGTCTATCCTCTGGTCGAACCAATATTTGTCTGTACATTTTGCAAATGTCTGCTGTAAAGATAATTTTGTGCGTTCTAAAATTCGATATTAACTTCACAATATCTTGTTAAAGCTTAGGCCCATCAAAAGTACATCATTCAATGACTGGCTAAACGTTGTTTTCAAACTTGCGTCAAAAACGATTCTAAGTTTTTTAATAGATCCAGAGTATCCTTAATTACGCAATGATGAGGTTTTCGGGCTAGTTTTTTTTTTGTGCTTTTAATGACTTTGTATTACTTTTAAAGTTTTCATAACAATTATCCACGAAGGTTCTGATTTGCGGGATAAACAGTCAATAAAAGGAATCATATATTATAGAAAGAAAAGAAAAATGTAATTTTATTTGCGACGATGTAACGGCTGCAAATATATTGCGACGATGTAACGGCTGCAAATATATTGCGACGATGTAACGACTGCAAATATATTGCGACGATGTAACGGCTGCAAATATATTGCGACGATGTAACGGCTGCAAATATATTGCGACGATGTAACGGCTGCAATTATATTGCGACGATGTAACGGCTGCAAATATATTGCGACGATGTAACGGCTGCAAATATATTGCGACGATGTAACGGCTGCAAATATATTGCGACATGTAACGGCTGCAAATATATTGCGACGATGTAACGGCTGCAAATATATTGCGACGATGTAACGGCTGCAATTAAACCTTAAATAATTTAAAATATTTGATGATGAACCTTCATCCATATTTATAAGTGTGTAGTGTGTACATTTTTTGTGTTATTATTGTTGAATTTGAATACATTTCAATTAGAATTACAATACTACACTTCTCTTTTAATCAAAGCCTGTGTTGAGAAGCGCAGTGGACATATTACGATTACATGTTTACATAATAATGTTTCTAAGTGCACAAGAATATGATGCTTGAAAAAAGTTTACATGATAATGTAACAGGTTTAGTGGTTTATATAACGAAAAAAAATTAGTACATATCGTCAAGTTTTGAATTAGAAGTTATAATAAATATAACATAATATTGTATATATAAGTACAATGTGGCCCAGGAAAATTACCAAATAGCATAATAGCATAATCTTACAAACATAAAGGGTTTTATAGATATAATAAAGTAAAATATTCGTCATATTGCATGAGCATGATATGAGGCGCTGAGAACCAAAGAGGTTTATATGCCTTTTTTAATAGTTTTGAGAAAAATCCTTTTAGTTTTTGAGAATTTTGTTAATCCTTTCATTTCATTAATCCACTTTCATTTCGCTGAATTTGTGATTTTATGGCATCTAAATAATAAACTTTTCTTGTTTTTTTTTATATGAATACCTCAAAAGAGTCCCAACTGCTCCCAACCGTCTGGAGCCAGTGAGACTATGGCATTCCCAATTGGGGAATGTTGTGAGGCTGAAGGTATTGGGGTGGGGAAGGAGAAGGGGAAGAGGAAGGTTGGGGAATACCTGGCTATTCAGATCTGGTCACCAAACACGGCTAAAAGCCATTTCAAGCAACGTTTCAATTCTGAATGGTGGTCTTTCACCAGGGCGATACTGAGAGTATCTTCCACTCTGGAACGTGCGCAAATATACTATATATTATTTTTAAATTAATTAATTGTGAAACAACACAAATTAATTAGATAAAAATTACTTGTGCACGCCGGGATTTGAACCCGCGACCTTCGGATTCGTAGTCGAGAGCCTTACCCCTCGACCATGGAGGCCGTTGGTTATTGATTTATTTAAGTAACGACATAATGCGCACTGAAAACCAACCTTTTTTACTGACGTTAGTATTTCGATAATATATCAAATATTAATATATTTTTAAACATTTCACCTCTGTTCCCACTATGGTTTTAAATGCTAGAAAACTACGGTTTTTTACGATTATTAATTTCGTTTTCATTTCCATGGTCCATGGTCCTACCTACACGTGAATGTCGAGCAGTGAAACTCATATTTTGTTAACAAAAATCGTTAAATATTATGACATAAAAAAGCGCGCGATTTCACGAACTGTTAGTTCATACTAATTAGGCGGTTGAGTTCCTATGGCACATACTTTATTACAGATTCCGTCTATGACATACAATTAACACGATCCTTTCTGAACTAGTCGCTGTAATATTGACTGTGGAGTCTGTGCGGCACGAAGATATTACAGTTGTCTATAAAACTTCATACAAAGATAAAATTTGAGTCAAATGGCCCTTAAGCCTGTCTGGTTCTCAGCGCCTCATATATGAGTAAGAGATTTTTACTTTTCGATAAATGTCACGAACTGTCATATAAAATATATTCATCTAACCATTCGTCATGCATTGCTAATCAAATGTTTACCGGTCTGTTAGAAAATCTTAATATAAGTGTATTTTCATTGGTATTTTAAAATTATAAAATAATTTGCAAAATTACTGCCTCAACACAGGCTAGCCTAGTGAGGCGGGTTATGTGAAACTTCAACTATAATTGTCATTATATTTTGATAGAAAGCAGTCACTTTGTGGTTAGACATATTTAATAAAAATAAAACAATAACTTTGTTTATAACCACGCGAATTTTATTTAATTTTATTACAACCGACCGGTTTCGCTTAACATAAGCATCTTCAGGGTACAAAAATTATACGATTAATTTGTGTACCCTGAAGATGCTTACGTTAAGGGAAACCGGTCGGTCGTAATAAAATTAAATAAAATTCTCGTGGTTATAAACAAAGTTATTGTTTTATTTTTATTGTTATTATATTATTTTCTATTTTACTTTATAAACCACTGTACATTTACATTATTATATTATACATTTCTTTTAGTTATACATAAATTTAATTACAATAAAGATATTATTATTATTATTAATCTGCTTTATTCAAATTTTTATTTTACTCAATACAGACCCCTTAGTTTGGAGAAATAACATATAATTCACACATCTTTTTTTAACCGTGTTTTCTATTGTCGTAAATGATTTAGTAGAATTGTATCCGTGTTTTTTTTTTCAAATTAAATGGATGAGCTGTTAACAACATATGAAGTAATCTGCTGTGGCGCATTATATTCTTCATAAAAGGATATTTTTTTAATACCGTGTTCTCTACAAAATAACAAAGCATGATATATTTCCTTTGGAAAGAAAAGTCTCATATTTCGAACCAAACAACAAGACGTTAGATTTTTAAATGCAAATATTCTTTTTGATATGTCGAGTACGTATTCATAATCTTCAGTCTCGTAAGTAATACGCTGGCACATTTCTTGGGAACGGAAGATAAGAGTATGATTTGTAACCTACATTCATCTCAATGCCACAAACCGTACGTAATTGAAATGTGACCTCTGCGAAGGAGCTATTTATATTCTGGGGCCGGGGTTTGGCACCCATAACCATACGTTAAAAAAAAATTGAGTCTGGAGAGCTATGTAAATGCCCCTTGATTTTATTATTCCTAATACAAATACGTATTTCGTATGCAGCATGGAGAGAAAACTCAATTTCACAACCGAGAACAGGAAAACTAACGAGATAGACATATTCCCGTTAACTCAAAATTTCCCACTTCTTAATCCCGCCCTCCTTTGATGTTATGTCTCTTTCTTTTTATAAGTTGTCCTATTCTATTACACGTAAGCATATCTTTGTCTATAATTTCTTCCAAAAATTGGTATTCACTTTGTGGCGTCATTATTAATAAATTAATTAAAAATAGTATATTTAGTATTCTGTATATTCTTGATGAGGAAAGCTTCTCTTTCGAAACATGTTGATATGTATATATTAATAAAGTGGTGATTACAAAGTAATTTTTAATTCTTTCTAATTTTGAAACTGTCAATTCATGGTGGAATTCCATATTAAAATGAATTTTCGACCGTGGTTGAAATAAATAAGTGGAAAAATGTTACAAAGGTTTTTTAATCAAAAAATTCATTTTAATTTTTAATTCGTTTACATTTTTATCACACTGCTGCATTGTTTCGTTTTATCCTTTGTCTCCTTATTGTAATATTTTGTATGTCTTCCCTATATACGAGTATATTGTATAGTTTTTTTTTTTTACCCTGACGTAGCTTGAGATAAGCGATATGTTTTTTATTTTTTTTATATGAATACCGCACAAGAGTCCCAACTGCTCCCAACCATCTGGAGCCAGTGAGACTATGGCATTCGCAATTGGGGAATGTTGTGAGACTGAAGGTATTGGGGAGGGGAAGGAAAGGGGGAAGAGTGAGGTGGGGAAATACCTGGCTATTCAGATCTGGTCACCAAACACGACTAAAAGCCATTTCAAGCAACGTTTCAATTCTGAATGGTGGTCTTTCACCAGGGCGATACTGAGAGTATCTTCCATGTTGGTTATGAATTTAAAATAAATTGCTGGTTTAAATTAATTAAACTTATTGGTAACAATAAGTATGTATAAAAGTTATTGGAAATATAGAAATACATATATGGTTAAGCTTGGGTGAGTTCATTGGTTATTGCACAATTAAATTACATTTATCATTATCGATATTCCACGATATCGACGCAGGTGGCTAATTGTTGCTAGGGACGAATTCCCGTCGCAATCGGAATTACTCGTATATTTCTGTGTCAAGAAAGCCTCCATACATAAAATTAATGCGGCAATTCTACATTACTCACCCTAAGGGTTCAATAAAAATGTTAATAGAATCTTTACTACCTTTGATTGGATTATGTATGAGACCAGCAGGTCAATTTCAATAACTCCGTACAAGGATTTCCAGATTAGATTCCATCCCATTACACACATATGTGTTTTAAATTTAGTAACAGAAAAATTTGAATATTATAGAATAACCCACGTCAAATCATATCGCCACCTTAATTAGTAAATTTGCCAAGTCCATGTTGGCAACTTTTCAGGAAAAACAAAAACCTGTTTTTTTTTCAATTTCTTTAAAATTTTATATTTTAGTTACCCTTTGAAACCATTTAGTATAAAGCATAAAGTAATACATTTTTGGTTTGGTTATAAAAAAAAGTTATAGTACAATTTTAATATATTATGGCCTACTGATTCATACGTGTGTTGAATTATCCGGTCACCAAGGTTTTCAAGGTGTATATTTTTAAATGTTAAAAGGTGGCATTCAAATCTCAATTTGTTAATAAATTGACTTACGTAAATTATCAATTAAGGTGACGATTTTTATAAGAATAACACACAAAAATAAGGTTGCTGTCATATTTCACCCACGATTTAAGATGGTGAATGGTATTATACTGTTTGACATTTGGGGTTGTATTGGTTCCATACTGAGATATACATGGAATCATGAACGTTTATTTGTGTACCGACTTCAGTCCATTGCAGGCCCAGTCACTCCTAGAACAGCCTCTGTTTTCCCCTGCGTAGTCGTGGGCAGCCAACTGTACGTTTTCCTTCTGGAATTGACCACACCATCTTATATGGAGATCACTCTACTGGCTTCCTGAGCACATTTTAAAGAAATATTTTAGAGGTTCGATGCCGAGCACCTCTCGGTTCGCCAAACAAACATTTATAGTAAAAACGAATTGAGCATTCATTTCCTGCTTTATTTGGTCACGTCCCAGTTAAGACAATGTCCATTCCACAGAACGGGCGTGTTCCTAATTTTCGGTGTCAATTGTATTAAATAATTTCGCCCGGTTTGCACATACGAGTGCTAACATCTCTCCCGGGGAGAGACCGCTAGACGTGTGGTCCATAATCCATGCCGGTCGCGTTCGCGCCATACGCACGTCCGCCGAAAGGGCGAAGGCTTAAGCCCCTGAAAACAAATAAACCTAACGAAAGATAAGACTTTTTATCGAGTGGCGTCACATGTCACACCGCGTTCTACTGATATTTATTGCCACCGGTAATTGAATTCGTGTAAAACAAAGCAAAAAAGATGAGCGTAAATGAAACGACCTAGAAATTTCTGAATTCGATGCTCAAGGGTACTGATATTTATGGTATGAACGGACAGATCGAGTTGTAATGCTTTTTTAATTTCATTGTTTCCTAAATTATTTAGGAGATAAGAGGTTTCATTTAGGTACACGCTTTCAATTTTTTGTTTGTTTTGCCACATGTTGACAAGTTTATAGACAAAAAATCTTTTTTTAATGCGGTATTTGAATTAACGTTTGATGGCATGATTAAAATAACCGTCTTAATGCGTAAAATCCACTGGATTGCTTTGAATCCCGAAAACTATGATTTAAATAAAACATATAAAAAAAATTAATATTAATTTATTCTTTCAAAATGTTACATGAAATATTGAAGTAAAGTCCCGTTAGGGAAAACGGCTGCGCGGCCTGTTCATACGAAACCTAATTTTAAGGCCAAAATACCCACACAAACTCAGTGATATTTTTTCAATTAAAGGCATAGTAAATATCTAGTACGGATTTCTTTTTCACATATCTAAGGTTCTTTGACTATATTTATTTAACCCTTTAGGTGCCACACGTATTTTTTTTAAATGCTGGAGAAGTGTTGATAATCCATAATTCAGCGAAATTCACCGTAATTCACCATAAATCAGCAGAATTTTCTGCATTTCACCGTAATTCACCGTAAGTCGTCAAGAAAATTGTGTGTTTCACCATAATTCACAGAAAATCACAAGAACTCACCATAATTCTCCTTCATTCATCCAAAACTTTCTGTTTTTCACCGTAAGTCACGATAAATCACAGAAGTTTACCGTATTTCGCAATAATTCTTTAAAAAATAGTGTAATTCACCTTAATTCACCGTAATTCACGGTAATTTATAGTAAATTACCGTAATTCACTGTATATCATCGTCATTCAACGTAAATCCAGTTTAATTTTTTCATAAACACCACGTAACTTTAATGTTTTTTTTTTAGCATTTATAAATGCTGCCTATGTAAATTTATAAAATATTTAAGTACCGTGAAGTTTACCGTAACTTCTGTGATTTATCGTGACTTACGGTGAAAAACAGAAAGTTTTGGATGAATGAAGGAAAATTATGGTGAGTTCTTGTGATTTTCTGTGAATTATGGTGAAACACGCAATTTTCTTGACGACTTACGGTGAATTACGGTGAAATGCAGAAAATTCTGCTGATTTATGGTGAATTACGGTGAATTTCGCTGAATTACCGTGAATTACGGTGAATTACGGTAAGTAACGGTGAAATACGCTGAATTACTGTGAAATACGGTTAAATAAGCTGTAGTACAGTAAATTTAGTTGAATTCTTCTGTTTTTTGTATAATGGCACTTAATATGAACTATACTTGCCATTATACAAAAACAGAAGGGAAAAAATCTAGTATTGACATAGTATTGTAATGTAAAAAATCTAGAAAATGTATAATAAGTAAGTATAAAGTAAGTTTAAGTCTATCCTCATTGTAACCAACCTGTACTGCTGTTTTATGTATATATCTTTTAAATTTTTATTTCTTATTCTATTTAATACTTACAGATGCTTTGATATTTCTGATATTTACGTAATAGTTATATTTTGGTAATATGAATGTTTTTATAATGTTGATATTTTTAAAAGTATTGATGTTTTTATAATATTGATATTTTTATAATATTGATACTTTTATAATATTGGTACTTTTATAATTTTGATATTTTTTATGATATTGACATTTTTATAATATTATTTAAATCGGTGTTATAAAATTGGACTCTAGTATCTCAATAACAAAACTGTAATGCTTTTACCATTATTTTCTCTTTAATTTTTTTCAACTTATGTACAGCACAAGATGCATGCGCCTAAATATAATAATTTTGCCCTACATTTGTATGATGATTGTAATTTATTGTTGTATTATATTATATTGTTGAAATAAACTCCTGCAAAGCTACTTGCAGTGGCTTAGCGGGTATAAGTTCCCACTGTATATAATTAATATTATACAATAAAAAAAAAAAAAAAAAAAAAAAAAAAGAGGTTGTGTATGTGTATTTGATAGGTACTGGTTGGTGCTATGTGGAAAAAAATGCGTTTAAAATTGAGTACTTAAAAAAAGATAATATTATTGAGTAATATTATAATTTTGTTTTTATATTTGTGTATTGAATTGAAAGGGAATCCGTGAAACGTAAAACCTTATTTAGTACATCTTGGAACACAAACAGAATATATTATTTCAGTAGATTATTTCCGTGGTCCAAACAACATCTCAAGTTCCCAGAAACCCGAACAAACAATGACACAGAGAAAACTATTCTCCATTACGATAACATGAAATGATTTCTTAGAAGTGTCAATTTTATGATCAAATTACTTATTGTTTTATAGTAGCTCAAAATATAGTAAACTTTTACTGTCTCAAAGGTAAAATTGAATTATTATTTTAATTTGAATGATTCTCACCTTGTTTATGAATTTGGAAAATTCTGCATGTACCCACATTATCCATCTGCGTTATGATTTTTTTTCACTATATGGAAACGATCTAAATGATGATGTAAATCCACATACTCGCAAAACTCTGCAATAGGACGTATTTGTGTAGAGATTGTGTAGAAGTGTGGTAAAACGTAGGCGTAATGAGTAAGATTAAAGTATATAACTGATTAGAGTATATAACGCGAATGTGAATGGTAGAATAAGTCGGGGACGCCCGAAGAATACATGGCACGATCAAATGAACTAAATACTTAAGTCGGGCCATGTCAGAAGTCAGAATAACAAAAGGAAATGTATTAGACGATGTATGAATGTGAATGACGCAAGAAGTGTGCGCCAAGACCAGAGTTTTTTGGCGTTCCGTCCTCTCTGCCTACAGCTGCGTGGTTTCTCAGTGGTCAGTTAGTTCTCTGCGAAACTCTCAACACTACGAGATGTTGACATTTTTAACTGTAACTCGAAATCATGTAAAACGAACTTCACAGAATTGATACTTAAAATACTTTAAATTACCTGAAAATTATACCCTCATATATTATTTTTAATAGTTTTTCAGTAGGTATAAACCTAAATTGTTATTTCTTATAATAATGCTTACTGACTTGATTATATTAATAACTAGCTGATGTATACCCGGCCTTGCTGGGGATTTTTCACTTGTCATTAGCGTGTCATAATTGATTTGACAGCGAAAGTAACTACCTCCATCTAAGAAATATTCATTTGAATATTTTATTTCATTCCAAACATTTATTTTTTCAAAATATATCTAAATCATAAAGTTCTTAAGTAGGTACCTACTCGTGTTTTCCATTTTGAAAATATTCTACCCTATCATACCTTTTTCTTTTGAATATGCAATCTGTGGCTAACCGGAGTATTATATATATGGTCTAACCTAAATAAAGCATGGCGGGTTCAATGTTATTCATACTAATTTTAAAACGTTATACCAACAATTTTTACATATTGGATTTCATTCAAACTACTCTCTAAACCTTCTCGGCACTACTAAGAACAAACTGTGCTATTTGCAGTGAAACCGGTCCAGTAATTTTCGAGAAAATCGAAGACAAACAAACAAACAAATTTACATTGATTTTTATATATATTAATAATAATAATAATAGTAATGAGAAAACTGTATTTATATAGATTTACTAAACAGCATTGATTCAGGCTCGGTATTTCAATTGCTTTTTTGAGCTTGCTATCAGAAATATTTACGTATTTTTTGGTAATGGATAACTTAGCTTATCTTGTTAGATTTTCTAGTATACCTATAGTACAGTTTCTAGCAACGCTTCGACCTTAAATACAATTGAAATACCGGGCCTAAATGGAACTTAATTGGTCTAGAATACGGAATACATATTATAGTTATAAAGAAATTAATTAAAAATTATTTCTATTTTTGAAACTGATAATACATGGTGGAATTCCATTATAATGATATAATATCATTATAATGAGATAACTTACTGGGAATAACCAACATAATTGGGAAGTCGGCAGTCAAAGACGACTTAATGACAAATATAAAGAAAATCCATGTAATAGAATAAATCCCTCTATTTTTGAAACTGATAATACATGGTGGAATTCCATCATAATGATATAAGCTTACTGTCAATAACCAACATAATTGGGAAGTCGGCAGTCAAAGACGACTTAATGACAAATATAAAGAAAACCCATGTAATAGAATAAATCCCTCTATTTTTGAAACTGATAATACATGGTGGAATTCCATCATAATGATATAAGCTTACTGTCAATAACCAACATAATTGGGAAGTCGGCAGTCAAAGACGACTTAATGACAAATATAAAGAAAACCCATGTAATAGAATAAATCCCTCTATTTTTGAAACTGATGATACATGGTGGAATTCCATCATAATGATATAAGCTTACTGGGAATAACCAACATAATTGGGAAGTTTGCAGTCAAAGACGACTTAATGACAAATATAAAGAAAACCCATGTAATAGAATAAATCCCTCTATTTTTGAAACTGATGATACATGGTGGAATTCCATCATAATGATATAAGCTTACTGGGAATAACCAACATAATTGGGAAGTCGGCAGTCAAAGACGACTTAATGACAAATATAAAGAAAACCCATGTAATAGAATAAATCCCTCTATTTTTGAAACTGATAATACATGGTGGAATTTCATCATAATGATATAAGCTTACTGTCAATAACCAACATAATTGGGAAGTCGGCAGTCAAAGACGACTTAATGACAAATATAAAGAAAACCCATGTAATAGAATAAATCCCTCTATTTTTGAAACTGATGATACATGGTGGAATTCCATCATAATGATATAAGCTTACTGGGAATAACCAACATAATTGGGAAGTTTGCAGTCAAAGACGACTTAATGACAAATATAAAGAAAACCCATGTAATAGAATAAATCCCTCTATTTTTGAAACTGATAATACATGGTGGAATTCCATCATAATGATATAAGCTTACTGGGAATAACCAACATAATTGGGAAGTCGGCAGTCAAAGACGACTTAATGAAAATATAAAGAAAACCCATGTAATAGAATAAATCCCTCTATTTTTGAAACTGATAATACATGGTGGAATTCCATCATAATGATATAAGCTTACTGGGAATAACCAACATAATTGGGAAGTCGGCAGTCAAAGACGACTTAATGACAAATATGAAGAAAACCCATGTAATAGAATAAATCCCTCTATTTTTGAAACTGATAATACATGGTGGAATTCCATTATAATGATATAAGCTTACTGAGAATAACCAACATAATTAGAAAGTCGGCAGTCAAAGACGACTTAATGACAAATATAAAGAAAACCCATGTAATAGAATAAATCCCTTGTAGTCTCTCCCCACCCCTCCTCCCCCACATGTTGTGTATATAAACAGTAGTTTAAGATTAACTTTTACCAGT
>JAHDVE020000247.1:0-59816 GCA_022606495.2 Halesus radiatus | reverse complement strand
CAGCATACAACCAAACCCCCTGGCGATTTGTACATCCAATCCTTGCGTGCAATCGCAAATAAACCGAAAAACGATGCAAACATACTCCAAACTTCACAATAATGCCCAACAGAATGCCAGTTTACTATTAAAACCAATTAAATATGGTTAATTGTTTTCTCTACAATGAAGAGATGAGTAATTTATTGCAATGTTGCAGTTCCCTTGGATTGAAATTAACACGAACCGACAACAGCAGCTGTATAGAACGCGTAAATAACTTAAGTTGTAATTTTGATTAAACCGAATATCTGCGCTAAATGCTAAATTCAATTATGTTTGTATCACTCGCCTGTCAGGGGGCTACGACTATCGTAGCGAGCGAGCGTACTCGTATGTAGCCACCGTGGCTCGTAGAACGTAGCGAGTAGCGAGTAGCGCGCGTCGTAACCAAAGTTGCCGGTTATATTTATTGCAGATTGTTAAGTTGGCACTATGGCTTCACCGTGTTGAGATGGATACCGCAAGGGAAGAGGGGAGAACCTTATTTCAGGAATGCGGCTTATCCCGGAAGTGTAGGCACAAGTAGTACAACCTGTACAACATGTTACGTTTAACCCTTTGGCACTGTACATATATTTGAAAACACAGGGATTAAAAAAAAAATCCTCCCTATTATCGGAAAATGAATAATCAAGAAACATATATTTTTTTTATTTATTAATAAAATAATATGTAATTTATTAACCCATCGTGTCTTTGTGGGAGAAATATCTCGAAAAAAAATATTCGTAAAGCCTTTTTGGAGGTATTTTTCCCAGCCTGACACGGATTCATTAAAGTCATGTTATCTCATTTTGTACTATGGTGAGGTATATGAGTATGGTTTAAACTGTGTTAGAAAGAGAAAAAACACGATTTTTATTGCCATTTGAAAATATACCATAAACATTTAATTAAAAAATATATATATATTTTCAAAAAGAATCGGGGGGATAAAATTCATGCGTTTTAATTTCTCACACGCCCTCTGAGACCTAATGTTCATTCGAATAAGAGTATAAATAACTAGTCTAATTTTGAAACTGTCAATTTATGGTGGAATTCTTGAAACTGTCAATTTATGGTGGAATTCCATATTAAAATGATTTTTTTTTGTAATTTTTGTTCGCTTTGTAATTTTTGTCCACTTGTTTCTTTTCGACCGGACCGGTTTAGTTCTACCACGGGCATCGTCTGACTGGCATAATTAAAATTAAATCTACGGTATATAAATCATCGATGTCAGGAGTGAGTTCCCCTGCTTTCTAATATTGTTTTTATTTATGACTTGAAATTTGTTTTATTGCTGACGGTTCTGTTTACTACTATGTTTTTAAAAACTTCTTTCGGCTTGGTTTATTAACCCCGGGAAGTCAGATTACATTGTGTTTGATTACTGTATTTAAGGGTTTTTCAAAATTTATATAAAGTCATTCGTGTCAGCTTTTATTTGAAAAGATGGTAATTTCTGGTTTTATTTTTTCCCAGTGATTTCCGTCTTGTTTGCCTAAATGAATTTTATAGCAGTTTCTTTTTTCCATAGTTGCATGAACCACGGGTAACCAGGTACATTTTAATGAGTCTTTAAAATATTTTGTTATGTTATAATAGGTAAACATCAGAGTGGCATCCTTCTTAGAGTTCGCCTTGGATGTCTGCGAGAAAATTTCCAGTTACATTTTACCCTTGTATTTTATTTATTATGTGTTTTCTATTTACATTCATTGTGCCAGTCTGATGGTGCCCGTGATAAGGTGAAACCAGTCCGGTCGAAAATAAATAAGTGAAAAAAGTTTCAAAAGTGTTTTAACAAAAAAATCATTTTATCTTATAAAGTATTACAAGTATATCAAATACAAGAACGAAAGGGTTAAGTGGAAAATCTTAAAATAGCGAACGGTTAAATGTTTCCATTTGGATCATTTCCGTATCATTTCCGGATAAATTAATTCTGCGTGAATTCATTATTTATTTCCATGTGCCGACGCCATGAAAGATTTTATAAGTACGTGTTGTGGCAACATGCTTTCAAATTAATAGCGCAAATACTTGTTTCAAATCGATCGATATTAATGAAACGTTTACGTTCAAATCTGTGGTTGTATATGAGGCTATGAGAACTAGACCGGCTTAAGCGTTTTTACTCAAACTTTTATCATTGTATGAAGTTTTATAGATAACTGTAATATCTTCGTGCCGCACAGAATCAACAGTCAATATTGCAGCGACAAGTTCAGAAAACGTCATGTTAATTGTATGTCATAGACGAAATCTGTAGTAAAGTATGTGCCGTAGGAACTCAACAGTCTAATTAGTATGAACTAACACTTGGTGAAATCGAACGCTTTTTTGTATGTTAATATTTAACTATTTTTGTTAAAAAAAAAACAAGAGTTCCACTGCTCGACAATCACGCGTGCGTAAGATCATGGACAATGGAAATTAAAACGAAATTAATAGTTGTAAAAAAACGTAGTTTTATAGTATTTTAAACCATGATGAGAACAGAGGTGAAATGCTTTAAAATATTATTTCTAATTTTGAAACTGTCAATTCATGGTGGAATTCCATATTGAAATGAATATTTTGATTAAAAAACCTTTGTAACTTTTTCCACTTTTTTCCACTTACACAGCAAACAAGACGGAAATTATAGGGAAATAACAAAACTAAAAAGAATCATCTGTTTAAATAAAAGCTGACGAATGACTTTTTATAATTTTAAAAAAATCCCATAGATTCAGTAAATAAACACAATGTAATCCGTCTTCCAGAGGGTAATAAACCATCCCGAAAGTAGTTTTTAAAAACACAATAAACATTACCGTCAGCAATAAAATAAATTTCAAACAATATTAGAAAACCAGGGAACCCACTCCCAACATCCATGCTATATATACCATAGATTTAGTATTCATTGTACCAGTCTGAGGATGCCCGTGATAGAGTGAAACCGGTCCGGTCGAAAATAAATAAGTGGAAAAACGTTACAAAGGTATTTTAATCAAAAGCTTTAAAATATGTTAATATTTGAGATATTATTGAAATATTAACGGTACTAAAAACGTTTGTTTTGAAGGCGCATTATGTTGTTACTTAAATAAATCAATAACCAAGAAAAGTTTATTATTTAGATGCTATAAAATTACAAATGAATTTTTTTGTCGCTTAAGTTTGCTTGGCATCAGCGAAATCAAAATGGATTGATGAAACCAACGGATTAACAAAATTCACAAAAACTTCAAAAGATTTTTTTCAAAACTACTTAAAAGGTGTATAAGTCTTCATAGTTATCAGCGCCTCATATCATTTAATACGTCTGCTTGTTCTTATTAAGTTTCATTGGTGAACAAGAAAATTATTTGAATAAATGATGGATTTACTACCCAAAAATGAGTATTTCAAAACGGTATTTTTGTTTGGGTTACATTTATATATAATGATTTATCAACATTTTTGGATAAATTAGTTAATCGTAATCGTACATCGATATAGCATATATATATATATATAACTAACATGTCAATAAACAATTGACTTACCCTATATTTGCCCAGATTATTGACTGTACAGGACAAGATGGCCTCCCTCCCCACGGGATACGTGAGGTTGCCGATGGGCGCCTCGAACTCCGGGTCATCTGACATCTGCCGAGTTGTGGGGAATTCTGGAAAAAGAGCGGATTTATTCGTTTAAATTCCAAAAGACAATGTACACTCATTCATCTCCAATCAATGCAATTTCATATCATTATAAATAAAAAATGTTTTGATTTAAACACTATATTTAGATATTTCGAAACCAACTGTTCCTCCATCAGGATACAGCTTACACCTAAAGATAATTACATATAAGCATAGACAAATTAAAAACATCGACAAAAAACAAAAATAATTGCCGGAAAAGGGTAAATAATTATGAATTAATGTAAAAATAAAAAAAAAAATCAACGAAATTTCGTTTGAATTTCTAGTTTCCATTGAAATTTATAATCAAATGATAAATAATATAAATATGTAATAATTACATTTATAATATTGTCCTCTGAGAACGGGTCGTTTCGCCGACTCGTATTTTATATATGTCGGCTCGTATGTGGAACGACCTACTTACAGGCATCTGTCTTTTCTTCTACATTTAATACGGTTCACTTCACGGCCCGCTTTTACAATTTCCTTCCAAAAGCCTTCCCTTAAAAATAATTATGATAATATTTGGATGATTTAACACGTGACTAACTTATTACTAAATATAGACAATCTATTAGTAACAATAACAGATTACATCCACCATTTCATCGATATGTAATACAAAACTATGAAATGGACAATGCATTTGATCAATGAACGCCATGCCGCGATAAAATATATACGTGTTATTATTATTATGTAAAGGTTCATTGACCCACCTCACAGCGTTGCCTAAACGGGTGGTAATACGGTTCCACCGAACACTTAAGAAGTCACACCTATAATAAAATGAGATGGAAATATGTAAAGGGTTCCATTTATTAAATAAAGTTTTTAAAAATCGCAGAACAAAAATGTTAGAATGTTGTATGAACACTTTCAATGTTTAAAATAACAAAGATAATTTTCGATATACTAAATGATAATCTTCGAGTCGTAAAGCCCTACAAAAATCTTTTGGACTAGTACCAAAAATTTCAACGCCCTGGCTTGAGTCAACAAATCTCGACATTCTGGACAGTGGAGAATGGTACCCATAATTAGTATTGTTTATTGAGGAAAAGCAATTCATTGTTCCTGAGTCTACGACAAGGAATGTTGAACTGAATGAGTTGCAACAAAGAAGGTGAGTTAATAATTCAATTAATTATTTAAAAAAACGCGAATAAGATAAGTCTTTCCTACGCTTTTCTAATGTAGAAATGTTTATGGTTTGTTCAATTTCAATATACTAATAAGCATAGTATGCCCTTGGAAGGCGAAACAGCTGTCACGCGTAATAATAATTACCTATCAGAACTGTTTAATAAATAAACCGTTATTTAAATACAATAATAGTAGTAATTAAATTTAAAAAACTTTTTAAAAAATGGAGATCTACAAATTAATACAATAAATAACGTACTACCCACTCCACTGTGAGTTGTGAGGTTCTAGTTCAATTCCAGGAGAAGGACTCATTATGAGTTTTTTAATGTCTTCATAAATTAAATTAAAATTAAATGTAAAGCGAGTAAAATCTTTGAATCCTTTTTGTGACATTATCTTGTCTTCAACATTTTAACAACTTCGTTCGTTTGACCATCGTGCAAACACACAATAATTATCGTGATTTTGCACGCACCTAGTTTCAGTGAGATGGGTAAATAAACATTTATATTTGTAACTAAATATTTCATAAAGTTTATTGCGTCCACCACACATGTTGTAAATACATTTATTAGATAAATTTACCCGCCGATTTTATATGTGATATAATATGTATGACGCTTTTATGTAAGTATTTTGTTTCAGTTTCTAATTAAAAATATAAAAAATATACACGTCACATGAGTTTTTAAAAATACAAACTTTTTAGAAATTTCCGTGGGTTTTATACTGTTTTTAATTTTGGGCTGATTATGACACGGTTGTGTCATTAGCACTTGGTGTTTTAGTTCTAAAAAGTATGCGCAAAAATAACTGTTTTTCATTTATTACTAACTGTGTTGTGACAATGCTACTATGTTCCACGATAATAATGCGTTATATTAAAATTCAAGGTTTTCCTCATTAGGTATGTACGTTAAAATTAATTTGTAATGCGTTGGTAATAAATACAGGATAGCCCGCCGTCGCGGCGCACTAATTAATATAAATGACACGGCAAATGAGGCGAAATTAAAACAAGAGCTGTCAAATGTATATTGTGTCCGCGGAATTAGGCGGACGACAAAGTGGACCAAAGTGAATTAAGTCACGAGGATTTGAAAGCGTTAATTTATTTCCATCAACGGAAACAAGGGACAAAGTCCTTGGGTAGGGAAAGTCATTAAAAAATTCTGCTTCATATGTGAAGCTTACTTGCTACGGCGTAGAATGACGTAGAGCGGCGTAGAGGGCCGTACGTTGGCTTAAGTACACAATGTACGTTCAAAACGAGTAAGCGTGAAATATTTTACCTTTTTAAATTCAAAGGGCTATTTCGCTCCTTCATTTTAATACAAAATTTTTCATCATTTAAAAAAATAATAATAACATGCTTTATAAGTGACGTTCAGTTCGCAATGATTCTTCTTTGAACGTTATTGGCGACAAATCTCGGAATACATTGGAGAGTACGATAAATGAATTAATTGACTTTTTAATTAATTCAAAATTTCTTTGTTATCACCACTTTATTGATATATACATATCAACATGTTTAGAAAACGAAACTTTACTAATCAGGAATATACAGAAAACTAAAAAAATAGCAACCTCAAGTATAGATAAATGATAAACATAAAATACAATAAAGTAAGAATAGACAAATTATAATCATAAACAGAAATTGATTAAAGTACGTAAGCAATTAAAAATTTCTATTCGTTGACGTTTTTATATTTAAAACGTGTTTTCCCCGTATTTAAAGGACAATGTTTTCTTAATTGGTTTATTAAAATGTCTTGTATTATTTTGATAATATGAACAAACT
This sequence comes from Halesus radiatus, assembly GCA_022606495.2. Lineage (NCBI taxonomy): Eukaryota > Metazoa > Arthropoda > Insecta > Trichoptera > Limnephilidae > Halesus > Halesus radiatus. Next base: position 53,150 of record JAHDVE020000247.1, on the reverse strand, counting down.
GAGAAGTGGTGAATAAATAATTTTCTTTACTTTTTTAATTAATGTTATATTAGGATCATTCGTTCGATTATTAATTTCTAACTGTCCAAGTAAATTTAATCTAAGACCCTTCCGTTCTATATCTAAGGGTTTAAGTTCATTGTTGTCGAGTGGGACGTGATTATTCCCTAAGAGGTGTTCTGCGAATTTCGAAAAAGTGCTTTTATTTAAACAGCTATCACAGTAATAAAAACTTAAAATACTTGCAAAACTATTTACATCAAATTTGAAAAAAAAAAGTTTCAACAATTTAAACAGCTGTTACAATAATAAACAATTTAAACACTTACAGAAATCTTTAATAAAAATACTTTTCTTTGAGTGTTTCTTAGAAACCAGATCGTTTAGTCCAATATGTTCTTTTTCAATTTTACTAATAATTTTTTTTTGTTCCATTTTATCATGCATAAATATTTGAAAAATAAACGTATATAGTGGAAACTTCAATGGTTAATGAGACGAAGTAATTTACTTAATTTGTAAAAACGTATACTATATAAGTATATGTTATGCTAAATAAAATACATATTCATTTCCTTTAACTAAAAAAAATAATATTTATTATGAAATTATGCAAAAATTTTCGTTAGCCGAATTTTTGTCTGAAGCAGATTTCATTGTTGAATCTAAGAGTTGTAATGTCTGCGTAAATTGGCGATTACAGTTTTTATGTAAATTGGTGAAATTGTTTACACTTCAAGGAATTAGTCGTTCAGTGGTTATAACAATTGTTATAATGAGAATATAGAAATCCACACGTATATTGCTCAGCTATTCTAGCCGGTTAGTGGTAAGCTCTGCCGGCTCTGCTCGATGGTATTTAAGTCACTTAACGGAATGGCTACGGCTTACTTATCATAACAGTGTACTCCTGATTAGTAATTATAAATCTACTGCCTTTATTACCCACCTATTGCTCTGAAACTAGCTACTTAAATAGTATCTACCTTCTAACTTATTTTATACTTATGTTATTATATTATGCACTTAACTACTTCTTATACTTTTATATTTTGTACAACCTGCTGTTATAATGTAACCACAGGTTAAACTATTATTCATTGCGATTATTACGCTGTAACTACATACTGTTATATTGTACGTACATACTTATTTTACACTTTATGTATTATTTTATGTGTACATTATTGTACTCCCTTGTAAAACTATGTGATAAATTTATCAATATATAAAAGCCTTCTAGGCGTGAATATCGGCGTGAATATAGGCGTGAGTATAACATCCTTAGGTCAGCAGCGTCATCAGCTATCGGGAGGTTGAAGGAACCAAGCGCACACCTATACTAACTTCCGTGAACGTGCTTTCGGAGTATCAGGACCTAAAGTCTAAAATGAACTGCCGCATTACTTAAGAATTATCAATGACTCGACAGAATTCATAACTAAACTTAAAACTCATCTTTTCAGATAATAATATCCATAAATTGAAGAAATGCACATGTAAATTAATTAGCTAGGCTAGTCGGTTAGTGATTACCTAAAGTCACTTATAGAAAAAGTTTAAAAAATTATGCGTTGTTGCGCATATCCGTTCACAGCCCGCAACAAAATAAATAACTAAAATAAATAAACTTTTTAAGGTAATTTTATAAATATTCTCCAATACTAAAATTTAAAAATATTTCCAATAAATACCAACTATTCTTGTGCCACCAATCTTCTAATAAATGTAACATTCATAGAAAAGGAGGATAAAATAGCAACTGTAAAAATATCATCTGTATGCTTAAATTTTCAATTAAATCTGTGTTCATCCGAAGCGACCTGCTAGGTAAGCATATTTTTCTGTATCTGTTTGTACATAATTAGATAAAGAATAGGTAATTGTACAGTGCCCTTGAGGTGACTTTTCACAAAAACTGCGCTTTACAAATCATACAATTATTATTATTATTATTTTAATGCGTTCCTCCATTAGATATTTTAATTCATAAATTAAAATATTGTGTAATTTAAAGATTTTATTTTTTCAAATTTAACAATTAGTTTAAGTGGGAAATTAAATTAAATCACCAAAAAAATATTGAGACGAAACGAATTTAAATTCAAACCAGTTTGAAGTCCATTTATCAGTGTGAATTTTTTGTGCCCACCCAGTTCCGGCAGCCAGCGCTAAGCCACCGCAAATCTCCAGCTAAGCCATTTTGAATGTTGAATTATTAAAACCGTTGACGCACTGACCGGAGCCATTTAGCGGCCACTTACTTGCTGGCCACCCGGTAGCAGTACGGTTCCTGTTTACTGCTGTGCGAAGATGAATGCTGATGTACGTTCATACATTATTTAACATTACTCTTTGCACACACAGTACTTGGCTCTCGTACCAATTTATTCGGCCATAACTACGGTGGAAAAAGGGTCTTACGAGGTTTTAAGTAAATGTGTTATTTTTCAGAAGAAAATGAAATTTTTTTGAGGTGTAAAAATACACTTATCGTCAAGCCATTTGTCAGAATATGAATGAAAATCCCTTAAAAATACGGAACCTTTTCGATTAATTTACAAAATGAAGTTTTATAGAATTTTGAATGCATTTTTCGCAGAGAGCGGTCCTCGACTTTCTTTGTGATTTATGTACTCTAGAATATGATGATTTTAATTTGATTTTAGAAATTGATGGTAAAGTATTTTCGAAATATTTTTTTTTGCATCCCAATGGCGAAAGATAAAAGTCACCTACAATAATGTATATCGCCAACTATTTCGTCTGCCAAGATACTGCAGCACTACAGAAATGTTCCTGGAAGGACGAGTGCACTCTTTCAGGGCACTTCTCCGCCATCGCATGGGAAGCCTATGGTGCAGAGTACGCCAATCCAAGAATACCATCATTACTGTCAGGGCTGTATGGATGGAGTCTCCCTTGATGGCCCTTTGGAAACGGGAAACCATCAAATGTCCACCATAAACATGTTTATTTTTCTTTTCTTTCTTAGTAAATGAACTAATTTTACTGAGTAATCTGTTTCTGTGTTTTTTCTTTTTTTTCTATCTCTTATTTTACATACCTTTTGTTATTTTTTTTTGTATTATTATTAGTTATGGTACGTACTGCATTGCACTACCTCTGCATACCTTCTGGAATAAAGAACTATTATTATAATTATTATAATAATAATTATTATTAATATTATTATTATTATTATATACAATTTTATAATCATCGAAGACGTAAGATACGTAAATAGATTAGAATAAAGGTCACGCGTGGTTTAAAAATTGATCGGTTTGAAGCTGAGTAATCCAAAGCGTCGGATTCCCATGTACTCGTAGCCGGTTCAATCCTCTGCTTGACAAGTCCTCCATTATTGGATAAGTAATACTATACTATAATAATAGTAACGGTAGTAATTAGTAGGTATTCAATTATTGGCAGGTAATTCGCAAAATGGAAAAGTTTGTACGTGAGTAAAAATGATAATCACGATAAAATGTACCTTGGTAACTCTTCATGTACGTATACTATACAAAAAAAACTGGGCAAGAAATAACACTGTTTTTCTTTTTTTTTGAATGTTTATGTATTTATTTACGACCATTACAGGCCATTTGTAAATGGACATTTGCAGATAATATTGAAAAGCCATATACGTATTATACTAGATAATATTAAAAGAAACAGCAGAATTTGACACTTTTATCCAGAGATAAACCGTTTCAAATAACCTAGCTCTACTCGATGGAAAAAAACCGCACTAATTCATGCTTATACTGTAACATTGATGTGCCAAATATATCAACAAAATCGTAGTATTTGTTCCCCAAATGTTGAACCCGTCACATAGGGGAATAATATTGCGACTCTGATGTTGAATTGTCACAATAAAATGATAGGTACTGTTTTGTACCAGGCATATGAAAAGCAATCAAATAAAGCAGTTCAGGGGTATAAAACATTGAATTAACAATCATAAATAAACATGTTATATTGCAAATAATTCTACGTTCAGATAATTTTATTAAATTTAATTAATAAATTAGATAATCGTTGTCTATGCATTCTCTAGGAAAACTAATTATAAAATTTACGTATCTATCGTATATTTCCCAAACATTAAATAATTTTCCTTGATAATAATTATTTGCGATGTTCTTTTTGTGGGTTCATAAATTTGATGTTATTTGTCGAATTATAGAAGTAAAACAATCGTACTTAAAAATAAACGAACGGTATTTTTGACGAAAATCAAAAGTGAGTATACTATTTCCAATTTTAAAACTGTCAAGTCGTGGTCGGGTAAAAGAAAGTTTTTATTAAAAAACTTTCTTTCACTCGGTTATTTCAGAAAGTACCAGATAAATTACCAGAGTGAAATATAACTGGACATTTGGTTACTCATATATATGAAGAACTACGAGCGATATTAACCTGTTTATTACCTATTATAACGTAATAAAAGATTTAACAAACCTATCCATGTTAATATACCTGATTACCCATAGTTCACGTAATTACAAAATAAATACTGCTATAAAACTCATTTAGCAAACAAGACGGAGATGGTATAAAACCAACTATTTAAAAGAAAATATTTTTCTATCGGAATAACTTATTAAAGCTTATAAACTTAACCGTAATATTTTTTTAAAGTATTAAATAAAAAAAATTACAAATCTAATATGAAATCTGAGACCCGAACCCTGCGAACGAAATATATTACAATGAGATTTATAAGCTTTAATAAGTTATTCCAATCAAATTTGGATAAATGTTAATAGAAGTCCAATATAAAAGAATAGGTACATCCGAGACACTATCTAGATTGCAAATAAATTTGGGTAGAATCTTGCAGTCAATTTAGAAAAATATCTGATGAAAAAATAATTGAAGGTGATATTAACAGGTCTTAAAATAAAGTATGATGTCGATGGAAATGACGGAGAACAATGGGGTGGCATTAAATAAGCTGGTTAGAGCGTAGGTCCCGGATAGACCGAAAAGTCGTGGGTTTGAGTCCCAGATGCGACCGTTCCCTATATGTTACACAATTTAATCTGTCTTCCAGAAAGTACTAACCCGAAAGTAGTTTCAAATATATGTATATAGCCTTTCCGTCAGTAATAAAACAATTTCTCTTTCATAAATGTATGAATGGGGCTCGCTCCTGTAATACATACTATATTTTGTATTAATTTGATTATTCGCCTATCTGGGCCTTAATATGGATTTTAGAACATAATATAAAGAGTTATCGAAAATTACAAGTACTCGTACGTAGACATTCTAAACCATAAAGTAATGAAAAATCTTTTTCAAATGTTTAACGGTGACATAAAATAGAAAAGCAAAACAATATTATAACACAAATCATTATCGCTACATTATTCAATCTATAATATTACATATTGTAGGATTCAACAAAGTGCTGTTATAGATGACGCTTTACTACATCAACAACACTTCCAAAACTCTTTCCCAGATCATGAATCCTATTGGTTAATTAATGAGGCCGGTATTTAATTGTGTAAATGTTGCAGAAAAATATTAATACCACGAGGTATGACATAATTCATTGTACCATACCATAGATTTAGTTTAAAATGTACAAGTCAATGTAAATGTACAATTTAAAATGTGAAGATGCTCGTTGTAAGATGAAACCGGTCTAGTCTTAAATAAACAAGTAGAAGAAAGGTATAAAGGTTTTGCTAAATATTTCCAGTTGGGCTCAGTTTAATCATAAAAAAATACAAAAATAAATAATGGCACTCTGTATGCAACTATTGTCTAGTGTCAATATTGAACATAGCAGAGTCAACTCTCCCTCAAAGTACCTCATCGACAAACTCTGCAAATTATTCTTTTTAAAAAAAAAAGAATTTTTCTACCAATCGAGTCCCAACTGGAAATATTAAGGTTTTTAATTTAAAAAAATCATTTGACCATATTCCACCCAATATTATTAGTTATGCACATAATATTATGACACGTATCAGAATGAGCATAATATGAGATTGGCAAGAGTGACAAATATTTTTCTATTAATTGATAAACTAAAGTTTTTAAGACAAGATTTTTGTGCACAGCGCAAAGGGTAACAATTATTTTTATAAACAATAATTATTAGCCTGAAACACTCATCCAAATTGAAAAAACCTTCCGAGAAGAGATAAATGTCGCCGACAGGACTCGAACCTGCACGACGTAACTAAACGGTAGAGCATCTGACCGGCAATCAGAAGGGTGCAGGTTCGAGTCCTGTCGGCGACTATTATCTTTTCTTGGAAGGTTTTTTCAATTTGGATGAGTGTTTCAGGCTAATAATTATTGTTTATAAAAATAAATATTTTTCTGTTGTGTTCATGTAACTCACCGTGATATCTGCTTTTGAAAAGACAAATTGGTCACATAATGCATTTGATGCCAGGAAATAATTAAAAAAAAGTATAATAAAAACGCGTCACATTTACCAGATACTTAAAATAACCACTCGCCTACTGAATGCGCCTGGGTTCCTAGATCAGCCCAAGTTTGTGAAGTTTGGACTTATGGATGGATTGATTTCGTTCGAGAAGCTCTTGACGCGGATGGGTATTGTTAATTTGTTAGATTAAAAATGCAAATGTTTATCACTGATATTATATTTGTGATAAACAATACAATGATCTAGCAAGGCTTTAACTTTGTTTAACTGAAGATTTGGTGATAAAGAAGAAAGATTATTCTAATCGTAAATGATGATTAATATCGATGAATCGGTGATTATTGCTAGTAAAAAATGTTTCTAATTATGCCACAAGTAAAGTTATGCAGAAACTTATTACGTAAACAGATTTTATTCAAAGATGTTATTACCGTATTTGACCCATGTGAAAGAAAATCTTAATCATTAAATAAAACACTCTCTTCGATAATCGGTATATAAAATGAGGGGTTATTCAAAAAGATGGACTCAATTTTGTACCGCTATATTTCCGGATAGATACCTAATATCTACAAAGTAATTGAAAGAGGACGTCCGAAAGTTTCAAATCTCACTGCTAGATTGCTCATAGTTGCGCAAATGATCGCTAGAGTACTTGCGCCGCCAAGCAGCCATTTCGCGTCAGTTGTGAATAAAATGGCCTCTGTGCAGAACAAGGTTTTCTGTGTTCGTTCAGGGTACTTTTCACCTCCATTTTAACATTAAACCTCCAACTAGCATTTATTGTTGGTAGCACCAATTTGAGCGAACTTAATTTTTCTGTAAAGGAAAAAAAAACAGTAGACTGCGTATACCAGAGGAAAATCAGACATTGAGTCCATCATTTTGAATAAACCTGTATATAAAAACATTTTCAAGTTTTCCGTATTATTTTCTTTATGAAAAAAAATAATTTCATTACATTTAGATATATTATAAATTCGCTTTTTTTTAACACTTGAGATTTGTAATATGCCTTCAAGTTTCTTTGCTTTGTTATTTTTAGTTATTTAATTAAATATAGGGGGAACTGGCAGATACACTGGGTCATGGTAAAAAGTGTGAGTTTTTTTTTCTTGATATCTAGTGATTATTTTTGGAAAAAAATCTTCTATGATATAACTCTAGGAATCTGTTGCACCATCCATCCAACGTTTTGGGTTTATGAATATTTAAAATTACTGTAATGATTGTTGTTTGATCGTGTTTGTGTTGTAAAGGTTTAAAAAAACTGTCTGACCTACGTGGAACTAGTTTATAATGTGACATACGGGGTAAGTAAAAACCGTTACCTATTCATTTACGTAGACACACGAATAGGTAATATAACGCAATGTAAATAAGCCAAAAAAGTGACGCTGTGAAACAATTTTTGTATAATAATAGTAATAATAATTAAATGATTTGTCTAATGCCGTTTTTGTGAAAAATCACCTCAAGAAGGGCGCTGTTCAAATATTACTTGCAAGTATTTATCTTATTATGTACAAACAGATAGAGAAGCATATTTACTTGGTCGGTCACTCCAGTCTAACAAGTTACATTGTAAAGTTTTAGCTTGGGAAGATATGATTTTGCACGCACTATAGAATACATTAATATAAGAATAGACAAACTGTAAACCTAAACAAAAATTGATTAATCTAGGTAAGTAATTAATCAAAAATTTTACTAAAATAATTTGTTAATACGAATTTAAAAACAATTGCCTAATGTTTAAATTGTCACTGATGTTAAAATATTGGTTTTTGGAAAGTAACTTTATGTATTAATGTGTAAAAAATATGACGTTTTACTTGGTTGTATAGCTCCTTGATATCTGCTGTATTTACGCTATTTTGATCTATCTTACATTATCTATTGAACAAATATGTTGGTCTCCTTGATTGTATATTTTCTTGATAGCTATGGGTAAATTTAAAATTATTATTAAATTATTAATTTACTATTATATTAAGTCTATCCTCACTGTAACAAAACAGTACTGCTTTTTAAAAAAAAAAATTATTTCTCAATTTGTTTAATACTAGCTGAGATTTCGTTATTTTTATAATATTATTTAAATCGATATTACGATATTGGACCGTAGTACCTCTATAACAAAACTGTTATGCCTTAAAATACATATTTAAAAAAAATACATATTTTTCCAACTTGGGTACATTGATAATACCTATATTTTTCTAATTTTGCGCTTCATTTGTATGATGATTGTAATTTATTGTTGTTTTTTATAATATTGTTGAACTTAACTTCTGATGACATGCTCCTTGCAGTGGCTTAGCGGGTACAAGTTCCCATTGTAATTAGTTAACATTATAGAATAAAAAAATAAAATAAAACAATTTCTTAAATAAGTACCTTGGGTGCTTCATGGAATTACAAACAAAATTTAGGAATCATTCTTTCTTTCGAATTATCAACAGAGCCTGACCCTCAAACTGCTGAAATTCATCGAAAGCTCTAAAACCGAAGACATTTAGTATGTTTCAATTTGGTCCGGCAGAGGCCCGCACCCCGCGTCCAGTAGCCCCATGACAAAGGAAGCAAGAGCTCAAAAATTCGTTGAATAAAAGATTACGGGAATTATGAGAGCGCTTTTGGTCCATATTTTATTGCGAAAGGGCTTCACAGCGTAGCAAAATGGGATAAACACAATACTTATTTAAAGTTGTTTCTTTGAAGGATGTTGCGGTTGAATTTTATTAACTTTCAAAGTGTTCTCAGTCCTTTTTTTTGGAAATTGACAAAATAAATGAAGTATTCGTTGCTGGAAGACACCGAGTGACTAAATGAATGATATACACCAACTTTTGAAGGGTTATGTAGACTATGTGGAATGAAGAGTCGACGTATTTATATGAATATGTATTGAAAAGATTGTGAGATAAAACTACTGGTAACTAACTATTTAAATTAATTAAAAATTACTTTGTATTTACCACTTTATATCATCATTCTTACTTTCTATGCGAATTTCCATATTTTTCACACGGTCATTCGAACATATTTTCGTAACATTTTTAATGTAATATATTCTTGTAATTGAATTTCATCTGGTAATTGTTAATTATAATCATTACACAAACAATATTTTAAAATACCTGTTATGTAACGAAAGGATGGCCCTGAGATGAGTTCTAGCTACTCGTCTTGGCAAATTAGCCCGGCAAGCGATCGCACCATCTCCCTCCATAATTAACCAATCAAGCGCCTTTGCGCCTAAAACAAACCAATCAGATCAAAATTAACAAGCAGCAGCAAGCGAAGCGAGCGCCTCGGTAGCTCGGCGGTGTTGCTTGCGGCCCCATGAAACGATCACTTCCCGTCTGGAACCCGAAGAGATAACTGCGTCTCTGAAAAGAGGCGGCCATTTTTGTTACTAGTTATTTACGGCCAGGCATGCGGCTTGAAACCCGCAGCTAGACTTGCCACTTGCTGCCAAAGCACTCAACATGGTGCCTTACTAATTAAAAAAGCCCATTAAACTCAGTGTGAAGATGTACGGCCTTAGCGTCATTGCCAGCAACCCCGCCAATCGACCAGATCACTCCATGTAAGCTGATTTTCCATCTTCCCTTAATGTATTGATTAAGCCCTTGTTAAATTTGCATAACCCGGTTAGAGATTCGAATTAGAAAGAGAGATATTACAATAGAATCATACCTAGATTAAGACCTTTTTACTAACTACTCGATTGTTCTTAACCTAAAATGTTTGTCTGAGCTTACAATAAACCCCGAGCGTGAAAGCACTTCACACAATTAGAAACGCCCTCAACCCAATTATAAGATTGCGATCGATCCGCGACCTTGTACGATGAGAAGCTGATGCCCCTGCCGATCTGAGCTAGGCTAATGTCCGGAGCAGACTTCACATCTAAGAGGCCATCTCCAGGGTAAGTCCCGCAGATTGTAATTGTCTCCCATAACTTCCCCTGAAACCCAACCTTCCTCTTCTCCATCCCTTCATTTACACAACACTGTCACCCAACGTGGCTTTCATTTTCCCCACCCTGGCTTTCCAACTTATAGGCTTTCTTCCTACCTAACCTTCCTCGTTCCCATTTCCCCTCTCCCTGACATTCCCATTTACACAACATACTAGTAACGGTTGTAGCAGGTATTCAATCATCGTCAGGTATTTCGCAAATCGGTATTGTTTCTCCATAAATAAAAATATATGTATTCTTGAAAAACAATGTACCTACCTACATGCTCGTTAAGTAGTGTATAGAAAACTCAGAATGAAATAAAACTATTTTTCATACACTATGATACATTGTTTTATGCACACGTTTCAGGGATCTCATTTCTTCAGCATACAGTCTACATTCATCCTTTCTCAGCCAGGTCCAGGCCTCAAGCCATATATCGGGGTAGGCATCAGTACTCAGTACTCCAAGCTTCGCTTTTTTGGAGAATTTCTTTAACGTCAGTTGTTGGTCCTCTAATAATGGAGTTTCTTTAATTTATACTGCTTTCAATACTCTACTACTCTTTCCATCTCTCGTAAACAAACTTCCCAAATACACAAACTCATCCACCTGCTTCGAGTATTCACCATTTGTAACTATATTGCACAATACAGGGTTATTCTTCTTCTTCTTCGTATAGTGGAGGAAAGTTAGTGGAGGATATAGAAAAAAGGTTAAGGTTATTCAGCCAGTTAACGGCACCAAGAGTTACTTGGTTCAGCACAGATGTGCAATAGAGAAATTGATGAAGGGTACATTTTTCTACGATGCGTTTTGTTGTTTGAACATGTCCACATTCACAAAGTTCGGAATCCTTTAGGCCCCATTTATGCATCATATATGCACAACGGCTGTGACTGCACCGGATGTGGTTTAATGTGGTTCACGTCTTTCGAGGGAGAGATAACTCTGGCAATTTAATAGGAGACTCTATAACAAGGGTTTTGAAAATGATGGACTTAATTTCGTGCCGTTGTATTTCCTGAATTATATATTATATGTGAATGATAAAACATAGCAATTGAACGAGAAGGGTTGAAGGATTCGAATTCTATATTTACACAAACGACCGCTAGAGTGCTCACACCACTAAGCAGCCATTTTGCGTCAGTTGTGAGTAAAATGGCTTTTACGCAGCACGAGGTTTTCTGTTTGCATGAGTTCTGTAAATCTGAGTCGGCAAATACAGTGCAGCGTTCATATTGTCCTTATTTTAACGTCGTACCTTCACAGAAAGAGCATTTATCCTTGGTTTCATCAATTTGAGCAAATTGGATGTCTCCGTAAAGGAAAACCCCTGGTCGATCACGTGTATCAGAGGAGAACGTGCGAAATTGAGTACATCATTTTGGATAACCTGTATTTTCGTACTCTCTCTTTTAAACACCATACCTTAAGACGTACTTAATTTCATTATTAATATCATTCTTCATACAAACTTCGTTCATGTTAGTCATGAGATAAAGGCTTTCATACTGTTTGAAATCAGCACTGCATCATCAGCCTGTAATAAATTACTAAATGTACTTTTTAAATAATAAAAGTAATTAATATAATTAATACGAAGTATTTTGTTTATTAATTGTTTTTGTGTTTAATTCGTAGAACTCCATTTAATTTTTTTAAAATTTAATGTAAATCAATTTTAATAATGCTATTATTAAGTTCTGTAAGCATTTTTAGTTGTTATTATTGTGACAGCTGTTTCGGCGTTTAAGGCCATTTTCAGTTTGAAAGTATTTTGTTTACACCACTTTATAATATATATATATATATCAATATGTTTCGAAAGCAAAGCTTTCCTCATCAAAATACACATTGCACAGTATTCTAGAAAATAATAATGTAATAATAGATCAATTTCAAATATAAACAAAAACTAATGATAAGTGATGAATGTCGTTAAGTAATTAAGTAAAAATGAGAAAAAATTTGAAAAAATATTATTGACAGCTTCAGTGGGCATGATATCCAGTAAGGATGAAAGATAGCCGACCACTAAAAAGACTGCTTTATAATAAGCATGCACTGTTGGGACTTACACTTTCAAGTGGCTGGATGGTGTGGAGACAAATACTGCATCCTAGGTAATGGAGCAGGAAACCACCCTAGAATTAGCCAGGAGTCCCTAAGGACGCTGATTATGAAGGTCGAAAGATGTTTAAGTGTAAGGGCATCAAGAGGTATGTATCAGGAGAGTGTATGGCTTTATATTTATGTTGTACAAGTACTTCTTGTGTGAAGAAGCGGGCAGTTTTTAGTTGGTAATTGATATAAAAATTTTTTTTTTTTTTTTATAGAAACGAAGTTATTATTTTATTTTCATTAAAAAATCTTTGTAAACGTCACGTTAATCAAAAATGTTGTGAACTATTAGTAATTATGTATAAATACAAAATCATTGTAAACGTATAACCTTAATCACGAATGTTGTACACTAATAATAATTATGTATAAATACAAAATCATTGTAAACGTATAACCTTAATCACGAATGTTGTACACTAATAATAATTATGTATCAATACGAAATCTTTCACAACAAACTTACTATTTATATCCAAAATAAAAGAAAAAAGGTTCCTAATAATTGTTTTTGAATATCTACTGTAATATTATTTAAATACGAAAAGTGATCATTAGACATAACAACAATAACATTATATTTAGTACCCTAATTTCTTGTTCAATATAGAGTTACATAGGGAAAATATTATTTTATAATGAAAATGGAAAGTGGGTTGGGTTTCATTATTCTTAACGCATGGAAAATTACATTTATCATTTTACAGATTCCTTCTTGTTAATATTTCTAAAAGGAAAATCTAAGATACCACTAGTATGCACTGATCCCTATCAGCACGTGTATTACTTAACATAGCACGCTACAAGAGAAACATTTTCCGATTAATAAAAAAAACCAAGGTTTTCTATGTTAAAATATCAGGCGTCGCGCGTCGGCGTCGTGGCGTCAAATAAAAGGAGGTGGTACGCGCCGTGATATATGTCGGTAACTCTTTATACCTCCCGTGACGCCCACTTCACTTAGCGAAAATATTGACTAACTAAAGGCTGTGCCGTCGATGAAAGCCTTTACACTTTATAACTAAAGACTCGAAAAATGATGAATTTGCAGAAAGTACCATAGCAAATACCCATATTATGATGACCTACATAATTTTGTAAGGATGTCAACGTACCTACGTAGGTATACTAAGTTACACTGGCAGTTATGAAAGAGCGTTTATACAGTGAAAGATAAGAAGAAAAAAAAACAAACTTGTATTATAATTTTACTTTACTTTAAGCAGTGCGCCATTCAAATCGCGTGCTAAAAATAGGCCCGTCCGCCAATTAATACTACGCTAGTCAGAAATTAATCTCATAGGTGCGTTATGAAATTCACAAGTATAGGAGTTTTTATCCTTATAAAAAATTCGTTCAAAATATACCACAGCGCTACAGCGAGAAACGTACTAACCTTGAGAATCTAAAAAGAGTCCGGGTTCTTAGCGACTATGGGAATTTTTCCCTTTATTAATATTCGATTGAACTACCATTAGATGGGTTATGAACCGCCACTGCTAAGATACCTACGAAAGACGTACTGAGAATGTTTACCAATTATTTTTACACCATTCTTCATACTTTTTAAAACTTTTCGGAAATATCTTAAATAAACTCGCAGAATTTCGTTTGAATATTTATGCGTATTCTCAAAATACTATGATAAGAGAGAGTGCGTAAATTCGAAATTCATTATTAAATGGTCGATCTTTCCTAACGTGTAGTATTATATCACGTTACGAATGGTGACAAGTCTAAGTTTTTCCAAAAAGAAACCCGAGACAGACGCCGCACTCCGTTACTTTGAAACCCACGTGACTGATGTGAATACAATGTCATTGTTGGGCTGCTGCCTACCGGGGAAATATTGCCTTCATGATTGCCAACGCTCAATAGGAGGAAGCAACACGAGAAGGAATGTTGACTACTGCATGTAATAAAATTCTGCACACCAAGGCAGTCTCTATTCCTTCCAAATACGCATTATATATGCCTCGGTGGTTTAAAAATGTGTTTTTACTTTTAATTAATGCTTAATAAATAGACGTTATTGAAGTATACCTATAGTATTTTTATTGAAAAGGTGTTTCCAATCTATTAGTAATTTTTTGCAAATACTCATAAGACTGCCTTCGTAAGTATAAAAACAGTAATTAATAAACTTAGCAAAATTAAGTTGAATATGGAAAGTTGTTAAGCATCGAATTTCTTATATTTCATATAACACATAATTTAATATTACTCATTTTTCGTTTTAAAAATATATGATATTGTTTTTGATGTTACCGCATTTTCATCGCTGTTGGTAAGCAAATACGCTAGTATTTTTATTTTTGTAATTAAAAACATAGTTCCTTCTATGAAGTTACTACGTTAATACTTCTATCAACAAGCATGCTGTGTTCTTATCTACCATTTTGAAATAAATTCTCCCGTCTTTCGCTCTATGGCGGCGTCACTTAACCTAAATTTTTAATTGAATTTAATGAAAAGACGTTTGTTTAAATCACCTTTCATTTTTGAATAAATACCTTGACTAGTTTCTATTTGACTGAATCATCTTCGGGACTTAAAACATACTAATAAATAACAGGAGTGTGCATTTATATATAGCCACTTGGTAAGTAAAAAACAGAAAATCGCATATTTTCAAAATGTATTCTTATTAAATAAATTAATAAAAAAAACCTTCTAATCACCACTTTATTAATATATACATATCAATGTGTTTCGAAAGCGATGCTTTTATTATCAGGAATATGCAGAAAATTAAAAAAATAATAATGTCAAGTTTAGACAAATTATAAACATAGAATACAATATTGTAAGAATAAACTTTTACGAAATTTGATTATTAATTAAATTTAATTGACTATTTACACATTTTCTGATTTCTAAAATTTCAAATTTCTCTAATTTTAAGCCGGTTGTATTTGTATGTAAAAATTTAAAACCTTTATTTACATCAAAATAATGATTCATTTCCAAAATCTGTTTGGCAAATTCAGACTAATTATTATTATTTCAATATCTTAGGTGTTCTTTAACTCTAATTCTGAAATTTGTAGAAATCTTTCCTAAACAAAAAATGTTTGCAATCATTACAAATTAATTTGTGTACCCCCGATTTATTTATAACATTATTTTTGACCTTGTTATTTTATATATATTCTTTAAAAAAATATTTTTAGGATAAAAAGCTGGTAGGATAGGATTTAGGATGTTTTTAATTATTAAATTTGAAGTATTATTATTTAAAAACAATATTTTTCTCCACTGTTTACTAAAATCAGTTATTTGTGGATATACATAAGATTTAATAAACTTTTTTCTAATGTTTTATTTATTAATTTAGTACTATAACCGTTATTTATTGCAATCTGTCTGTAATAATTATATTTAATCCTTTTTTTTAATTATTTTTTGATGTATGAACATTAACTAATCTACTAAGCATGGAATGAAAACATAGTAATTTTGTTAAAAATTAAAAATAAATGTCTACAAGCGTTTTGGCAAAAATCAGAATAGCAGGCCATTTGTAAATATGCTAAAATGTTAAAAAAAACTCCACCCTTATTCCTGAGAATGACTCCTATGGTAATTACTGTGTTTTTAGTTACAACGGCAGCACATCCATTCACGTATCCTTTGTACCAATTAAATTAACAATTTACTTTATTTCGTATGATTTTTGTGATAATGTTTTTTTTTTATGTTCAAATGTAAACCCTTTCAACGAGAACTCTTAACTCTTAATGCTATCCATAGAAAACCAATTTAAATTTACTATTATTGTGAGTGCACTCTTTCAGGGCACTTCTCCGCCACCGCGTGGGAAGCCTATGGTGAAGAGTACGACAAAACAAGAATACCATCATTACTCTGACGGCTGCAAGAATGGAGCCTTCCTTGATGGCCCTTTCGAGACGGGAGACCGTCAAATATCCACCATAAACTTTTTTTTTCTCTCTTAGTGAATTAACTTATTTTTCATATTTTAGTAAGTAATTTTTCCTATATTATCCTTTTTTTTCTTCCTCTTATTTTACGTCCCTATTATTATTTATTTGTTTGTATTATGTACACTTATGGAACGTATTGCATTGCACTACTCCTGCATACCTTCTGGAATAGAGAACTATTATTATTTTTAAGGACGCACTTTCTGCAGATGGAGTACAATTATAACAGATCACAGAATGTTGCTGTTTCAAAAATAAGTGTTATCATTGTGAAAATGATTTCGATCAGCAACTAGGTTGGGTAAATACTGGAAGAATTAAGATCCTACCATCATAAAATATTTATTAGCGCCACTTAATGGTAAAAGGTGGCGATTAAAACAAACAAAACTTTAGTTCAACGGCTTGCTACGCCATTAAATGGTTTAATGATGGAGAGGTTTTAACTTATTCATAAAATAGCCTCGGTTTTATATCCCAAAAATACATTTATTATGCCGAATATCTAGCAATACTAGATTGGCGTTCCTGGGAACGTTATTGATTATGAGTTTGTTTTCTTGTGAAAGTATGAATGGCAGCTGTTTAGTTATTATTAACTCTGAAACACGAAGAATGGATCAGTATAGTCAGGTTAAACCAAAGTACATAAATTAAATATATTATTATGTTCACCTTTAAAGGAACTATGAATATTGTAATGCTATAAGATAATCGTTACGACCTGCAGTTAAAAGTTTTACTATATTGTGTTGAGAGTAATCTTGCGTAAGAGGTAAAAAGGCAGGTTATAAAAGTTTTGGTTTTGGAATGCTGTACCGATTACTTATTTTCACAACACAAATCTAAAACGTATTTTTAAAAATTAGGCGAATATCTATGCGACTATATTTTATTTCTAGAATAAGTCAATAAATTATTATGTACACAAAATTGTTAAAATTCATATTTATTGTTATTAAGTTATTTAAGTGTATTGTTGTTAGACGATTAGGAGTTATTTTGCATAAGCCTTTTTTTCTACTTAAAAAGAATGACAACCGTTCCTAGGTTACAAATAACCTGACAATATTTGAAAATCTCCTACTACCATCACAGAGTAAGTGGAAAATGTTGCTTGTGTTGTGATGGAGGACTTAGCCAGGGGGAGTTGAACTCACGACGTCTGGCTGGAAGCTAGGCACGATGCCAACTACTGATCGGTAAAATAAATTAATAAATATATATGAACATGTTCGAAAACCAATATTTTCTTCGTCAGGATACAAAGTATAGTAAATAATATATAACGATATAAGCATCGACAAATTATAAAAAATAAAGAATAAGTGATCAGGTAATGTAAATAATTGAGTATTCAATTTATGTCGATTTTTTTTAAACTTTGAGTATCCTGATGTTGTAGAAACATGTTGATATTAATTTATTAAATAGTCGTTTATTAAAATTAACTCTTAATAATTTAATTAAAAATGATTCCACAAAGTGATTTTACTTGAATTAAAAAATATATATATTCATAGGTCCCTACCTAAAAAGTTGTGGTTGCAATTTGAAAATTTCCGGAAAAAAAATGTGTAGCAAATGATGATACTTAATTATTCTGTATCATATATAAACCATTCACCCTCGTTAAATATTGCAATATTGATTTGAGTTTTCAAATGTGGACAAACGGAGAAGCTCTTTTATGTCCGTATTATAACCCTTTATGTCTAGGTTTATTATAGGGAACATCTAGTATTAGTAATGTCCGTGCTTCAAAAAAATTGTAACACCAGGAAGAAGGAAGTAGTCCACCTGCGGTTGGCTCACGAATCGATTACCAATTTAGCAAATGGGATGGTATTTTTTATGTTTTTCAGTTAAGCCCTTGGGTATTGAGGCACTTGTATTTTTACATGATTATGTATTCACAAAGGGATCGGGGGAAAAGGAAGGGAGCGAAATTAAGGAGGAGGGAGTTTATGCGTGGAAATAAGTGGGTGATTTGCTCACTCCACGCACAGCCACACTCCCCCGGGAATAGAGTCATTGACAGTTGTTTATCCGGAGAATGCTTTCAAAAAGTGAAAGGCTTCACCCCCCTTAATGCGTGCATGATCGATTGAATCTTGATACATTATTTATAAGGATGTTTTATATTAAATGTCAGGGGTTGTTGCACGCATTGTCTGCGTTTTTAATAAGAAAATGCTTTCACGCAGTTTTATAAGTAGGTTGGTGAATGATGTAAGCTCAGCTAAAATCCTTTTTAAAAACGATGGTTTCAAATTCCATCTTATACTGTCCATTACCTTAGTGAGCGGGCTTAAATATAAGATTGCTATCAGCAAGTACCGCTGGAACATAAAAAAAAACAGTTTACAATTATTTGAAATGAAAATAAATAAAAGCCGTACTTAGTGTAGCAATAGGTAACCGGCTCACTGGGTAGAGAAGATCATCTCCACATTTATGCACCTCTAACCACAGTTGACACAGGAAGAGGGAGAAATGTTCTCTGGCACACACAAAACGTTTTACAAAACGGTATTTAAAAACGATGGAATTAAAATACTAAATCTGAAATTCTAAACACTCAAACACAATTTGTTCTTATAAGGCGCAATCAAATCAGAATTAGCCAAGATACAACATTGAACAAACTGTCTGGTAGTTTTTTTAGGATTCTTAAACAAATTCATTGAACATGTCAGACTATTGATCGCCTATAAATCTTTAGAGGACAAAATTGAATTATTCCTTAAACTTAGTATAAACACCTTTCTAAAACATAAAGATCCTTATATACTCGCGTAAAAAAGAAATGAATCTTTCCAAGACCTTTTGAGATTACAGTTTACAAGTTTCGGATAAACCAGTATCTGCCATCAAAGTTAGATAACATCTAAAAATAAACAAGTGACAACAAAAATTAAAAAAAAAATAGAATATAAAATATTTGCATGCACTTATATAATTAAAATATTTGTTATTAAGTATCCAACTATGTAGAAGCGGAAACAATAATGTATTTTTTCATCATAAAATAATTATTGTAATGGAAGTGGGCAAGGACGTAAAAAATGTTATCTCGAGGGTGTAAAGGTAACGTAAAAATATATATTTTTTAAATCTTTACTTTTTCCTTCAAATGCTGACAGTACAAATATACATCATTAGTATGGCTTTGACTCAATGTTTAAAAAGAAATCGTCGGGATTTTGTCAAAAGCGTTGCCACGTATAAAAATGTATGAAAATAACATTACTTTACGTTCACTCGGTGCAGAAACGATCCAAAGCTCCAGAAGGAATAACATATTGCTTACATTATGCAATAATTTAAATATGCGAGTTCTATTTTACATTATGACTTGCAAGTTCCATAAAAAATGTAAATTTGTTAGAAGGAAAGTTGTATGCAATCTTTTAAATACATCATAATTATGTATTTGATATTTTTCTACTTCCCTTTTACTTTTAATACCAGAATGATTACACCTGGTAGGGAATGTTTTCACAGTTGGAACACAAACAGAGTTCAATGCCTACAACAAAGCTTAAAAGAGTGTCAATCGCATTACCCGGAGAAAGTACAGTTATATATTTATATAAGTTCTTGGATAGATAGGTACCCAGATTTAATGGGGTGATTCTGCGGAGCTCAGAACCCTGTGGATATCGTACATAGTGCCCCTTGACTGAAGCAGAAATAAAAACATTAAGTTCTGAACTAGCAGTCGGCAAAAAAAATAAAAAATTAATTAAAAATTATTTTGTATTCACCACTTTATTAATATACACATATCTACATGTTTCAAAAGCGATGCTTTCTTCATCAGGAATATATAGAATACTAAAAAAATAATAATGTCAAGTATAGACAAATGATAAACATAGAGCATAACAATGTAAGAATAGACTAATTATAAACGTAAACAAAAATTGATTAAAGTAGTTAATCAAAAATTAATATAAAACATTAAATAACAAATTAATATTATAGATAAACAAAAAAAAAATTATTCTTAAGCCCCTCTGGTTGCAAACAAAAAAAGATGAGAGTGAGTTTCACATTTAAATAAAAATACAATACAGTTTACACGAATTTACAAAACCGATTACGCCAAAGAAGAACGTTATTTGTTATTATACCTGATCGTAGTTAACTTTTTCCAAATTTTTATTTTTATTTTTTACTTTAATTGTTTCTTATAAGTTGCATTACAAGTAATTTAAGATATATAATTAGTTAAAGGGTATTCTTGGTCGTGTACTCCTTATTAGAAAATTAGATTTCTTGTGTCTGATAAGGGAGCCACGATTCTTAATTTGGTAGTTACATAATATATAATTTACTTCTATTCATAAAATGTTTTCTCTGAAATATTTACGTATATTTTTAAAGAAAAGTGTAATTTTATTTATTTGTTCTGACTAGTCATTAACGGGGAGAGGGACGTCGTAGAGTTATTATTTATTAATTCAAAATAATGATAATATTATTGTGCAATACAATAAACATGGTGTTTTAAAAGAGAAAAATATTTATGACTTTTTTTTAATTTGCAAGGGCTTATCATTTATAAAAATATAATCAGAAATATTACACATTTCTGGCCGTTCTACGCATGTTTTAAAAAAACATTTAAAAAGTTGAATATCCTTAAAAAATATTGTGAAGGTTCTTTTGAAACTTGTCGATAAGATAAATTAAAAAAAGAACAGGGTGTAGTTTAATTTTTTCTTGAACATTACGTAACTTTAATGCTTTTTTTTGTAATGCGGATAACAAATCTTTGGTTATGTTTATTTCCAAAAACGCAACGATAAAGGATTCAAAAAACTTTTCTCCGCTTTAAAAATCAAATTCGTATTTTAAATATTTTGTAAAACTTACAATGCGACGGTTAGAAAAGGTAATATTTCTGGTTATATTTTGATAAATGTAAATTTATAAAATATTTAATATGCCTATTTAAATTTATAAAATATTAAATAAATATTTTTCTATTTAAAAACATGATGTTTATCGTATTGCGTAATAATACTATAATTATTTTGAATTAATAAATAATAACTCTCCGACGTCCCTCTCGCCCTTAATGCAGCGCATTTCGACGGGAGGGTTATTGTAGTATTTTTATGGCTGCATTTGAGTAGTTTTCAAATTAGGTGTTATGAATTGATTTCCATTTCTCATATGTTTGTAATATTCCTGATTTTCTTTAAGATTTTTCTCTGTACACATTTTTATAATAGAAACATGTTTAGATATATTTTGAACATTTACTACTGGAAATAGTGAGAAAAGTGATTTCGTTGAGAAGGTGGATTTTTTAAAAAATATTATTTTTATGATTCTTTGTGAAACTTTTACTGAATTTAAATTATTTTTATTAGATCCCCCCAACTGATAATGTCGTAGATAAGCAAAGAGTGAACAAGGGTATAGTACACATTTTTGATTCATAATAATAATAATAATTTTCTCAGATAGCCTCTGATATATCGTTATGAAATATAATCATAAAAATTATTTAACGAAATCTATGATTCCGATTGTCCATCATTTTTCCTGAGTTCAAAGGTGATGTTGAGTTTTTTTCTTCGTACACATTTTCAAAGCAAATGTGTGCGAGATAATCTTTTAGAGGATTTGTATTCTTGTTTACCTCAGTAAAAGCTTTGCCGCATCGTATTTTTATGACGAGAATGAGAGATCCTAGACACTAGGCACTATGAGCCAACAGTGGCTTAACGTGAGGTTGTTTTCCTAAATGTGTGTGCATTTACGAGATTTCGGAATACATAAATAGAAAAGGGGTTCGCTTTTGAGAAGCCGCACTGTATTTTTAATTTACTTTAAAGGTTTAGTTATTTGGTTCTGAATTAATTTTTTCCTTATTCTTCCAATGCTCTCTCCCATTAAAGGTTGGCAATTATTTATCTATAAACAGTTTATCGTCCAATTTACCACATGGGTAATACAAAAATAAAAGAAATAATGCAAATTTTCTGTATAAGAAGGTATCTGAATTAAGCAAACGAAATAAATAAAATAAACATAAAAAAGTAACATTGACAGGGCAAGTCAAGACCTTAAGTCATGATATATTATAATATTTATGTACTTGCGAACGTGAATGTTCTGTGACGGAAGAAAATCATTTAGACTTGAACAAAAAAAAAGGTTTTGACTTAAGTTGATCAATCAACACATTATGGATAATGGTGAAAAGTATCCAAAATTAGTTGTGTGTTGATTGGGGAAGAGCAGTTCATTATTTCTGAGTCTACGGGAGGAGATATTTAAAGGGATGAGTTGTAGTGAAGTAGATGAATCAATAATTTTGAAAACAACAAATGAATTTGTTCACATGGTCTTCTAATCGAGAAACTATTAGAGTAAGTTCAATTTCGTCATATGTTAACCATAATGCAATAAATTATTGAATGTGATTAAATTATCAATTGTAGACGTATTCACATTTTTTTATGAGTGATATCCCACTGGAATCAAATGCATTAGTAGATTGATGTACTGAGTAAATACATTTAAAACAATGTTGGGTGTGGGTGGACGGATGAATCAATTAATTACAATAGCTTCGTTCAGACAGTCCACACAACGTACATTCCCAACTAGCAAAGACATTTCTAGTAGTGTGGAACTGTTGCTTGATACACGTTCGCACTAGTCTAGCCCACGTGTCTCATGCCTTTGGAACTACGCCGATGATATGCTTTTAAAAGAGCATTTGTATAATTTATACTTTTTTCTTTAATTTTGAAGATTGTTAAATATTTATTATTACAAGCATTTTTTTACTACCTTTATTTGCAAATCGGAATAGGGTAGCTGATGGGTAAGCCACTTAATTAATATTAATGATAAATTAATTAATGTTAAGTTAAGAAAGTGAAATAATTATGTATTTCTTTGAAATTGATAAATAATTTTAATTTTTTTTTTATTAATTTTTTCTTTTTAAAAATCAACATCGAAATTTTGATAACATCGCATTATAATAAGATTATTTATTTTTGCTACATTGCACAATAATTTTTACCACATGAGCAAGTTACCTATGACATCAGAAGAGTCTGAAGAGGTAGTAAGTAAAGGAAGGAAAGGAGAAAAATCAGATTTTTATTTTTTTTGTAATTTACATTTTTCAAAACGAAATACAATGCAAAAAGTCCCGATAAACTACGTTTTTGTAGTTTGTCTAACGTGATCTTGTTATTCAAAACTCAAAATTTACAGTTAAGGTTACAAAATAAATATATATTTATATAAAATAATAACATAAATACGTATGTAACAAACAAGCATAAATATTACTCAAGAATCTTACTCAAAAATATTACAGAAAAATATTGTAAAACATAAAATAAACAAACAAACGACAACAATGAATCGTAGATAAAATAATATTTCCTCATTATCTAATACAATTAGCTTCTTTCAGCTAGCCAAGATTTCAATATATTTACGAACTGTTTACTTTTAATAAAGTTTTTTTAATTTTTATTTCTGCGGGTAACATATTTGAACAGCTATGAATCATGTGATCTAAAGTTCTTTGTACATATTTGATTGTATGTTTAGGAACCATTAATCCTTCAATAAAATTGAGACGAATTTTTAAGTGTGCTGTAGTGTATTTGTATTATATACAGGATTATTAATGTGCTGAAATATAATATCAGTATAAATCAATTCCGATCTGGTTTAACGCTAAGGTAATTTCAAGCAATTTTTTGGTCAACAATGTTGGTGTCTCAGCAGAACAATACGAAAACAATCCTTCCCGCAATAATGATTTCAATTTCTTCATAGTTTTATAGACTTTAGACGGTAATCAAAACAAAAACATCTTAATTAATATAGCATATATATATACATATAAATTATACCCTTTGGTGACATTTGTATCCATATTGACAGCTAGAATATGGCCAACGAATATTACGCAAACTAAACTGAATTTAGCACCAAAGCCGTCTGATTAAAAATATAGTCGACAACACACTGCCGAACTACAGCACGCTGCGACGAGCCTCACTAAACTGCAATATGCACTCAACACGACGGAATAACTATTAGAAGATATTTTTATTGATTTTCAGTTTAATTTATAGAACTCCACTCACAAAAAATATAATAAAACTTTTAAGAAGAGAATATTGATATTAATATTACAATTGTAATAATTCGACTTCATTCGACTTCATGGAGAAGGTAATACTTTTTCTGATATAGTAGATATGTTCAACTGCTCGAAATACAAATACAAACAGACGATTATTGCATACATCCTCAACAATTATTAAAATATTTCTGTAGAGTATAAGTATCAGTGAATGTGAGGTATGTTTTGAATATTCGCCTCTGTAGCTAATTATTTGGAATGATACTTACACTATGTTATTCCTGTATTTGTTCATGAGAAAAATGAAATATTTATTTGTTGTATTTCATGAAGGCTATCTATTTTATCTATATATATAATACAAATAGACTAGAGCACACTTACAATACTCCTCTCAATTTTAATGATTCCTAAGGATAAAAACAAATATGGACATAGCTATACTATGTTACCCGCTGAAATAAAAAAAAAAATAATAATAAAAAGCTGTATTAAAACTAAACAGTTAGTAAATATATTGAAAACTTGACTTGCTGAAATAAGCTATTTGTATTAGGTAATAAGAAAATATTATTTTATGTATTGTACTATTTATTGTTGTCTTTTATGTTTTTAAAAAAAAAATTAAATTTATGTATAAACATTTTTGAGTAAGATTCTTGAGATATATTTATGCTTTAAGTTTGTTACATAAGTTTTTACGTTTTTTTATTTTATTTTTATTTTATGCATATATTTTGTTACCATAACTCTAAAATTCCTGTGTCAACTATGGTTAGAGGTGCATAAATGTGAGGATAATCTTCTCTACATAGTGAGCGGGCTGCCTATTACTGCTGTAGGGCTTTTATTGATTTTTATTTCAAAGAATTGTAAAGTGTGTTTTATATTCTAGCGGCACTTGCTGATAGCAATCTTATATTTAAGCCCGCTCACTAAGGTAATGGAGGGTATAAGATGGAATTTGGGCGGAGACGGAGGGGGTCGGTGCTGGGATTCAGCGACCGAGGACGGAGATAGTTGGATTCGTGTTCGATTCTAATTTGAAGTAAAATGTTTTGGCTAAATCTATTATATGTTTTCGGAGTGGAGGAATTTTCGAGCACGTGTTAATTATGCTATTCTTTACGAATTCACTTTTGATGAATCGTCGGAGCAATGCATTCTGGAATGATTTTAGCCTTTTTGTTTTCGAAGTAACCCATATGGGTGATGCGTATATTAATTTTATTCGGATTGTCGATGTGTAAATGAGAACTTTGTTTTTAGTTTGTGTTTGTTGTTGTAGCTGA
This sequence comes from Halesus radiatus, assembly GCA_022606495.2. Lineage (NCBI taxonomy): Eukaryota > Metazoa > Arthropoda > Insecta > Trichoptera > Limnephilidae > Halesus > Halesus radiatus. The sequence goes on along the minus strand of JAHDVE020000247.1, from coordinate 27,244 downwards.
TACGTATAAATAATGTAGTATCAAGTCGCCTTATGTATTTACATATAACCCTTTCATCGTTACGCTGCATCCCGCAGTATCTACATAATTTGCTAGTTGTCCCAGCAAAACTATATCGTACTCTGTGCACGAGACGGAGTTCACCGCTAACAGACGTGACAGCGGTAGAAATTTAGGCTGAATTCGCAAATAAATAATTACAACACACACACCCTGTTGAGTTTTGATGGTCATTTCGCATCGCGTAATTGAATGAATTTAAAATCGGCGGAATCCTGCCGTATAAAGTACGATTTGTGATTTACATTTTATGCAGTACATGAAACGCACATGGAAAGCCATAATTGTTATAAAAATCAAATTATGTCAGATTTATTGGAAACGTTTTAAAATAATGTTCGCAGTAATCTAATGGATCGCAGTACCAATATCACCTTTGTTACATACTGTTTGCTTTAAAATTTTATTTCTTTTTTACTTGGCTAAATTTATGATAAGAAATGTTTACTGGAAAAACACTTTGTTATAAATCACTAATTAATTGTATTTTAACACCAACCAGTTTCGCTTAGATCAAGCTTCGTCTTTGCAAATATAATAACTGAAGGAAATAAATAATACAGGGTTATTGAATATATATGTGCCGGAACAGCTGTCACAATAATACAATCTAATAATACTTACAGAACTTAAAAATAACATTATTAAATTTAATTTACATAAAATAAAAAAAAAATAAAGTGAGTTCTACGAATTAAATGCAAAAACAAGTAATCTTTATGGTTTCATAATTCATGTTTTATTATTATTTTCAACAACAACATTGACTATTTAAGCGAATCTCTGAACGGAGCTCTACACAATTGGAGAAATAATAAACAATATTGAAGTATTTGCGATCTTTTTATAACTGCCATAAGTAGACACTGTACAAATGTGTGTGTGAGCTAAATATTCGGTACAATCTTTATCCAACAGTAAAAGGAGTCCGGTTGGTTAAAAATAATCAGAATTTAAAAGTTAATTTACACTTAAAAAAAAAACCAAAAAAGAAAGACCTGAAAAATTCATTCCGTCTCGCATTATTAACACGAATTTTCACAAGTGAATTAACTATATCACATTAAAGTAATAATTAAAATACCGTTCCAAATGACGTATTAGCACGTTGTTCATAAAACAGGGCGGTAATAAAATACCGTCATATTTCATAACATCTAAGCATGTTAAGATACACTTAAATCTAATGGAGGTACATACGACACCATTACATGACTGTGTAACCTTAATGTTGCTTCATTTATGCGAACAGCGAACTAAGAATTACTTGGACGTCGCTATTCTAGCCGGTATTCGAATGTCAAAATAAGCTGTTGTGCTTATTGGAGTTTTAAAAAAAAATACTGTAGGTATTTATTTGTTATTTTTTTTTTTAGAAACGAACGGTAGACATCTAGTAATATATATAAAATGAGTGGTGTACAAATTACAAGGTTTTAGAAAATTATTACAAGGATTGGTACCAATGAAATGTAAAGGAAAAGATCAAAAGGCATAAGACAATGTGTATAATTTATGCATGTGTATCTGGGTCTGTGTGTATATGTGTGTGAGCGTGTATGTGTACTTATGTATCTGAATAATGAGTGCTATGTACTGGAGAGTTGCAGTTGTGCGCATTGATATTACGGGTTATATTTTTCTTAAATAACGGTCAAAGATTATTAAATGTTCGAAGAACACGGGAAGTTGGTGAATTTACTGCAGCTCTTTGTTTTGTTGTTTGGGGTGAAAATAGTTTGGTGTAGCGAGCATGTTGCGGTATGTTATGGAAAATATTGTGCTATAAATTATTGTCGTTCTTTTTAAGGATCTCGACATTGTCCTTATCCTTAGGATTGAAGACATTTTATTAGCTGCGCAAAAACTGCGCTTACGATTTCATGTTAATTACAGTTTGTAGTTTAACTATCACGGTTACAAATTATAGGTGCATTACGCGTATGAACTTAACTCATGTAGTTTATTATAATTTTAAGAATTTAATAGACTTTTATTTAACTATCGGACTTTTGTTACACTCACTTTACAAACATCACAATTTCATTAATTCTGTTCATTTAGTAGCATTACTACACAACAAAATTCTCAACAATAATGTTTATAGTCAATATTTATGGTAGCCATCATTCGAGAGAACCGGAAGACAGTTAAACAAAAGATTATAAGCCTAAGGATAAGTAAAATGTCTTATCCTTAAAGAGAACCGATATATTTAATATTGTAACCAGGCTTCCCCCTAACTTCATCGACGTGCTTCGAAGTGGCGATACTTGAGCATTCTCAGTCTATTGCACAGCCTTGTAGTTGCTTTCGCCAGTTTTGTCTGTGGTAGCCAACTGAATGTCTTTATAGTGAAATTTCAAAATGAACAGTAATGTGTGCTGACGTATCTCTTGTACGAGTATTTTTACTACATGACCATAGCACCTCGTCCGTGACCTCACTGTAAAGTAGGACGACTTCGATGACAAGCACGTTTCACGAATTTTCTTCATCCTAACTGTTTAACGCCATTAAATTACAATATTTATTTACCAATTTCATAAAGTTGTAACCGGCTGAGAGGAGTGCCTTTTAATGTTTCTTTTATGTATTCCCAGATACACTTTTTACGTAGATTTACTTCAGTGAAAGGTCCGGATTTACATTTGAAAACTTTTTTCAATGTATTAAAAAAAAACTCGTAACGTAAAATAAAATTCTACTTTCGGGTGGGTTTATCACATATCGTAGAAAAAATCATAATCAAAGTCAAAATCAAGAGGTGCATCATATGTCATCTCGTAGGCAAATCTAAAAACACCGTTTATTGAAAACAAATCGGAAACATTTGAGGGCGGACGACTTGTTTTCTTTGTAAGATTTTCATATTTCCCTTAATTGTTAGGAAAGTGCAATGAAGGCCATGTTCGAACATCCTACCCAAGCTCACACTGAACATTAAAAACAACCTTAAATATTTGTTTAAGATCCATTGATTATGGAGGTGTTTCGATTTTTACTAAATTCGAAAACTTTAGAAAAAATACTGATAAGAAAAAACGTACTTACCGAATAAAACATATTTAATATGTTATTATCCATTTACTGCATCCTCGAGTTTCATCGTCAGCTTATAATAATAATTGGATTACTTCTATAGCGCCGTTTTCGTGGGAAAATCACCTCAAGGGCTGATATAAAGCTGAGTGATGCGTAACTGAATCTTATCAATATTTCTCAATAACAGTATTTTTTTAGTACTCAATTTAAAACGATTTTTTTTCTACATAGCACCAACCAGTACCTATCAAACACATGTACTCGTACATAATCTCTTTATACTTAATTATTATACTTTTTTCTAAATATATTATATTACCGTACTATGAAAAATTACTACAAAACATTGAATAACACATTTATATTAGAAACACATTTATATCATTAATGTTAATATGAAAATAAATTCAAGAGACGGCTACTTGGAAAAAAAAAGTATTAATTGTAGTCGTACTAAATTCACCATGAACGCTAATTCTGATTTCTAAAATTTCAAATTGGTCTAATTGTAAATACAAATACAACCGGTTAATTTTTAATTAACGTTTTTGATTAATTACTTACCTACTTTAATCACTTTTTGTTTATAATTCATCAATTCGTACATTATTGTGTTCTATGTTTAACATTTTTCTATACTTGACATTATTATATATATTCATCACGAAGGAACATGTTAATATGTGTATATTAATAAAGTGGTGAACACCAAGTATTTTTTAATTCCTTTATTAATAATGACCCCACAAAGTGAATACCAATCTTTCGAAGAAATTATAATAGCATTTATTCTAAGACAAATTATTGCAACTTGTGTTATGCACGTTTCTAGTCAGTGAGGTCGCATTTTCAAATTCGTATCAAAAATAAGGCGAAAGAAAAACAAAGTGCAGGAAAAAGAAAAGGAAGACGATGATAAAGAAGTACCAAACAATTTGCATATTTAAATTATACCTCTTACACGTATTTTAGAGCGTTCCAAGCAATATTTGGTTTCAGTATGCGCTGGAATTTTTTTTTAATATTTAAATAGAGTTGTTTCAAACCACAGCATTAAAGAATAGGTTTCGAAATTACCCTTCCATCATCATTATTAAAAAAAAACTAATGAAATAATGATACTTGCAAAACCGAAAGCACATAAGTGGCATTTTTTAAATTTTTATGGAATAAATTTTAACAATTATTTTTATAAACAATAATTATTAGCCTGAACACTCATCCAAATTGAAAAAACTTTCGAGAAAAGATAAATGTCGCCGACAGGACTCGAACCTGCACCCTTCTTCGTCAGATGTTCTCGCGAGCTACGTCGGCTTATCGTAGCTCAACGGTAGAGCATCTGACCGTCAATCAGAAGGGTGCAGGTTCGTGTCCTGTCGGCGACATTTATTTTTTCTCGGAAGGTTTTTTCAATTTGGATGAGTGTTTCAGGCTAATAATTATTGTTTATAAAAATAATTGTTACCCTTTGCGCTATGCACAAAAATCTTGTGTTAAAAGCTTTAGTTTATCAATTAATAAAGAATAAATTTTAGACTGGGGTCAAGAATTGGTAGCCTATGCCTCCTTCCCCTGGCACGAATTCACCATCGGTTTTCGATTTTGTAAAATAATTATTGCACGAATGTGAATCGATGAAAAAATCCGGTGAAAATGACATTAAGGAAAAAAAATCTATTTCTTGAGAGTAAATTCAGATCAAGGTCGAGCTTTTGTAGTTTATAGCTCATAAATCTATCAATATAGAACCGATTCGATATTGGTTTGTGTTTTTGAAATGAAAATTATGATAAATGTAATTGCCTGAAATCGGGAGAAAGTTACATATTAACAAAAAAAATAATAAAATTTGCGGAGTAAATTCATGTTTTGGGTCAAGATATCATATCAAGAGATCATAAATCTACCCCAAAGGTACCAATTTGATATCGATTTTGGGATTTTAAATAAGAATAATGGATGAAAACCGTTTTTGTGAAAAAAAAGTAATTTTGTTGGATTAAATTACTGGTTGGGGTCGAGTTTAATTGCAAATATTTCGAAACCGTCTCACTGATTCGACATGAGTTTTTGGGTTCGACATAAAAATGATGGCCACAATCCGTTACCGAGAAAAAAAAACAAAAGAAAATGACATTCGTGAAAAAAAATCTAATTTTGTGGATAAATTGCTGGTTGGGGTTGAGTCTTTATTGAAAATATTTCAGGGCCTATGGCACCGAATCGACAACGGATATAGGATTTGAAATAAGAATGATAGCCTCAACTCGTTTCACAGAAAAAATCTTCGGAATGCGACATACATGAAAAAAAATCTAATTTTGTGGAATAAATTCAGGGTTGGGGTCGAGATTTGATTGCAAATGTTTCGAAGCCTATGCCACCGATTTGACATCGATTTTTAGTTTCGACGTAAAAAATGATGGCCTCAATCCGTTTCCCTGAAAAAACTACAGAAAATAACATTAGTGACAAAAAATTAAATTTTGTGGACTAAATTACTGGTTGGGTCCAGGAGTGATTGCAAAAAATTCGCAGCCTATGGTACAGATTTGAATTGGGTTTTATGTTTCGACATAAAAATGATGGTCTCAATTGTTTTCCATGAAAAACATTTGAGAAGGCGACATTCGTGAAAAAAAATCTAATTTTGTGGACTAAATTACTAGTTGGGGTCGAGATTTGATTGAAAATATTTCTTGGTATATGGCACCGAATTGACTTTGGATTTCCGACTTGATGTAAAATTGATGGACACAATCAATTTTCGTGAAAAGTACTGCAAAAGATGGCATTCATTAAAAAAAATCTAATCCTCCGGACTAAATCACTGGTTGGGTTTGAGTCCTGATTGGAAATATATCGAGGCCAATGGCACCGAATCGAAATCAGTTTTCGTTTCGATATAAAAATGATGGCCTCAATCCGTTTTCGTCAAAAAAAATGCAGAAAATGGTATTCGTAAAAATAAAATCTAATTTTATAGATAAAATCAAAGGGTTGGGGGTCGAGTCTTGATTACAATTATTTCGGGGCCTATGGCACCGAATCAATACCGGATATAGGATTTCAAATAAGAATGATGACCTAAATTCGTTTCCGGAAAAGGGACTCCGAGAAAAAGAGATTGCGAAAAAAAAATCGATGGACTAAATTACTGGTTGGGGTCGAAAATGACAGCATTTAAAAAAAACTATTTTTATTGACTAAATTACGGGTTGGGGTGGAAACTTGAATACTAATATTAGGAAGCCTATGGCACCGCAACGAAATGGGTTTTCGGTTTCGACGTAAAAATGATGGTCTCAAAACGTTTCCGTGAAAAAAAAATGCAGAAAATAACATTCGTGAAAAAAATCTAATCTTGTGTTCTAAATTACTGGTTGTGGTCAAGATTTGATTGTAAATATTTCAGGGTCTATGGCATCTATTCGACTTCGGTTTGCGGATTTGAAATTAGAATAGCGACCTCAATTTGTTTCCATGTAAAAAAACCTTTATAAAGCTACATTCGTGAAAAAATCTAATTATGTGGATTAAATTACTGGTTGGGTTCGAGACTTGATGTTAAATATTTCGGGTTGTTTGGCACCGAATCGACTTAGGATTTCGGATTTTAAATAAGAATGATGGTCGCAATCCGTTTCCGTGAAAACTACAGAAAATGGCATTTGTTAAAAAAAATCTAATTTTTTGTACTAAATTACTGGTTGGGTTAGGTTAGGTTAGGTTAGGTTAGGTTGGGTAAGGTTAGGTCAGATTAGGAACGGCTGTGGTGCCTTTTTCATACAAAACTGATTTTTTTACTCGAGGCCAAAATACGCATCCAAACGGAATGATCTATATTTTTTTTAATTATTGGTTTAGTAAATATCTAGTACGGATGAGAAGTATTTTTTTTTTTTAATTTTTTATGTATGTGCCATGAAAAAAAATCTGTTTTATAGGCAGCTTAGAAAATTATTTGCGGGTTTATCGTACTTTTCAAAAAATATATCACATTTTCTATGCATGTATGATTACATACATAAAAATAAAACAATTAAAATAAATGTATTTTTCCTGTCGATATTTTAAATTCTGTATGGAAAATTTGTGTTCCACCGTAAATTGGCAGTTTTCAATTTAATTGAAAGCCCACCATAAGTCTTATTTTAATATTTTAAAAATAAAATAAATTTTATATTTGAAAATATTTTTAAAGCAGATAGGTTAAAACTTTTTTTTAAATCACCCCTAAATAATTGTTAAAGATGCCTCTAAAATCGCAAAATATCAATTTGTTAATGGCCGATATAACTTTGAATGGCGTGGGTTAAGGAGAACTCTTAACTTTACATCCTTAACATAATTTCTTAGAATGATAAAGTTTATCCGACCTCTCTATTAATAAACCATCATCAAATATGTAAGTGATGCATAGAAAATTTTGCAAGGTAAAATGTTCTGCGTGTGTGGGTTAGAATATAAATGATTCAAAAATTAGCAGCCAATCTAATAATAGGAATTAATAATAATATCATGAATTATAATATCCTGCCATGGGCTGCAGGGATGGAGGGATATCAGAAGGCTTCATAGGCATTCCTCCCATAAGTAAGTCGATCCCTCTTCCGTAGTATGAGCTGTGAATTCGTGAAAACGTTGAATACTTAATGAGGGCGAGGCAGTGATTTCCGACCGCGGCGCTGACTTGTTTATTGACTCTGGGGCCTAACCGATTTGTTTAGACTAATTACACAGACGTTTATACACAGAAATTAAATCCTTCTTAATATATATACATCATTTTGAATGTTGGGTAAGTATTTTATGCCGAAAATGTTTTTATCATTCAGATTCTGTTGCAGAGTTAATTAAGAATCCGATTGTTGGTTTCAATTTATTACTTTTTTTTGTACCTACTGTTTACTGGTGGTTAGATAAAAAAAAATATATTGTTAAGTTGTAGGTACTACTTACATCAAGAATAGTACTCTTAGATTAGTCTTAATAAGTTATGTGAAGCGACCAATCCAAGATTACCCAATAGATAAACTGCAGCAAAGGAACTTCATAGATTCGAATTCCACGTGACTGGAGGTTACAGCCTTCATGGGAACGGTGAAGGATGCTCCGGCAATAGCCAACCTCCAATTGGATAATGAATCATAAAAGAAGAGCGGATATACGTAAAATGCAAACGAGGTTAATATCTTTCTTCGAAAAAGAACGTCCTACATAAAAGTTTCTGTTGTTTTATTTGTGTTTTTAGCTGTATCGAATTTTCTCCTTTGAATTATTTCTCCATTGCATTTTTGTGGACATTATTAAAAATGTATTGTTCTTTTGAGGACCATTTATTGAAGTAATCATTTTCAGTATGGTTTATCGAGACGGTTCAGCAACCCAAGAACAAATGCCAATAAATTTTAAACTTTTCTACAAACTTAAGTTCTTTGACCAGAAATAATCGTCAAAATATTGGTCTTGTTGAGCTCAAAAATGTTCATGTTATGTTGTATTTCACAATACAATTAAAGATATATATATATATATAAATACTGTAGACTACATGCATTTTGATTGTAAAACAATAACGAATATTGGCTATACAAATATTGATAAAAACGTTTGTAAACATTCCAATTTGGTCCTTCGAGCCGGATCAATGGTATTCGGTTTGGAACCAAGCAGATATCTACATGTATATCCCCTTTGTAATATACCCATACAGGTTTCCACCCACGATTAAAGCTCAGGCGATGATCTTTAATCCATACTAATTAATTCAATATCCTATTAGTACCGATGTAAGGTTATTATTAGAAAATCGAATTACACAGGTAGATTTATCTTGAAGACGTGCCGCTGTATGAATGACATAGACAGCTTAACTTGTATAATAAGTATATAATAAGAAATAATGTTAAACAATGTTTCAGGCCATGTCAAGGAAGGCGATCAACACTTATATTATTAGTTTAACAAAGTAACTCTCAATTTTAAAAACTCACCGAGGGTACAAAATATTGTAAGCTAAATACGTTTATACATTTTACGGTTTATCATATTATGTTTAATGTGCGAAGTGTGACTAAAAACTATTTTCTTTATAACTGCCCCTGACCTTTATTCTAATTTAATACTATAGATGTTGATCTTTGTCACTAATTATTACATTGCTGCACGCATTCACGCTAACTTAAAGTGTATAAACTTATTTGATTTCATAACTTTAATTGATTAAATGAAAGTAATTGTATTTCGTGAACTGTACTTAAAAAAATTATCATAACTGAATTATGAATATGAAGGAAACTGAAAGATACCTGGCAAAAGATTTTATCACTACCGTGCTTTAAGTAAAAGCCTATTGAAGGGTTCATTTACTAAAGTACTTTGGCTAGCGCCATTCAAAGTGTAAATAACGATAAAAGAGAATCATTTTTACATATAACATAACCATACAAACCGCCACTTTGCAATATTAGTGACACTTTATTTTAATACTCCGGAATGTGTTTCGATATTGGAAACTGATACAAGCTGCCCTGGTTATTATTGTGGTCGTAACATTCCGGAATATTCGGAAAAGCCGAGGGTATCGAAACTGACCGAATTTCATATCGTATCACTTAATAATGTGATGTTGAGTTTCCTATGTAAAATAATGTAATGTTACGGCTTCGTATGTAAACTAATGCGGTATTTGAGTTCCCACAGCGAACAATAATGTCTATTAAAGAGTTTAGTGGGTGATGATAGTGTGATTTAGCATGTAAACGATTGTTTCTCAGTGTTATTTCTCTCTTTAATAATTGGAAGATTTATCGCACACCCAGTTCATACGTGTAAAGAAATTGGTTGGCGTTTTTGCCGAAATATATATTTTTTAAACTTAATAACAACAGGACGCGATGTTGCAATTATTTTATTTAATGAAAACAGCCGACATTCAAATTTTGGTTCAAACTTAATCTTTATTATGATTTTTAGCAAGACGCTAAAACTGGGGTTGAAATTATAAAAAATGTATATGTAGTTTAACTCTCTCATCACGCGGATGTAATTTTTACGATTTTTTCATTCTTTTTCTGCTTAAAAAAAACGGCTCGAAAGAATTGAATTTTTGGTTTGTTGTCTGTTCCAAAAAATTTAAGTTCAAAGCAAACCGTTTTAAGGTATAATCTGGCTTCTCTCATAACAATCAAATTAAGAATATTAGACTTATATATATAGAACGAATGGTTGGACGCAGAATATTTTTTCAAAATGATTCAACTGGTTACTAAGTTAAAAAATAATCTTTATTCGCTGATTGAAAACCAAGCAATAATAGTAGAGGTAAAATATATATGCGATGGTCACTAAAATTTTTGCTAGTAGGCAACTGTTATTTTAATAAATTGGTAAGAATTATTATGTTTAAACCACTCTTTTTTATATATAAATATCTACATGTTTCAATTTTAAATCTCCCCTCAATATTTGTCCATACTTGCCATTATTTTTAATATATTGTTTATCGTGGTTATCGTGGTGAAGAAAGCTTTGCTTCAAAAACATGTAAACATTTATATGTTAAAAACAGTGGTTTATACAACGTAATTGTTATTAATTTATAAATTATGATGCCACAAAGCGATTAGGCATCTTTTAAAAAGAATTTATTTAAAAGTTCTCTACATCTAAATGCAACTGCAATTCTTGAAGTTTGAAAAAATTGATAACGATTTTACATGAAAAGGGTAAACTTTGTAGGGGTCCCGGGATTTAAGGTACAGAGCTTAAAATTATTTAACAAGAAATGGTATTTCTAAATGTTCCATTCTCGTGTTTATTGGGAAATCACGAGGAATCTCCAATTTATTTTTTAAATAAAAAAAATAACCAACGTGTATTATTTTAGGTTAACTTTAATAAATTATTTTGCATCAAATATCCTAAAACCGAATTCAAAATGCATCTGAATGCAATAAAATATTCAGTCCGGTGCCAGGAGCGTATTACTCAACAGTGGATAATTGACTCATCCATTATAGAATGCGTCTTGTGCTTCCACTGCGATTTGCCGAATTTTCCCATAGTGGCAGTTGGGCGAAATTGGTTAGAGGCAGTAGAAGAACGGAGTAGGGAAAGGGAAGGGGTGTGGTCAACGTCCAGAATAGATAGATTTAGGGGAGGTTCGAGGGGGGCTGAGCCGTAAGGATGCCGAATCCACAGTTTCATTATTTAAACGGGGAAGGAATGGTAGCTGAATTGTAACGATGGCCATAATATTATGCAGATAGTTAAATAAATTTTGCAATACCTCTTCTTCTCTCGTGGCGTGGAAGAGATTGGTGAAGCAAATATAATGCTCATGAATTTTCAACTGCAGCACAAGAAAGGCAACTTTTCCCAAATTTCATTAGCACGCAGACATTTTAACATAATATGGCTCAAGACTACTACGGTTTATATTGTTATTCTTTCCTTCATTAAATTTAAAATGTATTAAATAAAACAAACACTTGGTTATAAACTACGAATAAATTTAATTTTTCGCCAACCTGTTCCGCTTGGCTCAAGCTTTATCGGGGCAAATATAAAAATAACTAAAGAATATTACAGAGTCGTCGGTTGTATAATAATTACAGAATACAGTGGAGAGAAAAGAAAACAAAATTAATATTAGGGAGAAAACAATAGAAAAGTATTTTGTGCAAGAGAGGGAGACAACATTAACATATATGTAGCACATAATATTTTTCTCTTGTTGTCTCCTTCTAATATATCTGACAAAACATTTATCTTTTCTTTTTCTCTCTTTTGTATTTTATCTATTTTGCTCTATTGTACTCTGTAACTATATATAATCGATAACTCTGTATTATTCTTAAGTTATTATATTTCCCTAACGAACCTTGAGCTAAGCGAAACCGGTTGGTGAAAAAAAAATATTCACGTGGTTTATATAAAAAAAATGTTTGTTTTATTTAATATGATTTCTAATCACAAAGTGATTGCATCTTACGAAAAATTTAAATGCTCTCTTTTTTTCAGAGATGTATCCACGTTTTTTAAATCCAGTAATTATGTTGTTAGGATTTTTCCACGTTTACAATCATTTTCGGACTTTGAAGGCTTTTTTGCTTCTTGCGGTCCAAACAACAAGAAAAACTAAATCAATGAAATGTCGTTAAGACACCAAATAAAGTTCTCATTTAAACTTACAAATAATTTAGGTCATTTTATTTTTATTTCATGCAAAGAAAAGTATAATATAATTTGTCGATTGTTTTATCTCCCGCCATTTATTAAATTTTAGTAACCTGGTAAAACTAAATTAATAACTTAGTACGTGTGGTGAGTAATATAGAAAAATGGAAGTACAGCTTATAGTCTAAAAAACAAATTAATAAAATTTGTTATCCATCTGAAACTGGTATTTATTCACAATGATTCGAGAATATTTGAAGATTGCAAAACGTATTATACGTATTCACTGACCAGTTTAGTTTGGGTTCATCACAAAATAAAGGAATTATGGGCGCTCCAAGAGGAGCCCGATATCGAACATCCCTTTGGAATGAAATCCCATGGAGATAGTGTGTTTACACTTCAGCCCAGCTTTGCGCTCCGCCGCCAGAGTTATAAATTCCTCGGTGGGACCAACTTCCGGGGATGCGAGCGTTTCCGCCCGGAGAAAGATAATCGGCTAATGGCTGATGTAAGTATATAGGGACATTTGTATTCCGAGGTAAATCTTACAGCGTCTCTTGTAAACCGCGCTCAAGCGAGTTCAATTACGTATTAAATTGGCAAGGGTTGCCCTGTGAATATTTTTTATTACAATGGGAATAGTAAGGGAGTAAAAGTGTTTTAATGTAAAATAATACTTTATAAATAAAACCGTCATTTTTAATAAAATGAACTTCGATTCCGAAACAGGTTGATATTTATGCATAAAATAGGTTTATGCAAAACGTTTCTTATGTATTTTAAAACAATAGTGTTAGAAGTCAATTAAATATAATTAATGAATAAATATTTTTTTTTTTTGAAATACTTATCTCCTGAATTTATTTTCATATTAATATTAAATCTTTTTTATTTTCTACTTCAAAATTAGTTATTTAATGTTTTATAATATACATTTTTTTTAAATTTTTGATTATTTATTAACCTACTTTCATCAATGTTTGTTTATTTTTAGAATTTTTCCATTCCCACGTTATTTTGTTCTATGTTTATCATTTGTCTATATACTTGACATTATTATTTTTTAGTATTCTGTATATTCCGATGAAGAAATCTTCGCCTTCGAAAAATGTTGATGTGTACATATTAATAAAGTGGTGATTAAAAGGATATTTTCAATTCATTTATTAAAACAATATTATTTGTAATTGCAAAAAAAAGGACCAATGTCATATTGAGTGATAAATATATAAGAGTATATTTATAATTTTTTTTTAATATGCAAAATTTGTTTTTTCAGGGGTTTTTGGAAGAACCTGACAGGTATGTGGATTTTTCGTTATTTTATTACATAGTGTTTTTTTCAAGATAATGCTTTATATAATATGAAAGGTTGGTAAATTCTAAATTTATTATGACTTTACTATTGGGTTTTCCCATCTTTCCTGCTGTGTCGTGTTTCAAAACTGAATTTCAAAATAGTTGGTTATTGCCTCCACACAGCAGGGCCAGAGGGAAATAATTTTCCTTAACACCTATATCATCTTTGGGGATGCTATGTGGAAGGTCTTTTAGAGGATAGGAAGGAGAAAACCTGGGCCTTGAATCGACCCATGTTGTAACAGGGAGGAAAAACAGAGGCCGGCAGATCATCCCACAGCCGTGCTGTTGAACACAAGAACGAGTCCTAGAAGCGACCCGATCTCATGTGACAAATAACATAATGAGGTGCGCGTTTGGCATGTTTTCCGATTGTGCACCGGTGTCGAAGGAATCAATGACGCTATTTTCTCAGAGCATCTTCCATTAAAATACCAGTAGAACAAAAAGGACACCATTCCCACCTGACTATGGTAAAAATTGAGAATATACAATTTCTTTAATGACCCATACTTCATAATTTAAAACAAAAATAAATAAAATACTTCTCATCCGTGCTAGATATTTAGTAAACCTTAAAAAAAATTCAGTTGGGATTGGTATTTCGGCCTCAAATCCAAAATTATGTGTGAAACAGGCAGCGTAACCGTAATTTAATTCTAGTATTAAAATTTTTAGAAGTCTTTTCTATATAAAAACAAGTTCCAGTCGTTACAAATTAATTTATAGACACGCGATTTATTTATTTTGTTATATTTTATATATTTAAAGTGTTAATAGTCAATTAAATCTTATCAATAATTAAATATTTTGTTAAAATAGTTGTTTCCCTTAAATTTATTTATCACTATATATAGAATATTATTAATACAAATTTTAGTAATAATCTTTTTTATTTTAATGCCTTAATGATTTTACTTGTATTAATAATAAAAACAATTTATTTTTTAAAATTTCTAACATAATTTGCACATTTTCTAATTTTTTTTTTATATATATGTTGAATTATTTTTACATTTTTTATTAATTACATTCCTACCTTCCTCACCTCTTAATGTTTTTAATTTGTATATTTGTTTATTATTTGTATACGTTTGTCATTATTTTTTAGTATATTGTTTATTCTGATGAAGCTTTGCTTTTGAAACATGTAGATATTTATATATTAAAAACAGAGGTGTATACAACGCTCTTCTTATTAATTACAATTAAAATAATAATAATTATGCCCCAAAATAATAATATTTTTTCTAAGAATATTTTTTTGTAATTCTGTTGTAAACTGTATGGCCACTAAGTGATGGGAAAACCCAAAATTAAACTAACAATACATTCGATATTTGCAAACCTTTCATTATTTAAACGCATTTTAATATCATCTGAAAAAAAAAACAATGTAACCCATTATTACAAGGTATATAAAGTTATAATAATAATAAAATATATATATCTTAAACCCTGCATAATGTAAGATCAAGATATAGCAATACTGTTTCATAATATTGATATAAAAACATAGTTTACCACCCCTGAAATCCCAAAAATTGTAAATATACCGTAGTATAATGCAAAATTTCGACCAGTCTAAGATGTCCGTGATAGGTTGATACCTCCAGGAAAAACACAAAAAGTGGTAAAAAGTTTAAAAATAATTATCCTGGAATTTCACGAATTATCGTATAAAAAATAGAAATATTAAATTGTGGAATTTTAAACCATCTGTCAGCATTTTACCATAGATATTATGAAAATGTTATTAAATTTAGACTTATAGTTTTGTTTGCATTATCAGTCTTGTGTTTTGAGGGTTTTTTTTTCTGAACGCTTGAAAAGATCGAATGAATATCGATAACATACCATACCACACACCATGTATAATCAAAGGTAAGACAAAAATTAATATTTGATTTACTGACGACAATAAAATATAACAATGTCCGTAAATTACATTTGAAGGTAAAAGTTTCTTACGTTTACTGCAGCTAAAAGCGCTGAAAACATTGAACTCGCTTCCAACGAAACTGCTCGGCAAAGCAGATGAATTAAAATACAGCCGAGCTTTCATTTGAAATTCCTGCTGGGAAGCCGAAAGCTCCTCACCGCTCGCTCGGCTAAAGCTTAATTCCTGATAATCGACTAATGAACGGGACAATTAAAGAAATTGCAGATTTTTTAAACGCGAAAACTCGCCATTAGCCACAGAATTAGTTCGCCATAAAAGCATAGAACCGTTATCTGAACTTCCAAAGCTCCTTTGTTATTTCGTTTAGTCACGACAACTTAGATTCGAAATGACATATTTTCTGCGGTATTATTTTATTTTTATGTGGCGTGTTCAAATAAATCATAGGAATCCCCTTGTAGGCATGTTTCCGGGAATATTTTGATGGTTGAATTCCCCAAAGGAACACAGGTATTCAGAATATTGTAATTCTGAAACATTGCCATATTACTACAGGTAGGTGGTACACCTCGGAAAATGTATATAAGAAGAAAATACATTCAATTCTACAAAGGGATTTTAGTTTGTGATTTTTTTGTTAAAAGTAGAAAGCTTTTATATTACTATCTCCTGAAAAATAACAATTTATACCACAGATGTTCCTAAATTTTATATTTTATTTGTGGAACATGTATGTACATATCCGATGGTAATTATAAAATCTGTTTATTTTCTGATGAAATGGAATATCTTACAAAGAGAAGATGTAAAGTTTTATTTTTAGTATCTTTACTGGCGTATATAATACTTAACCCTATGTTTATACATACGTATTGAACTTACTTCTGTTTGTTATTGTTGTATTACTTGTATTGTCATACTACATACTTTTAATGTTATTCTAAAAGTATACTGTAATCGTTTACGTATGGTATACCAGATAATTTGAGTGTAGTATAATGGTTATGTACATATGAAGAGATCAGAAAAACAAATTTTATACAGTACGCAATTATGTATTTGTGTTTGATAGGTACTGGTTGGTGATATGTTAAAAAAATGCGTTTAAAATTGAGTACATAAAAAATATATTGATAAGATTGAATTACGTATCACTCAGCTTTATGAGCCGATAACGAAACTCTGGGATGAAGCCCGAAGAGGGTGCAGCAAATAGTTAATAACACATTAAATACATTTTATTCAGTAAGTACAGAAAGTAACTTTATTAAATTGATTAAAAAGAAATGTTTGTTCTTTAATCCAGTTAAGATCTTTTCCCAAAGAGCACAAATAATGTAATATAAATTCAGTCAAGTAATTCAAACCATGATGAGATGGTAATAGTAATAAGGCCAAAGCGCTGTATATGTTTGCAAATTATAAAATAAAAATTAAGAATTAACTGTCAGTCAGTATGTTCGCTTTTGACTCCACTATTCATCCAGGTTCTGTCATGTTTCCAAGTCTCCTTATAAAGTCGTGGATTAAACACAGCTTATCTTCGTTGCTCTGAGTAGATTTAGTATTTACTAAACATTGCTCGTAGTTTTCCCAAAGGGTGGTGGGTAGAAACAAAGTGTTAAGTTTAATTGAACAGAATTTAAGTTCACAAGATTAAATTGAAATAAAACCTCTATCCAAAACTACAAAATATTAAACATTCAGTCGGAGATATGTAATAATGCTTTCTTGTTATTTCTTTCGTCGAAGGGTAACGTAAAGATAAAGCAATAGAATAATCACGTTTAAAGCCTATTTTTGTAATCTGAAAGCATACATAACGCGAAAAGCTTACTATTTGATATTGTTTTTTGCATAATTCAAATGATATTCTGCATTTGAATATTTTGACATTATTATTTTATTCAGTTATTTATACTAAAACAAGTATTACTTTGTCGAAATAAAAGCACATTGCTATTCTATGCGATATATATTCATGATCCTTATTTTGCTTCACTTTTTTTTTTTTTTTAATACATTTATCATTACATTAGGCAGAAATACGTTTTTAAAAAAATCTATAAATATATACAAAACTACATTATTCACTTTGTGGTGTAATTGTAATAATAATAAATTAATTAAAATTTACTATTATTATTATTTTAAGTAAATCGAGGATACACGAGTGTACATTAATTTGTAAAAATAGGAAAGACTTTTTTATATTTAGAGTCATTCTGAATTTGCATATCATATTTTGGAAACCAATCATTCTTTTGATATAAATAAAGGTTTATTAATTTTACATATAAAAATACAACTGGTTTACAATTTGACAAATTTGAAGTTTTAGGAATTAGTAAAAGTGTTAATGGTCTATTAAACATAATTAATAAAGAAATACCTTTTTTTAAATAGCTATCTTCTGAATTTATTTTCGTATTAATAATAAAAAAATAAATAATATAATATTTTTTATTAACGTTTTTGATTAATTTTACCTACTTTAATCAATTTTTGTTTATAATTAGTCTCTTCTTACATTAATGTGTTCTGTGGTTATCATTTTTCCATACTTGATATTATTATTTTTTAGTATTCTGTATATTCCTGATGAGGAAAGATTCGCTTTTGAAACGTGTTGATACGAATATAATAATAAAGTGGTGATTACGAAGTAATTTTAATTCATTTATTAATAATATTATACAGAACCCACTTAAAATAAATGATTAACTTTGGTTTAAGTGAAATATTTGAGAAAGTTAGAAATAAAACTAATACAGCAGTCATTTATGCCAACCCGTAACTCTTTTAATCTTTACAAATAAAGAACGCAAGCCATAAAATTTACATTCAACAACCATTGTAATCTTCTCTACGACGAATGGTGGGGTGTGCAATCAAATAAACCTAACATTAGCTTAAGCTTTGTAATAAATGAACATAGTAAGAAGGAAATCAGAGTTCCTTGATAATACTTGTGCTCAGTATTACTGTATAATGGCCTTGGGTAAAATATTTTAGTACGAAAGTTTCTTTCATTTGTAATATAATTATATTTAAATACAAGAAGGAGCCACTAAATATCCTAACAACCTGGCTAGAAGGAAATATACTGCTTGTAGCCTCGCAGGTCAAATACTTGGGACATATCCTTACAGAAGACATGAACGATATGGAAGATATGGAACGACGAAGAAGAGCCATTAATATATGCCCCCCGAATGCTCTCAAGGCTGTTCTATCACTGTAGCGATGATGTCAGGAAACTGCTTTTTAAGGCATACTGCACTGCCTTATACACATCTGAGCTGAGGTTGCAATACTCAGCCGCGCAATAGGACAAGCTGAGGGTGTGCTACAACAACGCATAAAGGCAACTTCTGCAACTTCCAAGGTTCTGCAGTGCCTCTACGATGTTCACTCAAGGAAGGGTCCACTCATTCCCTGCCTTACACAAAAGTCAACCAACGCCATTGTCGTGACTGCATCCGAGTGGCTCAGCTCTCCGCTCAATGAGGGACGGATGCAGATGATGGACTACCACCCTGAAAGACGATCCCTTAAATTAAATTAAATTCATTTATTTTATGTTATGTAATATTGCAGACTTGGTTCACACCATCCACTCAGTTCAGCTGTATTAAAAACTTAAATAAAGGCATAATTGCGTGTGCGTATGAAAAGGTTGTTTTCTAACTGTTTCCATAAAAAAACGAAATTTAAGATGTTTGGTAAAGCTTGTGATAGTTTCCTGCAAATCACTACAGGATTGATTATCACATTACTAATTACGCGACAAATGATAACGACTAAAACCAAAAGACAATTAATATGATAGTGCGGTAATATAAATATATGGAATTGGTTTTTTTCGGTGGAAATTACATTCTTCTGTATTTTTGTATAACATGGAATCAAGTTATAGACGTATAAAACTATATTAAAGCTTGAAACAATATTTAAATAAAACAAGATAATATTTGCTCAACAGATTAAAATAAATGACTGAATTTGAATTTGGAAGTCACCTCTGGGCTGGAGCTCCCAAATATTTGATAAATCTGCTTGATTATTAGCAAAGGAGGATTGACAGTCCGACAGACCTGCTGCCATCTCAGATGCACAGACGCTATGTAGGTATGCTGAGTCTGTTCTACAGATATTTCAATGGAGCCTGTTCGAAGGAGCTAGCAGTGTTAATCCTTTCCGCGCCGGTGCACATACGTGTAACTCGACGGACACGAGCGCAACATCCGTTCACGATTGATTTCGGCTTCATGAGAACGGGTCGTTTCGCCTGCTCGTTTTTGTGTAAATCGATCGATTCGTATGTGGAACGAGCTACCGGCATTTCTGTCTTTCTCTTTAAAGCCCGCATTCACAAATTCCTTCCTATAGCCTCCTCCTTAACCCGCCTCACAATGTTGCCTAATCGGGTAGCGATATAGTTACCCTGTACGTGCTCTGTACATACAGGAGTGCTCTTGTGAAGTATCACATAAAGAATAAAAAAAAACGAAGTTCGGTAAATAAATTATTTAAAAAGGTATCTAAGGCTATAAATGCAGGGGAAAAAATACACAGCAATCCATATTAACTTCAAAAGAATTGAAATACTTTGTTGAATTATACAAAGTAACCTGTTATTAATCTATAAATTAAATAGAAATAAACGATTTGATTTCACCCCTAATTTCTACCGTCCTCTAGCAATCTCTTCAGAGCAATTACTTGTGGCTACATCGCCATTCTCGATCCCTGCCTCTATTAAACTCTGATTCAGTTCCCCACCACCCCGTAAAAAGGTCCATTATCATCCATTTCTTAGCCAAGTACAAAGACATAATAGTTCAGTATGGTCTACCCGAAGGCCGGCTTTTATCAGCACAGTGTTCATCCCTTTATTAATGCTTAATGCTTACTGCAGCCTTACATTTTGCGCAGTGGGGCGCTATGCAGGTGCAACTCTGGCTTGATGCAGGGTTCGCCCCATGAAAGTTGCATAAATTGAATCATGGCAGATAAGATTAAGAAAGGGTAACGTGAATTAATTAGTAAGCTACTTGAATCTCTACTATAAGTGCCTTAAACCAAGAGTTCCGTTCAAGATTAAGGACGTAGTTAATAGCTCTATCGAAGGTTTTCACACGTTTCTCCGAAGAAAACATTAATAATATTATTATGTTTGAAATATTTTTTAAATAAAGTGATCATAACGTTTAAATCAATAAAATATTAGTTAATGCATGGATAATTAAATAAAATGTCAAAAATTTAAAAAAAAATGTTCTTAATCGTGCTAAAAAAATAAATTAAAACCTGATTCAAAAAGCTATCATATTTTTTAGCTATAATCAGTTTTTGCTTAATTATTATTTATTATCAAATAAATTAAAAATTACTTTGTAATTACCACGTTATTAATATATTCATATCAACATGTTTCGACACAACACTAAAAAATAATAATGTCAAGTATTGACAGATGATAAACATAGAATATGATAATGTAAGAATAGGCAATTATTAGTCATTAATCAAAAAAGTTAATAAAAAAATTATTGTAAATAAGAGATTTATATTAGAAATTAAAAATGAAATTATTTTACTATTAATATTAATATGAAAATAAATTCAAGAGATAGCTATTTAAAAAAAAGTATTTGATTATAAATTATATTTATTTTACTATTACCACTTTTTATAATTTCTAAAATTACAAATTTGTTTAATTGTAAACTTATTGAATTTGTAAGTGAAATTTGTACACCTTCATTAATATAAAAATAATTATTTATTTCGAAAATATGGTTAGCATTCTCATTTTTTTTAAATAATGGTGCCTCAACGTGAAAACCAATCTTTTGAGGAAATTATAATTACTGTTCGTTTAAATTTTTTTTTACTTAATTCCTTTATTGACCAAATCCAACACCAGTAGTATACAAAATAAATAGAAAATCACCAACAAAACTACTTAAAATATATTTTGAAATCATGCGGGATTTCTCGGTCATAGCAATTATTTTTAGTTCTCAACCTCACTTTCATTTAAAATATTAATTTATCGAAGAAAGCGATCACTTTGTGGCTTCACATTATAATTTAAATGAATAATTTTTTTGTTTGTTTAAAACCACTTTATTTTATTTGAATTTATGCGTTATCGACTGGTTTCTATAAACTTAACTGCAGCAATTGCCCGGCAATTTACATAGGTAAAACCGCGAGAAACGTCAACATTAGAGTAAAAGAACACATTAGATGTTTAACAAGTATAGGTTTTTTTAGAATTTGCTCTCTACTGTTCTATTCTGATATACTGTTTCTTTACCCCACATGATATATCTCTGTATATCAATTTAGTTTATATGTGTACGTTCCTGATAAAGGTTGAGTTCAACCTAAACCTTTAAAAATATATACTTTTGTAAATTTAAATTTAAAATATTAATATAAATATCGACAAAAATATGAAACTAACTGCCGCATTAGCGTTTGTTCCCCGTTTCTAAAGAACAGTATTTCATAAAACCTCCGACATATACATTTTTTTAAAGTTGCGTATGTCCCTGAACAGTCTCGAGATATTCAGATTTATGTTTCTCTCACCATCCTCGCGCATTAACATCAGCAGACGAAGTAATATTCTGAACTATTCCTAACATGTTCCTATTGAATAGGGATTAGTCACAAATCATATTCCGTCTAAAATATATTTGTGATTCCTTCTTGAAACACATGTATACTTTTTATAACCCCGGGACGTTTTCTTTATGCGAAAAAAGGGATTTTTGTTTCACATAAATGGATATGATTTATATAGACAATCTCCTATGTTATGAGATTCAAATTCCTCGGGGGAATATTTTTTCTTTTCATGTCGGTGATTTCATTTCTCGCCGTATTTCAGGGTGGTCGCTTTTTATTTAATAATATTTTACGATGTGCAGTAAAATATCACCCGACATACATATATAAAGTTTTATAGTTTGACTCGGTATTGCTAGGAATACTCTTGTATGACCTTTGGGTTATGTTTGGGAAATAAATAATAAAACAGCAACCGCAACGGATAGTGGTTTAAATGATACCTAGTTATATAACCCACATTTACAAAAGTGGGAATTGAATAAACAATCACACAGGGTGAAATATCAGTTGCCAGGAGTAGGGAAAATGACAAAAATGTTTAATATTCAATCGATTTTGACATATATTTGGCGTAGAAGAGAAAGAATACCGGGTATATGCCGAAAAATACGGATTAATATGTGTAATTCATTTAATCTAACTGCTATAAAACTTATTCATCAAACAAGATGGAGATCATAAACAAAACAGTTTTAACCAACTGTTTAAAATAAAGCTGGCACAATAGATATTACATAAAAAACCATATATTCCGTAAACCAACACAATGTAATCCGTCTTCCAGAAGGTAATAAACTTATCAGAAATTAGTTTAAAATACACATAATTGTAAAGCCGTTTCGTCAGCAATAAAACAAACTTCTCTGTCATAATTATGCAATATTAGAAAGAGCTAATGACAAAAATACTATAAACACCATAGATTTACTTTAAATTCTACCAATCTGAAGATGCCCATTATGAGAAAAATCGGTCTGGTCTGAAATAAACAAGTGGAAGAAAGTTACGAAGTTTGACCGGTCAGTGGCTGAGTTGGTATCGCGTCTGGGTCTCACTCAGGCGTCGTTACTTCAATTCCTCAACAACTATGATGGTAGTAGGAGATTTTTAAAAACAGTCAGGTTATTCGTAACCAGGGAATATTTGTCTTCCTTCTTAAAAAAAATAAATAATTTTAATTAAAAAAAAACATATTTATCTAAAACCCCTAAATTGCTATGAACTTTAAGATTTGCCTATTTTGCCCTTCTTATCATCCCCCCCGCTTAATTTATTCAGACTCATTAACACTAACCAAATTCAGGATTCATATTTTCTGTGATTACGGTCGATGACACAAGGATTTCCTAAGCCATTTTCGTTGTCTACATTATCAAACATATACAATATGTCAAGGTAAAATTTCATAGATCATTTTTCTTTAATTCACTGTGGAAAGATCGGGCCAAAAATTATGTTGAAATGACCAAACCTTGTTTGAAGTTACCTGCGATAAACCATCTTCATAACCCAGTACGTGGACCACAAAAATTTCGTATTATATATTAATTTTGGGAGTAAAAAGGCTCACTTTCGAGTACAAAACTGAACACTTTTAAAAACCAAATATAAATAGATGGCCACCAAGCAGAGCTTTTTATAAAATATTATAATTTAACCCAAAATAATTTCCCCCAGGGGCTAAATCAGCTTTTGGAATGCTGTGTGAAGGATATTTTGAATCTAGACTCCAATTTAATAGTACTGATATAAATAATATAATAAAAAATATCAGTATTATAAAAATATAAATACTATAAAAATATTGAAATACCAGCAAGCATTAAAAAAAATGATTAATAAATAAAAAATAAAAAATTATATGGAGTATATCGGCAACTAATCATGTTAATTGCAGTTTACGTACCTACAGTACGTAGTTCTTATGAGATTTATAAATCGACCCACTTTAATACAATACAATAATTTAATGGTTAATACTAGCACGAAATGTATTTTTTTACATCCCTGCCCAAATTGAGAATTTTTTTAATACGCTATAAACGAAGCTTAACAAAAAATTGCAGGCACATTTAACCTGAACGGATAAGTACAATATATAAAAATACAATGCTGGCTTTATCCAACATACATATCCTCGCCATATTATTCTGAAAAACTTCGAACTCGAAGTTGTAAAAAAAGCTGCTTTTCAACGACGGGGTTGTGATCTGGGAATTCCATGTTATTTGTACGTCATGTGTACATATAGATCTGCTAGAAAACATATCAGTCCTTTGAAAATTTCTTTAAAAAAATCCTATGTATTTTTTTCGCTGGTAAATAATGGAGATACTTCAAATGCAAGGTGATATTTTTTAGAAAAAGTGGCGGTTTTAAAAATACTTAAGGCGGTAGGTACGGATTTTTTAGAGAGATTTTATATTAAGCTAACTCTCGAATGGTTTGTTTACAAATTCAAAAGTATGGTCCAGATAAATCATTTTAAAGAGATTCTTGCTTGTGTAGTGGTGCACATTGATAATGGTTATTAATCTATTAAATCTTATGAAAAAGTGTTAATCTATTAAAAAGTTCTTACGCTTTTTAAGGTCATTTTATAAATATTCTCCAAATTATAAATATTTCAAATAAATACCAACGCGTCCTGTACTATCAATCTTCAAACAAAACGTAACATCGATAGAAAAGGAGGAAAAAAATAGCAACTGCAAAAATATCGTATGTATGCTTAAATTTTCTAATTTTCTAATAGAACTGTATTCATTTGAAGCGACCTGCCAGGTAAGTATGTTGTTTCTGTATCTGTTTGTACATAATTAGATAAAGAATATTAAATAATATTTGTACAGCATCCTTGAGGAGATTTTTCACAAAAACAGCGTTATACAAAACGTCTAAATATTATTATTATTATTAAAATGGTTCGAAATTATTAGAAACATCCTCCCGCAGTCTCCCGTTACCACAGAGAAGTTCTTCGATACAATGCATCACCACATAAGCAAGGATCTCTTTCAAAAGAATCTGCAGTACCTAAATATGCAATAAGATTGGTTCAGTAAAATATGAAAAAGCGTAGATATTTGACTGAAAACGCACATTGAGCGTGTAAATAATCTAAAAACACATCGATTCTAATTCATTTATAAATTACGTGTTATGGAAAGAAGGGATTTATGAAGACAAAACCGTACTACTGGATTCAAAGTACATTCTATTAAGATACACAGTACATACATGTATACAAAGTACATTACAGTAATGTTCTGAGATATTACAACTTTTATTGAATCTGAATCTGAATTGGATATTGTAATAGTTCAATGTTTTTTTTTAAATATGGTTTTTTAAATATTATACCCAAAAGCCCCAACACCTCAGAAGCTTTTTTTGAGGATATCCCAATGTTGCTTTGGGCCGATGATATGAAACAAATTGTAAGTAGGTAGTTTTCTTATATACCATATACGGATTTGTTTTTTGATACAGTACTACATAGTGTGTAGTTTGTGTTAATACTAAGAAATCAACGAACCAGCGTGTTCTGTTTTGTGATTTTAACGCAGGTGAATGTATTTTCACTCCGTCTAAGTAAATCGGGGATGAATAAGACACCTCCACCTTTGTATAACACTGGTCAAATGAAATCCCCTTATCGATCTTTTCTTCAAGCAGGTTTCCCCAAGTATTTGTACTGCTTCTTACGTTATTGGATTATACTCTTCCTATCGATAAGAATATTCCACTTCCCTCCTTCCCCTTGCGTACCTTGGGAATAATGGACTTACGGAAAGCTTTTAGCTGGGCTGTTTAGTCTAACATGATTTGTTGTAAGTCTTACAAGTATTATATACCACGTAAGTTCGTGCACACAAGCGGGAACGCCAGTCGCCCGTAGGTCAAAGCGGGGCATTAGTGATAATTTACTGTTGACTTCTTGACATTACGGCCGAGGTAGATACCGAACTTAAGAAATGTCGCGGGGAAGATTTACTTACTGTGACCGAAACCAAAAAAATACCCGCTACCTTCTTCGCAGACGTCTCATTATTGCGGGAGTGTTCTTTTATTTTGGTTTTTATCGTTCATTTTACGACTGGGTTTTTTCTCTGACATAAATTAAGTTTAAATGAAAGTAAGTTACGAAGATACGCCTAAAATACATTTAATGGAATAAAGATGAAACACTGAAAACTCCAGTCAAATAATATATAATTCCTGGAGGAAATTTAACTTAGAAAAGAGTAATTAAAAGATAACATGGCAATGTTTACGAGGTCAACAATGAATTTGAATAGATTTATAAATAAACATTATATTTTCATAAGAAGCAATCACTCTGTGCTTTGACATCATATTAAATAAATGAAACACTTGCTTTATTTAAATGGTACTAGTTTTTCTTAACTCGCGAATCACCTAATCTCATCAGTCCATACTTTAAATAAAATAGGGAACTAGGTATAGGCACTGGATTAGACGACTTAGTAGCACTAGAAATTAAAAGTCTTTAAATTTAAAATTAGCAGAAAACCTACTCGATAATCAAACAAATTTATCCTACTGCCCGATTTTAACATGTTTCCTGTGAATCTTCCCTACCTTATCAATTATTAACTTCCACCTCATCCATCGTCATGGGTACCGTTGTTACGTTACCTCAATCATCCGTTTAATTATTAACTTCCACCTCATCCATCGTCATGGGTACCGTTGTTACGTTACCTCAATCATCCGTTTAATTATTAACTTCCACCTCATCCATCGTCATGGGTACCGTTGTTACGTTAC
The DNA here is from genome assembly GCA_022606495.2 of Halesus radiatus. Lineage (NCBI taxonomy): Eukaryota > Metazoa > Arthropoda > Insecta > Trichoptera > Limnephilidae > Halesus > Halesus radiatus. The sequence continues at coordinate 246 of JAHDVE020000247.1, read as the reverse complement.
CTCAATCATCCGTTTAATTATTAACTTCCACCTCATCCATCGTCATGGGTACCGTTGTTACGTTACCTCAATCATCTGTTTAATTATTAACTTCCACCTCATCCATCGTCATGGGTACCGTTGTTACGTTACCTCAATCATCCGTTTAATTATTAACTTCCACCTCATCCATCGTCATGGGTACCGTTGTTACGTTACCTCAATCATCCGTTTAATTATTAACTTCCACCTCATCCATCGTCATGG
>JAHDVE020000246.1:0-92249 GCA_022606495.2 Halesus radiatus | reverse complement strand
TTTGACTTTTATGTACCAAGGTTTAGCAAAAAAATGTTGTTAGAACTGCTTAAATATAAGATAATTTATGCCCATGATACAATTCTGTGTTTCGTATTTATTGCTAAACTAAAAGTATTTTACAACTCTGACCAAAAAACAAATATCAAAAAGTATTAAGTCATATAAAACAGACCGTTTTTTTTTAAACTATAGTTTCATCTTGAATAGTAATTTTCTGGATAGGAAAGGTTAAGTAAATACTTAGGTGAAACAATTTATGATTCGGATCTAACTCATCGAGCCTCCGTTTAAACTGGGATTTTTTTAAAACAATTTTTTTTTTTTTTCGAAATCATCTATTAGTTTCTTTTTAAAAACACGTATAAATTTCATATTCTTCGAAAGGACAAAAAAAAACCTTTGATCAAAAATATGTATAAATTAAAAAATTGGTTCCTAACGATTAATTCACCTAATATGAATATGATTCCTAATATTACGAAAAATTGTAATTCAGATTTTTAAAAAAATAACCGAATAATGTGTTTGAATACAGTGTTTTCAAATAATATTTAACAGAATTTTAGACAGTTTTTCACGCTTCCTCCTAGAACTAGAAATACGGTGAAGTGAATATTACCCGAGTAGGTACGCATTCCCCGCCAATACTTGGGGTAGTTTACACGAACGGTCGTAAAGAATTTCAAGGCTTCTTGCGGCACTGACATTTTCCAAAATCACGGTGTTATTTCCCTCACGATCTGGCGGGGCACTAGGGCGGTTTTATGACGTCACTAGAGCCTGCTTTTCTCCCTAACAACGAGCTTCTAGCTGCTGGCAAGCTTCTAAATCATGCTGAAATTATATTGCCGTATAGAGAGCTTGAGAATAATAAATCTTGTGTATAACAAAAGGAATATTTAAATTTAATATTAAGTATTACTTTAACTAGTGGCGTACATTTGTGTATTTTGTGTCTGCTATGATATTTTTATCTTAACAAATGGGTTGCCATCTTTGGAGCACAAACGTCAGGTGGGAATGATGTCCTTGTTCTACCGGTAGTTTAATGGAAGATGCTCCGAGGAACTAGCATCATTGATCCTTTCGGCACCGGCGCATAGTTGGGAAACACGCCAAACGCGCGCCCAACATTTGCACACGGTTGACATTTGTCACTTGAGAACGGGTCGCTTCTACGATTCGTTCTTGTGTTCAACAGCTCGGCTGTGGAATGATCTGCCGGCCTCTGTGTTTCCTCCATCCTATAACATGGGTGTCTTCAAGACTCAAGTTCACTCCTTACTATCCTCTAAAAGACAAGAAATTCAGTGACGTCATTTCCCGCTAAAATCCGATTTTACCCAAATGAAAAAGAAACGGCTAGGACTGTGGACACTGTGGACAAAAACTAAAAATCATAATTTAAAGTCATCTCGATAGTAAAGTTGATAAGTTTTAGGTTTTTGGCTGCTTTACGCTTTACCCTCCTTTTTGAATTATCTACAGCCTTTCAGTGTCTATCAGTGTGCTCTTCCACACTGATCATGGTCACTGTAAAACTGTCTGGAACGTTTGTCCAAGACAGAGGAGGAATACCCAATACCCAAAAAGTGTAATATGAAGTAATGTCATATTTAACGTTAAACTTTTTGAAAAAGGGTTATACACATAATAAAACTACCCTTTTTGTTACCTAAATGTGTGTTTGTATATATCTGATAATGTATATGCAAAGGTAACCACAGAATTTACCATTTTGGAATGCAAGCATAAGAAGGCTATAAGAGCTTCGTCCATAAATCGTTAGAAATGCGTGTTAAATCGACATCACTATTACTGCTCGTAAAAACCATTTTGATTGTTTAGCAAATTTTCTACTTCACCCGTTTGCTAACGGGGTGGTAAACCCTTCCTTTCGGTGCTAGAAAATCAATCCAGCTTAGCTCCGGTGCTGTACACTCAGTATACAAGGACACATTTTATAATGTTGTCATTTCTAAGATGGATAAGGATGAATAGTTTACTTATGTAAATTATTTCATTAATTACACATAAGTAAAATATCGTGTATAAGTGCAGAAAATGATGAAAAAAATATCTGTTAATAGAAATAATTATTTTATTCGACACATAAATCTATTACTGAGGAACACCTAAAATACGAACTCTGTGTTTATAGATAGATATTGAAATAATTAGAGACATAATAAAATCGGTTGACAGCACCTGCAAGTAAAGAATATCTCTGAACATACATGATTTTTATTGCTCTATTTGTGACTTTAATTTCTCTGTAAAGTAATGTGATGTTTCTCAGTTTAATGGCATAAACAAAAAGAAATTTTCGTAAAATATATTTGTTCCATTGTAAAAAAATATTATTTCGATAAATATGGTGACGGGCATATCGGAACACTTTTAATGACATTTTTTAATTTTTAATGAGAGTACCGCACAAGAGTCTCAGCTACCCCCAACCGTCTGGAGCCAGTGAGACTATGGCATCCCCAATTGGAGTATGTTGTGAGGCTGAAGATAGTGGGGACGGGAAGGTGGGGAAGTTCCTGGCTATTCCGATATGATCACCAAACATTTCTAAAACGATTTCAAACAACGTTTCTATTCTAAATGGTGGTCATTTACCAAGGCGATACTGAAAGTATCTACTTCTGGAACGTGGCGCAAATATATTATATATTATTTTAAATGAATAATTTGTGAAATAACACAAATTAATTAATTTTTTAATATTATGTAGCGAAAATTAACAGTCGCAAAATTAGTTAAATTGATAACTCATGGGAATGCAACATTGTTATATGTCTTTAAATAAATAAATAAAATATACATTTTTTCATAAGAAACAATTACTTTTTGGTCTTGATCATATTAAATAAAATCTACTGATGCCCGTCGGGATTTGAACCCGCGACCTACGGATTCGCAGCCGAGGATGTAATCACTCAACCGGGTAGACTTTTAACGACACTAACATTTTATTTCAAGACACATTATTGTTTTTAACCTCGGATTGTGTCATAGCGATGCTCTCGTTTTCGACCGTTTCGAATCTTAATCATTAACAGTTTAAAAATATAAAACTAAATCATTTCGATTATCCTATCTTAAATTATGTAGGTACATTTAAACCTCGAACTAACCTAGAATTAATATTTTCATTTTAGGTAGAATATGTTCTTTCGTTTCCATTTGTATTCTTCCTTTTTAGACTTCGGAGAAAAGAACGAAGGACCCGGAAATTTCAAAGAGACTAATGGAGGAAAAAACTTGTAAGGGATGTACAGACATAACTCGTTTTTTGTCAACTTTTTCTTAGAGATGTCTTCATACTATTGGGGGAAGTGATATAACTGAGTTGTTCCTCTTAGTATAGGAAATCGTGATAATGTTTCTAAAAGAAACGAAAATAACATTAACTATCGCGTTGTTTCTGGTGTACGTGTTTCATCGAATACGTATCAAAAATAGTATGAAATACATATATACGAAATGAAATAATTATTTAATTGAGAGAAATTGTACTATTTTGTTACGATGCTTCATTTGTTTAAATTCAATTAATTTTTATACCAAATACAAACACTGTGGGATTATAAAACAACATTTTGTTTTATCACCAATATTTTAACGAATTTATTAGAATATTGCTGAAGCAATTCTTCGAAATTAAATATTTTTTACTATTAGCCAAAATACGGGAGGTGTTCAGAATGCATTTGCATATATAATAAATTTTTCATACTATTTACCGAATTAACCAACATTATTTATTAGTACCATGTGTAATGTCGATAAAATGTCATTTAATTTTCTCTTGCTCTGTTGTTATTTTTGCCTACTTTATATTTGATTATTTACACCCTTTTGTTTCTAAATTTTTATTTTATAATACCTGCTCATGAATATTTTATGTCATAGTTTTATTTTGCATATATATGTATATTTATAATAACAGATATACTTTGTAGTATATCTGTTATTTTACAATTATATTAGGTTAGGTGAGTTAGTGTAAAGCCCACTTGAGGTGAACCTCCACAAAACTGCGCTATAGAAATTAACCCTTATTATTATTATTAAAATACCCTCTACTTTTTTGACATTATTGAAATAATAAAACCAAAACTTCTGTTGCGTTGTTCAACGATCATCATTAGAACCATAAACAAATTTTAACTTTTCAGTCCCCTAATTAAAAAAATTGCAGTTCATAGGCCCTTGAAAATTATATAATTTTTTTAATATCTAATTGAAGCTTATAAACCTACATATATTTTAAATCATTGAAGATACTATGGGACCTGATAGGGTCATGAATAGACCATAAGGTCCAGGGTTCGAGTCCCACCTACTACCGTTCTCTTTTTCTTTTCTATGCCTCCCCAATTTCATGTTTGATTCTAAGAGTTGTTCATATTATCTTCAATGATTAAAAATATTTTTTATTAATTATTAAAAGGATACAATACAATTTGCATTGCATTCCCAAGAGTTAAGAAACTCATTGCGGGATTAAATGCAGAACCTACAGTACAGTTTTTAGAAATACACATAATATTTCAAATACATAATTAATCTTCACAGTACATAAACAATATTTACAACACATATTTTGCATTTGCAATAAAGGTATCACTGGTACATTATAATATGATTGTACAGAGACACTTATTATAAAGAAACACATCACATAGTTACACTCATTACGGAGACACATCATAACATTAATCCTTAAGATATTCCTCCAAAAAATAGAGTTTAAGCATCTTACTCTAAGGCCCTTCACATTGGCTTGCATTTTTATAGCGTTGGGTAATTTATTGTATTGTGTATAAGCTATGTATTCTGAAGATTTTAGTCCATATTTTTTTTAGTGTATTTTTGGTATGTGTAGTTTGTTGTGACTTCTTGTGTTGTGTTGGTGTACGTCGTGATTGTAATTGAGCGTGGTGTTAGTATGTGCTGAGAGTTGAATTACATGCAAGATGGTTTTTGTAATTTCGCAGGTGGGAATGATATTAAACGGAAGTATTTGGGAGTTTCTGTAGATGTCTTTGACCTGTGTGTCCCATGTTAAACTAAATATATTTCATAGGGCTCTATTTTGAATCTCTGAAATCATTTTTTTTTGTAGCAGATCCCCAGATTCCGGAAAGATATACTAAATGTGAGTGAATCATAGCGTGGTAGATTGATCTTAATAGAGAGGTAAGAAGTAACCCGCGGAGAATATATAAAACACCAGTTCTGGGGGTAATTTTAGATAAAAAATGTTTAAAATGATGATTCCAAGTGAGTTGCGAGCCAATAAATAGGCCAAGATATTTTGTAACACCAGATTTTTCGAGGCGGTTATTGCCAAGATGTTTATGTTCAGACTTGTATTGTTTTTGTTTCGAAAAAAAATTTTATGTGTTTTTTTTTAATTAAAACTTAGTGTACGAGACGCGTAGGCCCGCACCAGGGACTGTAAATATTTAGGCACCGGAACACAGGAACGCATCACTATTGTGATTAGCTAGCCCTCCTGATAAAGGCGTTTGGTAGTTTCCAAATGGGGATATCGTCATCCGGGGCGCACTTGATTTGTACCACTGGCCAGTATGGTCGATCGCTTGAGGTGGTGTCAGCTGTCATATGAGCGAGGTTTGCTGCATATTTGGGACGGCATTTGGGTCGGACCGGTTGCAGCAAGCTCGTGGGTAGGCTGGGTGGTTGTCGGGCTCAGGTTGCGGCATATCCGGGGACGGCATTAGGGTCGGACCGGTTGCTGCAATCTCGTACGTAGGCTGGATGGCTTTCAGGCTCAGGTTGCGGCATATCCGGGGACGGCTTTAGGGTCGGACTGGTTGCTGCAAGCTCGTAGGTAGGTTGGGTGGCTTTCAGGCTCAGGTTGCGGTATATCCGGGGACGGCTTTAGGGTTGGACCGGTTGCTGCAAGCTCATACGTAGACTGGGTGGCTTTCAGGCTCAGGTTTCGGCATATCGGGGGACGGCTTTAGGTTCGGACCGGTTGCTGCGATCTCGTGGGTAGGCTGAATGGCTTTCAGGCTTAGGTTTCGGCATATCCGGGGACGGCTTTAGGGTCGGACCGGTTGCTGCAAGCTCGTACGTAGGCTGGATGGCTTTCAGGCTCAGGTTGCGGCATATTCGGGGACGGCTTTAGGGTCGGACCGGTTGCTGCGATCTCGTAGGTAGGCTGGGTGGAGTGAATATCTCTCACTTGATGAAAAGAGTAGTTCGGGTAGAGTGGAGATCTCTCACGTGGTGAGGAGAGTATTTCCGGGTAGATTGAAGATAAACGATGATTGTCGATTTTTACGGTGGAGCAGCCTTACAGTGGAGATTTTACTTGTTCGGAGTCGTGAGCAGGAATAGCGGTGCGTGTCTATGTGCGTACCATTTTTATAGGGCGCCGGCAACGTTATTTGCAGGTGTTATGAAATCATTGCATTTTGTGGTGGAATTTTGACTTGTTCATCGTGGTGAAATATAGGCCTTTGGATCGCTTAGTATTGAATTTGGTTGTGAAATCTTGACTTGGTTATTTACACGTGTTGTTTTTATAAGTTGTTTGTTTCAGAGGTCATTCAACTGACGTGTGAAGTCTTGGCTTGCTCGTATTTTGTTATGACAATTATTGTTACTAACTCAGATCTGCCTCTATATGATACGTTTTGATACTCGCAGGATTCAACTCGCGGTATTATTGTTTTGTTTACGTTTTTGAAAGACTTGAGTTTATTTATCATATCGACGTTCGATATACTTAGCTTATTCATTCTTAGCCAGTTTGCCAGGCAAGCTACATCTCTTTCCATTTCCTTTTAAAGTTTGTTTATATCGGTATTGTGATAAAGAATCACTGTATCATCTGCGTAGAGTTGAATAGTACCCTTTATTCCCCATTTAACTATGTGATTTATATAAATCAGGAATAATAATGGTCCAAGAACGAAGCCTTATGGCACACCACAGGTTATCGTTCCCATGCTGCTTAACGCCTTTCCAACAAAAGTCTGATACCGTCTATCGGAGAGGTAGCTGCGTAATAACTTTAGGGGAGTACCTACTATGCCTAAGTGTTCCAGTTTCTTTAGTAAGATCGCATGATCTACCGTATCGAAAGCCTTCTTTAAATCTATGAATAAGCCTGCAGCATGTTTACCCTGATCTATATACTTTTGGAGAGAATATACAAAGTCAATTTGCTATTGTCTTTCGTGTTTTCAAGATTTTGCCGAACAAATTTATTAAAATATGTGTTTTTTTTAATATTCTTTAATGCGTACCATGTTTATAAAGTAAAGTTTCACCTGTGTAACAAAATAAATTTCAATATAAGGAAATTCAAATAATGGGGAAAATGAAATATAGTAAGAGGCAGGTATGACACATTTGTATTATACTTTAAGAAATATACCGTGAGCATACAACAAAAAGTAGCTAGTTCAAAACTGTCCGCTGGCAGACTAAGACTGAAGTCTGAATATATAGACATAAAAAATATATCCTAACTATCGAAACTATGAGGCTGCATCCGTGTAAAAAATCTGGACCTTAATCTGTTAAAAAACATGGACTTTGACTTAGCCACTTTTCGTTGTATGCTGATGATATATGAATTGATTACACACATTTGTTTTTTTTATTTGATTAGAAATGTGAAATAATTGTATCAGTGTACAATCATATTATAATGAAAGCCATCTATGTAATAATCCGCCGTGGCGTGCTTTGAATGAATTTAACTCGACGGATTAATATTAAAACCACCATTCAAGATTGGATCACTTGAATGATGTATAATAAACGTTAGCAATTCATCACGTCAATACAGTTTGTTTCCTGCTGTGTGGAATAATTTCCCAAAACAACAAGTTATATTATTATTATCAGAACACTTCAAACCAGTAACGTATGCCGTACTTTTCATTCAAACAATAGTCAAAAGCTTCATTTCCACTTCAACTGGGAAATGCGTGGGAAAGTGATAATATTTTTATAAGATTTTACAGGGAAATTCATTATTGACGACTGCTCCCATGCTATAATTTAATTGTAACGAAAGACTATTTTTTAGAAGCAATTTGTTTGTAGGGCCGATTGACTTTTTTTTTCTGATTTTGGTTCTACCCACCGCTAGAAGACGGTAATTTTATGAATAGATCTGTGACTGAATTCTTTAATATATTTATTTTCAGTGCCTAGTATGTTTTCAATTAATATCAATAGTATCTAGTTTTTTTTTTAAATCAGATTCAAGAATATTCCATTAATAACACTTATTATCATGAGCTATGAACTTTATTTAATCTACCAAGATTTAATTGTATGTAGGTAGGAGTTCTTTTCAAAATGTTATGAATTTTTATTTTGAACGTTTTATATAATATACCTGTTCGTATTTCACATAATTTAAAAAATTACAATGAGGTTTTTTTTTCCGAAACCTTATGCATTTTCCTATTTATCCATATAGAGTTTACAGATAATTCATTCGTAGTATCTCTAGAGTTAAAACATGCAAAGTACGTCTTTTCGGGTGCTACAATATTATTTTGCTCCTCGTACTAAAAAAAAACTGCCTTATTCGTTGTCCTTTTGCTACACACAGTAGCCAGGATCCGATCTATCCCATCCATCGCGTATCTTCAATCTGACTTTGGGACAGACGCCTGACCTTTGCAAAGATCGAGAATTTCTCCCGATAAAAAAATAAACTGTTTTCATTTTGGCCCGTGTCACCGCGACTTACAGCAGTCCCAGTGACAGTCATCACTGAACAGATAATCCGTAGAAATAGATAGATATGGAAATAACTTGAATCTATCTACTCCATCTGGCACAGTCACATCGACAACTCACAATCGATACGACTAAGTTGTCGATGTAACATTATAATGCCGGGCTTTGCTTAATATATCGATCATTTTATCAAAGGAAAAACACCGCCCTGAAATCGTTATTTCGACACTTTTTTTTCTATTAAGTAGACTTAGATGATTGTTTGTCAAACTCAAAATATTTGAAAATCTCCTTCTACCATCACAGTAACCAGAAGATGTTGTTTGTGTCGTGATGGGAGACATAGCCAGTCAAAGAATTGATTTCACGACGCCTGGGCGAGACCCAGACGTGATGCCTACTCAGCCACTGACTCTGTCTCCGTTCATTAAAAAGCCGGTAATATTTTTACTTCCCTTCAGATTTTTTTTAACGATGTTTATATGGAGAGCGAACGGGATAATTAAACTGACAATATTTTTGATGACCACGCTGCCAAATATCAAATAAATTGCATTTGCTGTGCGATCTAGGCTCGGTATTGCATTTGTTGTGCAATACCAGCTCTCGGTTCGGTACTGCATGTGTTTTTCAATAATTTATATTTGGTTATAAATAAATAAGTTTATGGGCTTTAATTAATCTACTCCTTAGACACGTTCGATACAAAAGCCTTTATTGTGTCAATGTTGAAAGTTCGCAATGAGGACCCAGACAGACAATTGAAGTTGGTTTTCTACTCAAGAAAGACTTTGAAATTAAATATTTTTATTATTATATATTAATCATTTTCACCAGATGTAAGAAAACAATTAGTTTACTTGACGGATTACGTCCCGAAACATACTTCTATCGGTTTACCTGTTCAGTGATAATCGCAGTCGCAGTCGCAGCGACGGTTACCCAAGATTGGGGAATCGTCACCGTTTTCACTTAAATAGAATGGCCGTAAAGCGGTGACTTATGCTGCCCGGATCCGCCGGGAGGAGGTCACACTCCGCTACTTTGGGGTTACTGCCGTAATATTGCGCACATTGCTTTCTGAAGATGACTTTCGAATCTGTGACTTTTCGAATAAATATTTTATTTTGGTGTTTCCTTAATAACAATATTTCGTTCAAGGTTGTAAACAAATTTGTAGAAACTGTTGACAGTTGTTAAAACAGCTACCAAGTAAAAAGGTTCGGCTTGTTTACGAAAACCGATTATTTTGTTATTTATTTATTTGAGTATTTAGTTCGACTCTTTTTATAAGTGTTTTGTACTGTGCTTATCGGAGTTAATTTCACGCGAAACAAATGTGGACGGCAGTGCACCAAATCTGGTGCCAAAATGTCGGACGTTTGCCTCCAGCCGTCAAAATCGTATTAGGGCAAGTCTATCAATTCTAACGTTAGTGGTTGACTCTTTTCGTGGTGTTGAAGCAAAACCCTATTACAAAAAAAAACATACATATCAGATACACCCGATAAACTGCATAAAACCAGTTTTGTAAATATCGGCAGCAATTAATTCAAACATTACAATATTTGATTTTCATGTACAAATTCCTAAATGACCAACTTAATATCACACCGTTTCCCCGCAGGGGTATGTGAACTCCTTTCCTCATGCTTATTCGTATAAATATTTCTATTATTTTTATATTATTAGAAGACTCGACTCAAGTATTTGATTAATTTGATCGGGACATGTCTTCCATGGGCCTTACCGACGTCTAGCGATCATTTTCGTGTCAAATATTCTCCTTCAGGCCTCCCATTAGATCAGAGGTTCCTGACCTTTTAGGGCCCACTGTCCACGTTCCAAGTATATTCTTCTTTAACTCCCATATATAATTTAAAATAATCATTTCCATATTTCATTTGAGTTTTGTTAATATTATCTTAAATGATTAAATACTGTCCTAAAACGGGAAACCTGTCCTAAACCAGTTGAACAGTCAAAGTGTTCTTACGTTAAAACATTTTTCTAAATTAAATAAATAAATAAAAATAAAGCTGATGTGTTGCTTGAGATATATATATATATTAATAATAATAATAATAAATAATAATAATCGGACCATTTCTATAGCGCCGCTTTTGTGAGAAATCACCTCAGGAGCGCTGTACAAATATTACTTCCTATTCTTATATTGCGTCTATTCTACGAATTTATTATAAACTTATAAAGTTGTTAATTCTTGCTTGTCGTTTGAGTACCATAATTGATTTGATAGCGAAATTAATTACTCTCTCTAAAGATAGAAACTCAAAAACATTAATTTGAAAATTTTATTTCATTTCAAACATTTATTTTTTCAAAACATATTTAAATAACAAAGTTCAGTAGGTACCTACTTGTATTTTCCATTTTGAAAACATTCTATCCAAGTAAACCTTCTGTGGCTAAACAGAGTTGTATATCTATGAGCTATCACGGCAGGTTCAATGTTTTACATAGTAATTTTAAAACGTTATAGCAACAGTTTTAGATATTGGATCAAACTACTCTCCAAACCTTCCCGGCACAAATAAAAACAAACTGTGCTATTTTCAGCGAAATCGGTCCGGTAATTCAGGACACACAGACAAATATTAATTTTACCTTTAAAACATTTAAATTGTTCAATAATCGAAAAATAGAAGTTGAAGGCTGTGCGATACCAACATTGTAACGAGTAACATATACATATAATGAAAATATTATGATGGTGCATTTGTGAAAATGTCACAACAAGAACAGACTCACGAACTCGTTAAGAAATAAATAACGAGTGTAGTAGTACGCTAGGTTGGCGCTGCTAATGAAAATTGGAATCTTTTGACCTATTTCCCCTGCGCGAACTCTTGATGATGCAGCATTTTCCAAATCGTTTATCTTCGTACAGTACTCCGAGTTGTAATATATTATGTACTTTTCTGCTTACTAGTTATCTATATACAAACATTCCTACAAAACAATAACTAAAACTGTGTGGGAATAGCAAAAAATTTACTAACTGCATCATTCTTCCGGGTAATGTATGGCATAAGTATGTTTTGTGATAAAGGTTGCATATTCTAAAGCAGAGGTTCCCAACCTAGTATCAATAACCTCATCGCACACCTTTAACCTTTGTGCAATATTTATCACCCACCCCCCCCCCCCATAACCATATTTTATTATATAGTATATTATTATTGTTCACCTGATCTGAGAAACCTCATATAACATGGTAAAGAAATTGACATAAATATATAATTTTAATCCATCTATAAGTCAATGGTATAATTGAACACTTTTTTATTGTTCTCACCACTCATTCCAGCCCTTTCACCCCCTCCCCCATTTTTTCCCTTGAGGCCACCACCGACCCCTTGGATCTTTCTAACGCCCCTGGGGGGGACGGTACCTATGGTCTAAAGGCTTACTGTAATCAGAAAACTAAGACAATCTTCAGCCCCTTATGTGGTGGCAGTTTTTAAATGGAAATTTTACTAATCGCTCGTCTCGATTGTAAAGTATGTAGACACATCAACATTCTCCAAATTGCATCATTAATCTAAAATAATATACTTGTTTATTTCCGGCACGTTTTTCAGTGGAAGATACTGTCCAGTTTCACCACGGGGTTCCTCTTCATTCTATCTCTCCGTGTATGAACAATACTGAATTCTAAAATAAATGCATGCATTATTTGTTATCACAATGAATGCTTTCAGTAAGGTTTGAATTTAATTATAATGTCTTCTTCATTTCATGTTCAATTACTTTGTGACGTCATTTTAAATAAAATTAATAAATAGTGTTTTGTGTAAACCATAAATTATTAACCATTATTATATTAACCATTTATTTTGTAATATTTCATGATAATTTTTTTTTTTAATTTTTCCACAATTTTCACGTTTTAAATTAATTACTCACCTACTTTCATATCCTATGATAAATCTTTGTTTGTTTGAAATTTGTTTACCCTTACGTCTTTATAATTTTTCTGTGTTGTCTATTATTTTAATTATTTCTTAGTAGACTTTGTATTCTGATGAAGGAAGCTTCGCTTCCGAAGCATGTTGATATTTATATATTAAATAGTGATTTACGCATTTTTAAAAAATTAATTTGATTAATTATTATATATTGGTTTGTTAGTACCTATGGAAGGGTATTAAATTTTTTTTTAAATAATTGATATCACAACACTTACCCTGGCAACACACATTTTTTTTTTTTTTTAAAATCTGCTTTTGTTTTTTTTTATGTGAGTACCGCATAAGAGTTCCTACTGTTCCTAACTGTCTAGAACCAGTGAGACTATGTCAATCCTAATTGTAGTATTTTGTGAAGGTGAAGGTATATGGCAGATGAAGGAGATGGGGAAGAGGAAGGGGGGGAAGTAGTATCTAAATATTTAGTTCTGGTCACCAAACATGGCTAAAACTATTTCATGCAACGTTTCAATTCTAAATGTTGGTTTTTCACCAAGGCGATACTGAAAGTACCCTCTACTCTAAAACATGCCGCAAATATAGTATATATATTATTTTAAAGGAATAAATTGTGGAAAAATACAAAATAATCGAATAAAAATTACTTGCGCACGTCGGGATTTGAACCTTCGACCTCCAGATTCATAGCCGAGGATCGTAACCACTTAACCACGGAGGTAATCTACAGCCTGGTGAATGTTCAAGAAATAATTAAAATTAGTAATTAAAAATAATGAAAAACGATTTGATCACTAAGAAGCCTTAGAAATTAAGAAAACACTAAAGAATAACAAAAACATCTACTGTCCTATTTTGAATATATTCTTATTCTTCACACCATCTGTCTGTTTCTCCTCATCCCATTCTCTACTTCGCTCCACCCCCCTCCACAGTCACACCTCCACTCCCACTTCAACATCTAATGTATAAACAATAATTTTGTAATACTGGAAATTTAGTATATAGTTTACCCCGAAAGGGGAACTATGGTTCGGAAATCGGGTGGAAAAATTCTGACAATATGGTGGTGTTATACTTAGGTATTTTATTTTATTTTTAAATGTGCAGCTGAATAAATTTTCTGACATGTTGGAAATCGAACCCAAAACCTCCCTACACATATTCGAGTACACATACCATTTCACTACGAATACCGTCGATAATAAAAAAAATTAATGCCGGCACTCCATCGGGCGTCGCGAGCCGAGAAAAATGGCGAGATGGTCTGCCCATTGTTAGCAGTCGGCAAACAATGCGCATTGTGCCGAGATAATGCAATCTCACTAACTTTATGTTTCTACTCATACTCCCGCTCGCAACAACCGGTTCCTCTGTTCCTCGGAGGGAACGAGACCGGAGCGGCGGGGTTTTTTATTTTATTTTGCGTGAGTCATTAGCCGTCTTGGAGAGAATACCCATTTTCAAAAGATGTTTTCGTAATTTTGATTCTGTGTGGAATTTGACAAAAGTGTGGACTGTATACACAGAATCCGCTGCTCTATTTGAGCTGTTTGTTCTTTAGTAGTAAACCAAGTAAACATCACGCAATTTTGCCGCAGAGACAGAGAAAGGTAATGTAACGCTACACATCAACATTTAATTTTGTCATTCGCTAGGACGTGTTATATCTGGTTTTACCAGTATACAATGAACGCCCAATTTTTAAAACGTGTCTGAACTATGAAGAATCTTAGAATCATGTTTAATAGTAGGCTGACATTTCATGCTCATATCGATATGGCTTGTAGCACTTCATTCGGAATGCTGAGCTTTGTTCTATGCACTGCAAAGAATTTTAGAGTTACCCGGGTTTTGTAATTTTATACAAATTTTTGGTAAGGAAGAGACTTGAGAGTGAGTTGGTAGTTTGGAACTCCCGTCAGGTGAAGTATTTCCTCATATTGGGTAGAGTTCAAAAGAAATTTATGAGATTTCTGTACCTGGGAGAGTATGGCTACTACCCGTGGCTCTATTCTGACTTTCTCTTGGGTATAATCGGAATGAACCATTAATAGGTCAGAAGGGATATGCACGTTGCTACAAATTTGTGATTTGTGGGTGGTTTAAAAACTCGGCTATCATGGAAAGTATTTCTATATTCCTGATTGTTATCTCCATCACCGACAGCATATACTGATTTATCTCGCAACCACGCATGACCAATTTGCGAACAGTCAGCAGGAGAGCAAGCTGGTTGTTGAACAGGATCAATTTGGATATTGGCATGTTTAGTGTCAACAAAGCTGCTTTTAAGCAGCAGGCTTTCTTGATGCTACTTAAAAACATAAAAAGTAGGTACTTTTTATGATTTTTTTTTTTTAAATATCATATCTTTAAAAACGTCTTAATATTTTTTTTTATGTTTTTTAAGTTATTTAAATTGATCTCCAGATTTGCATGAACTAATTGTTAAATCCACTCGTATAAATTATCACTTTGTTAGTCCAACACTTAGCACGACCTGACTCAAGTAATACTGTTTTTTTGTTTGTTTACAGCGGAAAATGGTATTTGTGAAATGATGGAGGACTAAGTTAGCAGAAGATTGAACCTAACGCTCCCCGGGTAAGAATCCAACGCTTTGGACGACTTGATAACTATTCAGAAACCATGTATTTTCGTTATTTCCGACTTCATCTCCAATCTACTGTATCACGTGCGTCTTTTATTCCCTCCTTTCTCCATCAATCTGATATTCAAACTATATTACCTGCCCTATCTGAATATATTTTTTTACACTTGCATCTGCTTTGCATTCATTTTTTACGTGATATTACACAAATATACCAAGAGATCATTCTTTGTAGTGATTTCAGATTGAGTATATTTCCAAATAGTTCAGCCACGCTAAAAACAATGACAGAAGATACACATTTATTCATTGTATCCTTGATTCCCAAAATCATCAGACTGGTGGAACAAATCAGTTAAAAATGTAGATGTTCCATTTTTAAACTATTTTTAATACTTTAGCAAATTGAGATAAAGAGATTTGTCCGGGGTTAGTAGTGCCTGGACCACTCCCGCAGCCGCGCAGCCCCAGCCCTATTCGCCGGGATTTAGGGGCCGGGCTTAAGAGTGTGGACGTTAATGTATGTACTGCTACGGCCCTGAGCATTCCCTCCATTAATTACAAGATTAATGTGGACTTAGTCTGGCTTTATTTGCTAAACACTCCATTGCCAATCCGCCCCTGCGCTGGAACGACTCTGTAAAGACGTGATTAATATTAATACGGTTTCTGGCGGCGTGTTCTTGTTTGTTTGTTGCGTTCGAATATTACATAATAGATTAATTACTTGGATCGGAGGGAGATGCACCCACGTGAGCGTCTATAAGTCTAGTTAAAATGTATTTAAAATTTTGCAATAAATTGGATCAAAATACATTATCAGCGATTTCGTTGACTTCTGTGAAATCGAACATTTTTTTGATTATTTTTATTGTAGTTTAAAAACCTCATTGTAATATTTAATCAATGAAGAAGATAATATTACCATGAATTATGAAACCAAAAAAAAAAAACAGAAAATAAAAAGATATCAGATATACTCGTATGGGATTAAAAATGGAGGATAATATTAACAAAGTCTTGAATTTTTAAGAAGACGTACATTGAACTGGTCTTATTAGCTAAGTTGGTAAAGCGGTTGTCCGGAAAGACAAAGGTCCTGGGTTCGTGTCCCAGATGTGACTGATATCTTTTTATTTTCTGTTGTTTTTTTCGGTTTGGTGTTTCATTTAGGTTATGTTAATATTATCTTCTTCGATGATTGAACATTTTATTATTTATTTATTAAATAAACCACCAAACTGGACGCACGCTCGTATTAAGGTAGTAAAACATAATGATAGTAATAATAAAAAAATTGCGTTAACAAAAAAATTACTAATATTTAACATCTCCGTTCCATTATTTGTGCAGTTGTCCAGTTATTCCATTCCATTATTTGTGCAGTTGACGGATTTGTGTGCCTAGGTGTTGGTAGGCGAGATGTCAAACCGGATAACAGCAGAATCAGAATAAAAATCTGCTTCTCCAAGTCCAGACCTTTTCGTATGGTTCTCGTATCCTTCATCTAACTGCTGCCAATATAACGAGCAGTTCTTTATTAGGCTATTGGCTGCACCACTGCCGATGACCCATTCTCTGAGGGTGTTGATGGTGAATGTTGGGGTTAATCGATGCTTGGAATAGGGACGGTGTAAAAATGTCTTTTTATCTCCGAGTTAAGATGTTTCTAATTTTGGAAAAATACTTTACATAAAATGGTCTAAAATTATGTCAAGTGACCAGATTTGAAGAGCCGGTTACTTTCCAACCTTCATCTTCCCCTTCTTTGATTCTTTACTTTCTCCACTGCCGTCAGATTAACATTAATCCTTGAATTGAGGATGATTTCCAATATCCGGGCAGTTAGAAATCATATACAGTATCAAATAAAAACGTTTATCCCTCTAACGTTTAACGGCAGTGAACTAACAAAAATAACAAACAATGTAATGAAGTCTATACCGAGAGCGTCAAAAAAGGGTGAACAGATTAGAGCCAAAAATATCTTCAAATAAATAAAATATCTCACGGTACCTGAAGTGAATGTAAAATTTTTGTATTCCTGCTACCAACATGTGGTTTTTTTTACCTGTAACGCAAATAATTAGTTCACAAATCGAATACAGATGGAAATCTTTCGTGGTTTCTGAAGCAACTACAGACTCTTCCAAAAGATAATTCATTTACTAAATTGTTTCTTTTAAAAACGACATAATTTCTTGTAAGAGGAATCATGCAACTTTGAAGTCTAGTCGATGTGTGTCCATAATATGTCACTTAGCCTATCGAGAGCTAAGATGGAGAATATTGATCTGCTAATTTGAAAGATGGATCGAGAATATTTAAATGAATAGAATTCTAATTATAAACAGATTAACTTTATTACACTTTAAGCCACAACGATATTTTGCCAGAAGGATGAAAAACGGAAGATTTTAATATGTAGGAATTATGAACTGGAAGTAATCGGTACACGGACATTCTATTGACTACGCTTGCGCGCGTCAGTGTTGCCACTTGGCAAAAGTTTCCAGTGGATTAATTTGATAATCGCAGTTCCTACAAGCCTTTCCGCCGACCCGAAAGAATAATAACGCTGTGGCGGTTTCTAATAAAAATATTATTTCTACGCCCTGGTATCACTAACCGCACGTCCGTGGTCTGATTGTCGTTCGCAGACTCGGGCTCTTCATTCGCCTCCTAGAACTCGGAAAAGATAATTGTTTTTAATAAACCAACCCTTAATATTTCGTGTCACTTTAATACCTTCCTTTACCGTGTAATACAGTCAGCCGTACACAAAATAATAATGAATTTTGTGTACGAAGAATATTGATTTCATTTTATTATGTTGACTTTAAAACTACTTGCATTTCAAGGAGAATATGTTTCCAGCGTAGGAAGAATACAAACATTTGAAAATATCGAAGGTTGTTTACAGAAATTCATATATCTTCTAGGATTATAAACATTTCCTAAGAAGTCAACAATAGAACAAATCGTATAAGTCAATAAAGTAGACCCCGCCTTAGAGTATAGTACCAACTAAGTAAATATCTGTGAAAAGTGAACTTCATTCTAAAAAAGGTAGATATTTCTGTGCGCTAAAGGAATTAGAGTATCAAAAGAAAGTTAAAGGAAATTGATTTTACTTAACCTTTTATCCTGGTCGGCTTTTTTTAAATTTAGAGTCACAAAATTAATGTATGCTTTGCTTGTAATAAATGTCTATGTCAGTACCTACCTGATTTTGAAAACAAAAGAACACATTTACCTAACAAAGTTAATGAAGTTTTTTGTTAATTCAACTAGGGCGTTAAAAAGTCACAAGTACGTTAAAAATCTTGAAACTTCCAAGAGAGACAGAACCATTAAAAAAATTAAAAAATCAGTCGGATTATGAATAGAGTTGGTAGAACAGAAAACTCTGTTTTATACTATCAATTAATGTTAATGAAGAAAAGCTTTTCTTCCAGTAGAGTTGTATGGCGGTCCATCCTCTATCAATGGAGAAATGGCATGGCAATCAACTTACTGGTTATTTTCTATTTTTTTTTTTTTTTATTTCAAGCGAGACATACTGTTATAAAAAAACTTATTAAAATCATTCCCTTCTTCCTTTTACATGGAATTTTGTGCAGTTAAATATATCTAAAAATCTATTACATTCGCTTCTAATGATCTAACAAATTGTGTAAGGATCACATCAAAAATTCTAGGAACAAACTAGGAAGTAATCACGTTCTTGTTTGTGTTTCTACCTGCCTACACAAATTGAACACAATGTGTTGCGAGTCGTGAAGCGGCAGAGAGTTTGTAAAACCTAAAGCCCACTCTCCTACTCGTATCTATTTACCACGGCAGCTTAGAGTCTGGAACCCACAAAACGTCGGGTCCGTCGTTCCAACTCAGGGCTCAGGACTCGCCTCCTAACTTCTCCGAGTGGATTTGTCACATACGAGCTCCGGCCGCGGAACTGCCGCCGCGCTGTGTGACTTGCTACGGTCAGCCCGAAATAGACGATTCTCGTACTTGTTACCTTTGCGTAGTTGTTCTGGATACATTGTACCTGTGTACAATTGTAGAATACACATCTGTGTACCTACGTGTTAGAACTGTATACGATGTACAGTATCCATATATAGTTGTACAGTGCACAATGAGGTATATGTTTGTGATAGATATAAGTGCAGAGTTGAGAAGGCGTTCAAAATGTATACAGATTGTTTTCAAATTTAATCTAATAGGTAATAAATGAGATGACAGGGAAGATTTTCGGGTTGTCGTTGAAAATAGCTATACAACTCTGCACTAACGTCTTTGTTTATACATTTATTTTATTTATTATAGTTTATAAAAAAGTACAAGTATAAATTTATGAGTTTAGTATGTAAGTTTATGAAAATCTGTCGAAATCTGAGTCGAACTTCACATTTTTCTGAGGCAAAAAATATTTATAATATAAAAAATACAAAATCTCTCCAGCGCTGGCGTCACAAATTTTTTTTTTTTTTAATCTGGAATTTCTGTGCTAATGCACCTTTTTTTCAGTTCGTGATATAAAATCCATTGTGAGGTATGAATTCATATTTTTATTTCACGTCAAAGAAATAAGACAAAACATCGTACTGCATGTTCCATGGTTATCAATTGTTTAATGTGCCTAAGTAAACCATTTTTTTCGCTTTGTCGGGCGTTTCAGGTAAAATTTATTTAAGTTTCGGGTGCCAACGGCAGCTGTCATTGTGGAACGAAATATTGAATTGAACAGAACTTTTTCTAAGAATATCTGACAACTCAGAGATCTCTTAATGAATACGTGTCAAAGTTTAAGCTCGCAACGAAAAATGAAGATTTAGATCGGTAATGTTTTTTTTTATTTTTGGAGAAATTGATTTAATAAAAGTACATTGGTATATCAATATTAGTACATTTAATGAAATGGATACGATTTTTTTTGTATAAACCACTATTTAATATATAAACATGAAAAATTAAAATAAAAAATGTTAATAAATGAACATGTATAAAATTTCATATTAATACTTGTCTTAAGAAAATTATTGATAAAAATTAAAATAATAAAATAACCGCACAAGAGTCCCAACTACTCCCAACCGTCTGAAGCCAGTGAGATTATGGCATCCCCATTTGGGGAATGTTGTGAGGCTGAAGATATTGGGGATGGGAAGGAGAAGGGGAATAGGAAGGTGGGGAAATACCTGGCTATTCAGATCTGGTCACCAAACACAGCTAAAAGCCATTTCAAGCAACGTTTCAATTCTGAATGGTGGTCTTTCACCAGGGCGATACTGAGAGTATCTTCCACTCTGGAACGTGCGCAAATATACTATACATTATTTTAAATGAATTAATTGTGAAACAACACAAATTAATTAAATAAAAATTACTTGCGCACGCCGGGATTTGAACCTGCGACCTTCGGATTCGTAGTCGAGAGCCTTACCCCTCGACCATTGAGGCCGTCAAATGTTGATATTGTATATTAAACATGTTGATATTTGTTTATACAAAACGTTTCTTATTCATTATATTTAAAATGACACCACAAAGTAATTTTACATTTATTGAAGAACTAATAAATATGCTTTACTTTGTATTATTTACTTTGATATTGTAAAATGTGAAGCACAATCTGTTCCTCCTACGATGAGTTTTGTTTATCTTTGGTTCGTTGAAAGTAACAGTAGACATTCGCTTACTTACAAAGTAATGTGTATTAATTTAACAAGTAAGTTATTATCACTTCACACCTTCATAGGTTTCAATTTTATTAAAAATATACAGAAGCTATATATGCAAAGCATTACACATTGTCAATTCATTCATTTGTTTTTGCAATATTGTCAAATAATATATAAATACTTTTGAAATCATTTCAGCATTCAAACAATATAAGTGGCTATCTACCCGTCGTCTACATTCCAGAATTTTAAGCTTGTTACATATGTTTTTTATGTTTTTATTTTACATATTTTATAACCATGTCAGTAAATTTTAAGTTTCAAATAACAAGCTCCCGTTAGACAAACTACAAATAAAGTAGTTTATCGGGAATTTTTGCCTTGTATTTTTTCTTTCGCAAAATTAAATTTAAAAAAAAAAACGAAAGGTCATTTAGTTGCCGGCTAATCCGTTATTATTCAAAACTTCCATAAATTTTTTTTTACATAATTTACGAATAGATTAAAAACTGTGCTTTTTTTGTTATTTAAATTGTCTTTAAATATCGTTCATAACATAAAGTTTTACTTTTAAATCCATTGTATTTATACTGCCAAGTACCCAATATTTTATATTGATTTTAGCCGATAGCAATACTGAAGAGAGTTGTCATTGATTAAGTTCTTATTGGAGGGGCGTCAACGGGCAGTTGAGGGCTCGAGCTTTTTGGGAGGCTCTCGGATTTGAAGCCTGGAAAGAGATGTTCATATTATGTGACTGCTCCAAGTTTGTCGTAAAATCATTATTTTAATGGATATTCCGAGAGTATGTCTTTAATTAGAATAAAAGTAGCATTTGCTTCACCTCAATGATAGTTTATGAACTCGGTGGTTTTCTTCTATTGTTGACCTCGAGATGGACACGGCTGGGGCAATGTTTCTTTTGATTTCATTACAAGTTTTCGTATTTTTATACTGCGTTTTGGGATGATAAATTTAGAATCAATAGTCAACTTCTAAATGCGTCCACAGAGAGATTAATAGCTTTTCCTGGAAGCGTGGAATCCATGTTTAAATACGGACTTGCTCGAAGGCGTTTCATATAGAAAAGAGGATAGTTTTATTTTTGTTTATTTAATTACCCTTTCCGTAAATTATTTATTACTAAATTTCCTGGAAGCTAATGGTTTCTCAAATTAACCGTAATCGAACTACAAATATAACAAAAATTTCCCGGGATTGATCTAAGTATTATTTGGTTTATTGGTAATCTGGAGTAATAGTTAAATCGTAATTTGTAAATTAAATATACACCGGCTTAGATTGATCCGTTTCTTAATAAAACGTACCTCCGAAAATAAACGAAATTGCGTTCATAAGTTCTTAAATGGTGCCTTAAAATCTTTGAAATAAGAAACAATTAACTTAAGATGGGGGTATTGGTTTTACGTGCTTTTTCTGTTAACAAGATTTCAATAACTGTGCGGACGCTGACGAACGCCGCATCCAGCTTTAGGACCAATCCCTGAGAGAAATAACGCTCATAAAAAAAGCTACGATGTCCTTAAAATCAGGAAAGGAGGAAAACGTCAATTATGAAAGTCATTTAATTGCATAGGTATGCATTGCAGATTAGAGTTTTTTTTTATTTTTAATACAAAAATTCCATATGAAATAAAAACGCGTAAATCTCTAAGCCGCATTTTTCAAACTGGCCGGAAATTTAACTTTTGTAGATTTTAATTAATTTACTTAAAATTTTAACAAAAGGTCAAAATTAAATAAGTTCAAAGAGAACGTAAAGATTGTATGATATTAATTATTTTTCAGGAAATTTTATACCAAAGAATGAATTTTGTTTTGCTTGTCACATTCTTACAAAAAAGCGTATTTTTTCAGTCCTAATTTTTCTGAGGTAGTCTTATAAAGAAATGAACACTTTTTTTGTTTTTGTTTCTGGGTAAAAAATTATAAGAAAAATATTTCCGGCCGCGGACTCGTATACATGAGAAGATTCTTCCCTTGGTGAGCCCTGACACCGACAATAAATTTAAAAAAAAATCAATTCTTGAAAGCATTTACAAAATTCCAGAGGGAAGATGTCCAGTGGGCCGACCGAGGCGGGAAAAGCAACTCAAGGTAGGAGAGGCTGTGCGCAGAGGGGCTGGACCTACTATGGATGGATGCCATTGACGTAGTACAGGAAATGGAGGCTTGGAGGTGCCTTATCGATGTGATAGGTCCCCGACCCGAGTAGGACAAGGAGAAGAAAATATATCTATAGTATGTACAATAAAGGCATGTACTCAGATTTAGTATTCCGTTAATTATTTAAACCCTTAAAAAAATTGTTGAAATTGGGATTTTTTTCCGGGCACTAGAGTGGCATTAACCCTTAAACATGTCTACTAAAATTTAGGCGACTGCTTAAGTACTATTATCCAATAGCTGCAAAATTTGGGAATACTAACGAAAAGGAAAATTTTAATCCTAAAATCCGTGTCTTAAAAATTATATTTCAGGTGCTTTTTAAGCTTGTCAGGAAACCTACTCAATAGCAATTTGACGAATGCAAACATCTCTCCAGCCGAACATAAACCTTTAGAACGCCGAGCTCCAGCAATCCCATGCTTCGGTAGTTTTCCGAGAGTAAACTTGCGCACTCCCCGCCTAAGTCTATTTTTGTAATAACTTACTTGTTTTTTTACAAAATAACGTTTTTGTAAATTGTACCATCTTACGAAATAATATAAATATATATTTGTTTATAAATCTGATACAAATAGTTTCCCCAGATTAGCTACTTATATTCAGAAAAACGATTTTTTAAAGTTGCATATTGGATACGCCAGTGTTCAATACATACAAATGTTAAAAAAAGAAATCAAAATACTGACCCATACTACAAGCACAAGGTATGTACATATACATAACTTGCAGTTTTCCCATACTAACCTAATCATTAATTATTTATCACAAAACTGTATCAGACTTAACTCCCCATCCGTTAACCTACCCCAACCACATTGCTTGCTACAATATCATATTATAATACTTGGTGTTGGAAGCTGTTTTCTGCAATGGCGATTATCTTAAACAGCCATCTAGTATTAAGTAACGAGCGGCTGGCGACCGATTACTTCCCATTACTCCCCCACTAAATGGCCGGCTCCATTTTGACAATTAATGATCAAGTGACCCGGTCCGCTTTATGCTATCCGGGTACGTTTTCCGAGCACCAGAATGTAATTTCAATTAATTTAGGGATATTTGCGAAAGGTCATATAATTTCGAACGTATTCGCATATAATTTTCCTGTTACGTTAGCAGCCCAGAAGTTTTCATTGCGACGAAATATCATATAGATAGGCGAACAAAATACTTTTTTATCCTCAACTCGACCCAATTCTCTCGATATCAGGTTTTTTTCTATGTGATAACGCACAAAAGTCCATAATGTCAATTATCAGTCCATATTTGATTATTGACACTCATACCCATGAACTTAAGCCTGTATAATATGTATATCATAATTACAACGTTTGCAGAATTTATTAGTAAAATTTGAAACTTTTCATAGTTCGCTATTTTGTAAATAACTATAAATATTTGTAAATGTTTATTGCTATAATTATCATCGAAAATTTTAGCTAAACCTCGAAGAGAATTTTTTTGTCATTTACAAAAAATCTAAATTTTTGTCGTAAATGCGGAAATAAAACATTAATATTTAAAATGAATACCAACTCTTCTTCAGCCACCAACCTTCTAATAAATGTAACATCAATGACAAATAAGATACAAATAGTAACAGTAATATTATGCAATGTGCAATGTTTTCTAATATTGTGTCCTGTGCGTGCAAAATCATATATTCTCAAGCTAAAACTTTATAATTTAACTTGTTAATCTGGAGTGACCTTCCAGGTAAGTGTGTTTCTGTATTTGTTTTCACATAATAAGATAAACCCTAGCAAATAATATTCACAAAGCGCCCTTGAAGTGATTTTTCTTATTATTATTACTACATTATATTGTTATTCGCTTTTTTGTCTTTATTTGTTCTAAATTTTAAATGTCCTTATTTTATTGGTCAATGGCATAACTCAATAACACCGTTAAATGTGTAATTGAAAGACTGTTTATAGAGCCAAAAAAGGTTGAGGTTTGTGATGAAGCTGACTTATTTGAGGAGGGTAAAGAAGTAGGAAAGAAAGGGGAGTATGTTTAGAATTTAACATTACACCGTTGCCCTTTTTGAAGCAGTCTCCGGTACATTTAAGCAGTATCTACTTAATCTAAACAGGATTTTTGTTTCCGATTTTTTAAATTTTCTATTTTTTGCTGAAATCTCTAATATGCATAAAGTGGCCATCTTGGATGCTTTCCGACATTTAAAAAAAAATAACGACTCTGATTTTTTTTTCAACATT
Organism: Halesus radiatus; assembly: GCA_022606495.2. Classification (NCBI taxonomy): domain Eukaryota; kingdom Metazoa; phylum Arthropoda; class Insecta; order Trichoptera; family Limnephilidae; genus Halesus; species Halesus radiatus. The sequence goes on along the minus strand of JAHDVE020000246.1, from coordinate 66,832 downwards.
TCTTCAAGGTAAAGTAAAAATATTTCATATTTAACCCGTAAGCAAATAAAGTCTATTGTGAAAAAAATGTAATACCAGTAATTTATTTGATTATGGTTGTGTTTAGTATTCTTCAAGGGTCTCTCCCAGTGTAACAGGCTTAATGAAAAATTATTTATTAATGCCCATTGAAATGTTTGAAGAGTGTGTATCAACTATTATCTGTAATATTCTCACCTCATCCTGACGTTTCTAAAACAAGCTTCAACAGATACCTACCAAGAAACTTGGATTATATTTTATTCTTGTGAGATATGTCACAACAGCTCCCCTGTCTGTAGTATGAAAAGCCAGGGGAACTCTTTTGCTACCCGCTTGGGCGATATGGTGACGCGGGTTCATTTTAGCTATTCTATTCAAGCATCGAGCTATCGACCACCCCAATATCACGAATATTCTATAGTTTCATTTATTACATATCCAAATAAGTAGAAAAAAATTATAAAAAAGGTTTGGTAATAGTAAGAAAGAGTAAACTTTATGATTTTATTTTTAAGAAATCAATAAACTTTAAAAACTCTTATATTTAGATTGACGTATATTTTTTTAATCGTACATAATTTGAAACGCGCCTTTCTTTAATATTGTGATGTTTACATGACCCATAGAAGTACATAGTTATGTCACTACATCTACCTTGATATATTTCTCAAACTACTTATTTTATCCACAAACACTTTTGATAATCTATTTATTTATACATAATTTCAGGCGATACTTTCATCAATTTATCATGAAAGGATTTAAATTAAAACTTCTTTTGTTGTTTTATTAACCCATTAAAAACCCACTCCACGAATTGTATTAGAAATCCACCCAACGTGGCTCAATTTTTGCAAATTTAATTTGCCATTTTAATGTTTTAAACATCTCCGGATAAAGAGTTGACCTATAGATTCCGTAAAAAAATCCTCATATGTAACAATTTTGTCTTTCTAAATTATAAACATTCATTTGGGTCAGCCACGGTGAAAGAGTTTTGAAACAATTTCCTGCTACACTGCAATTCATATGCTCATTAATATTCATTACCAACACCGTAGTATTTTTTTTTTTCATGAAATACTTTCCCACAAACTAGAATTTAGAGACTTTCTACACCTCTTCTAAAAATCTGTGGATTTTTTCCTTCTTGGTTCTTACAGTTGATATGATATACAACATAATACCCATAAAGAGAGCACTGAGTGCGACGGGAGAATCCGTTTTGTACTCGTTCCGTCCGAGCGCTTAAGGTAACGATATTTGCATTTATACCAGTTACTATTGAGTTCATTTCATACGAGTCTGTTTATCTAATCAAATAATTTACAGAATACTGGGTGCTTAAAATAGTAATTATCACACTGGTGAAATACCATCATTCAAACTCGAAACGTGGATTGAAATGACCGCCGTCGTTAGTGACAACATTTGAAAAACCAGTTACTTCCCAATATTCCTCTTCCCAATTTCCTTTTTCTCCCCACTTCCGTTATCCTTAAACAATACCCCAAATGGAAATGCCATAGATCTACTGGCTCCTAGGAGTTAAGACTAATGTGTAGTAAATACGAAAAAAATAAAACGTTTGTGCCAACAACAAAATAATTTTATGATTGATTGGCATTTTACGGAATACTAGCTGATGTTTACCCGGCCTTTCTCGGATTTTTTTTGTAGTAAAGTTATAAAGTTGTGAATTTTTGCTTGTTGCTTGGGTGCCATAATTGTTTTGACATCGAATGTAATGCCTTATGGTGACCATTACTATATCTAATCAATGAAACATTCATTATTTTTATAAACAATAATTATTAATCTAAAACACTCATCCAAATTGAAAAAAACCTTCCGAGCAAAGATAAATGTCGCCGGCAGGACACGAACCCGCACCCTTCTAATGTCGGCAAAAGATAAATGAGTCTGCGAAGCGACATTTATCTTTGCTCGGAGGTTTTTTCGAAATAATTGACACAAACACAATTTTAAAAACTCCAGTATTACCACTTTGCTATGCACAAAATCTTGTCTTAAGTTTTTTAAGAACTTTAGTTTATCAATTAATAAATGAAACATTCATTTGAAAATTTTATTTCATTCCAAACATTATTTTTTTCAACATTACATATATATATATTTTTAAAGAAAGACAAACATTTACAGGTAACGAATAACATGACAATATTTGAAAATATCCTACTATCATCACAGTAAGCGGAAGATGTTGCTTTTGTAGTGATGGAGGACTTGAGCCAGCCGAGGAATTGAACTCACGACACCTGGGTGGGACCCAGACGGTCAACTCAGCCACTGACCACGTAATATATCTAAATAATGAAGTTCTTAAGAAGGTACCTACTTTTTTTTCCATTTTGAAAAGATTCTACCCAAACAAACCTTCTTCTTTTGAATATGTAATCTTTGGGTAACCAGTGTGGTTTATGTTTATTTAGCCTCAATACAACATGGCGAGTTCAATGTTTTCAAACTAATTTTAAAGCGTTATAGCAACAGTTTTACTTATTGGTTTTCATTCAAACTACTATTTAAACCTTTCCGGTACTAAGAAAAACAAACTATGCTATTTTCAGCGAAACCGGTCAAGTAATTTTTGATAAAATTGAAGACATACAGATAAACATTCATTTTTATATATGGATATATTTTAAAAGTTTTTTTTTCTTTTAGCATTTGGAACTCTGGTTCCAAATGCTAAATGTTTAGCAAAGACAGGGAATTAGCGATGTTTTTTTTTTTTTATGAAAACAGAACATCGACAAACATGCGGAAAATAATCATTTTTATATTTTCAAGTCATGCTGTTATTTGAATCAGCGTTCTTTTAAAGGAGAATTATTTCAGACCTAGTTGTATTATAACATATATAATCATTAACAACCTAATTGATAGCCCTGCCATCTTCGCCACTATTAAATTAAATATACCGACGAGGAACACAAGACGGACTGTAACATTTTTCTGCAATACGTACACAACCAACTATCAGTCTCATTCACTAATTAATGGGATACATGATCTGGGCAACAAGTTTGGAGGTATTGTTGATATATTGGCTCACTGACTCCATTTATAAAACAAAGCGTCATCTATACCAGCACTTTGATAAATCTCGTAAATAAGTATTTTCGATTGAATGATGTAGCATTAATAGAAATATTGCTTTACTTTTATATTTTATGTAACTGTTAAACTTTTTTTAAAAGACTGTTCGTTAATTTATGGTTTAAAATCTCTATGTGCTTGAAACTTTTTGATAGCTAGATAGATATTATATTCTACAAAAAACAATGTGAAAGCCCAGATGGAGGATAATCACATAAATAAAATACGAATTATTGTGCAATCTCTTTGATCTTTACAAACATTCTGTATTATCAGAGTCAGCGAATGTCAAACGGTTATCGCCATTATAATGGCGCACTAACTGTTGAAAACTTGGCAGACTTATCAGAACTACAATCGTACAAGTTAACGGTGGTGCTTACGCCCTTCTGGATATGTTATAATAATGCTTTTATCCGGTCGCATTCGGTGCAACTTAATGCACGTTTTAATGTCGTATGATCACCACATGAAAGTTTGTAAACTCTAATTGACAAACTTCACTCAAATGTGCGCTGAATTTACTTAAGATGTTTTCTATTCGTATTGACTATTATTTTTATTCTAAGATATATATTATATAGGTTTTGCTATATAATATAGACTTTGATTATTGGCAAAAAATATTAAAATATACCGTTTTTTCAAATTCAATAATGATTCTGTAAATTTTGATAAATAAGAGATGGTATTTCATTTTCTTATTAATGTTTTTTCTTATACATTTAATATATTCCTATATTACAAAACAAACAAAAAAATACTTGCATCTATAAATGTATATTTCGGTCTGGATAAAAATAAAAGATACTGAATTTTTCCAAAATTTTATAATTACCAATTAAACACAACACAATACCATTTAAACACATTAATTATCTATGTATATTTTTTGTATTTTATTAAAATATAATGTATTTTTTTTAATAATATAATGTATTTTAATGTGATATTATGTATTTTATTATAAAATAATGTATTTTATTGTGATATTATGTATTTTACTATAATATTATGTATTTTATTATAATATAATATATTTTATTGTGATATTATGTATTTTATTATAATAGAATGTAAGCAATGCACAGCAATGCAAATACAATACAATATCAATAACATGTCAACACCTCAGCAAAGGATCTTCCAGTGAGGTGTCCACGAAACACTATTATAACACATAAAACATTTACAGTACAAATTATTCCCATTTTACACTTCATAATAACAATTTAATACTTCAGATTCTTTGTATTGTAACAAGGTACATATTTAATTCTGTTGTATGAAGCTATCACTTTGCGGTTATCCATGATAATTAAATAAAACAATCAAACTTTGTTTTAACCACTTTTTATTTTTAACGCCGACTGGTTTCGGAACAACCATTCTATCATCAAGCCATATTAAACAGTATTACAAAATAATGGAAGAACATACATATTAGGTGCCACAGTGAAAGTGGGGGCGTAGAATGTTTTATTGTTTTTTTTTTTTTTTACAGTAACTCCACACAGGAGACCAAGGAGGAAATAATTTCCCTCAAGGCCTATATCATCTTTGGGGATGCTGTGTGGAGGAAAATTTGCTCCATGCTTTGCACCAGAATGTTAAATAGCAATAATAAATTTGAATACACTTATCATACTACTTCTAGTTATACTTATCTTGATTATAACAATACTGAAATGCTTACGTAATTTTACCTACCATTCCATTTAAAAGCTTTATAGTCTGTTAATAAATGAAATATAATATCATTGTAGAAAATGATATTAGCATAACCCAAATAAAACATGAAAACGCAAAAAAAAACAGAAAATAAAAAGATTTCAGTCGCATCTGGGACTCCTACCCGAAACCAATGCCTATCTGGGTCAACCGCTTAACCAACTTAGTTAATGAGACCAGTTCAATTTATGTCATCTTTAACGATATCATATCTCAAATTCAAGATTTGTCAATATTATTCTTCACTTTTATCCCATCTTATTGGCAGCTATCTTTATAATTCTTTAAAATAATTGTGATGTTTATTATAATAAAAACAACATTTTTTTGTATTTACCCTGTCCTCTTTTACGTAACTATTTTTATTTAGTCTAATCAGTTTTAAAAAAGCATCTTAGAATATTTGCAAGGAGAACAGCATAATCGTAGCCAAAATTATCGATTATTATATAAGTTTATACAAAAACTTCGTATGCTCAGGTGGTAAATTAATCAAAATCCTATGGACGTAAAATAAAATTCTATGGACGTAAGTTAAAATACTGAAATAAAATATTATAACTCCGATTCCATTAAATTTGACGTTACGTAGTGAATTAGATCTGTTTCATAATCAAAACCTTGACTCTGTGTAGAAACGGGCGGTCCGTTTGATAGATTCGCCTATCTTAACAAATGGGTTGCAATCTTTGGAGCACAGACGTCGGGTGGGAATGCTGTCCTTGTTCTACCGGTATTTTAATGGAAGATGATCCGAGGAACTAGCGTCATTGATCGCTTCGGCACCGGTGCATAGTCGGGAAACACGACAAACGCGCGCCCAACATTTGCACACGGTTGACATTTGTCACATGAGAACGGGTCGCTTCTACGACTCGTTCTTGTGTTCAACAGCTCAGCTGTGGAATGATCTGCCGGCCTCTGTGTTTCCTCCATCCTATAACATGGGTCTCTTCAAGACCCAAGTTCACTCCTTCCTATCCTCTAAAAGATCCTCCACACAGCATCCCCAAAGATGATATAGGCCTTGAGGGAAATTATTTCCTCCTTGGTCTCCTGTGTGGAGTTACTGTAAAAAAAAAAAAAATCTGAATTTTATTGTTTCTTCAAGAGATGAATAATTTTTATCAATAGATTTGTAGTCACTTTGTTACGTGATTAGTAATAAATTAATAAAAATAACTTTGTTTAGACAACTTGTTTAATATATATATAAATATCACATATTTCGAAAGGAAAGCTTTCCTCATCAGTATAAACAATATACTAAAAATAATGACAAATGATAAATATAGAAAATAATAATGTAAGAATAGACAACTTACAAACATCAAAAAAAATTACAATAAGTGATCTATTGTAAATAGGAAATTAATTAGTAATTCAAAAAAATATTGCAAAATAAAAAAAAATATTAACTAAATTATGTATATTAGAAATTTAAAATCGAAATTATTTTTATTACTAATACAAATAAAATCAAGAAAACAACAATGTGAAAAAAAAATAGTAATCGTTATAATTATTAAAATTACAATTAATAATATTTTAAATGTTTTAATTAATGTGAAAATAAATTTAAAAGAAAAAATATTTGATAATTATAATATTTAATTGACGATTCATGCGTTTTATAAATGCGAAACTAATTGTAAACCAGTTGTATTTTAATGTATAATTTCTAAACCTTTATTTATGTCGAAAAAAATATTTGTTTGAAAGTAGTGTAAAGTTATTCTTGTTAATTTATAAATGCATATTTTGTTATAATGCTTCCCTCGTTAGAATATACTGTGTATCCTGATGAGGGAAGCTTCACTTCTAAAAGATGTGTTGATATTTATATATTCAACAGTTGTGTAAACAAAACACTTCTTATTAATTCTACGAATTTTATCAGCTCAGCACGACCTTTCAATTTATCTATTTAACTTATTAAATTTAAGGTATTGTGTATTTCATATTTATTAATACTTATTAACCGGATAGTATAAGTGCTATTTATGTCATTTGTTTGCCCCTGTTAAATAATAAAATTCGTTGAGTACCTCGATGTACCATCGAAATATACATAGGTATCATCAACCTCGAGTCCGATTCCGGCAATTCTCCAAGGGTGTTTATAAACGAGACATTTCAAAAAAGCTTGCAAATGATTTCCGTGGAGGGGTCTAAGAACGACAATGGAGAAGCCACTCTGCGGTCACTGTAAGAATTTAAATTCGATCTCTGGAAAAATATCAAAGTCTCTAAGGGTTTCGAAAAAAAGAGGGATCATTGTGAAGCCGTTTGACCTCTCTGATGGGCCGGATGAAAAGAAACCCGTACCCTCTTGATTGGGATTCGTTATCCCGGAATGTGACGCCGTTAGGAGACACGGTAACGGATTCTGTCTCTCACCTAGCGACCGTTTATATCCGTTATATCCGTTACACGAACACTTAACGACGAGGTATGCAAGTGAAGTTTGAAACGTGCCGAATCCCGTGAAACGTCTACGGGGGACGTTAGATGTCGACTTTGGACAGGGTTTCCACTATCACGCCGATCTCTAGGGTATTCGTTTTATGAATTTTAAAGGAATAATATCGAAAGCGTTTTCAAACTGAATGAATTTCTAGAATCATCTAATTGAAAATATCGTGAAACGTATAAAATTATATAATGCTATAAATGGTTAACGCAGTTAATCGCATTTTAGTGAAATGTTGAAGGCACAGCGGTAACTTCATTGGCTCTGGACCAAAGTAGTCGTGTTTAATATTCGATTGGAGCAAATATTCATACTGTATATCAGTGATGTACAATCTTTTTTGCCGGAGGATAAAATTATCAATTTTAAATATGTTCGCGGGTCACGGGGGTAGGGTACCTACAGCTGGAAATGGTTAATTTAGCAGACTGTGGCAGGGCAAGTGTAGATTTTTCATTTTCTTATGTGAATCCCGTACATACGCCAAAATTGTTGAGAGTCAGGAGGTATGTACATAGATAATACAACAATTGCATTAAATGACAACTGTTTAATTTTTGTTTTGCTCCAGAAAAAAAAGATCTAAAAACCGTTTATAAACTAGTCTAACTAAAAAGTCAGTATCAATCATTTTTGCTTTCTGAATTGGTTATTATCATTGGTTTAAAGGCACCAGTTTGAAAAATACGTTTTTAAACTATACTCTTCGCTTAAAAAGTGTGTGATTTACGATTTGATTTATTTATTCTGGCTTTTGGTAGTCATAAGACATTATTTATTTGTGAATTAGGAGAATTCAACTATTTTTTTAGTTGCTCAATAATCCCCAGTAACATATTTCATCTATAAAAATGACTCTTGACCCACAAACAATCCGATTGAAATCAAAACTAACTGATGAGGATGATTTTTACTGAAAACTACCAAAATACATGGATCTTCAACTAGAGAACGTCAAGAAAACCATTGTTAATAAAGTGAACAATAATATCAAGACATCTGCTCTATCTGTACGAGATCTAAAGAAAATGATATGTTTAATGTTATGTTTTTTTCCTTTATTTTTTCCACAGTTTTTAACATAAATGATATACAATTTTTTGTTGAGATAAAAAAATAAGACTTATGAACCCTCATTGACGCTGCCTGTGTGTGGGTAATGTGAGTAATTTAATTAAATAAGAGTAAAAGAATAATAATTATTTATAGTATTGTGACAACAAGACTGTACAATATTTAATGAAAATTTTAGAATTATACTTTAAGTAGGCAAATATTTGTTTTTTTTAATTAGTAAATGTTGAAGTTATAATTAAAGTAAGCAGAATGAAATAACAATGAGTTAATAGAAGTATATGTTATATTTCAACATCTAGATCATTCAGCTAAAATTGTATAGAAGTATATATTATATTTCAACATCTAGATCATTCAGCTACAATTTTATAGAAGTATATATTATATTTCAACATCTAGATCATTCAGCTACAATTTTATAGAAGTATATATTATATTTCAACATCTAGATCATTCAGCTACAATTTTATAGAAGTATATATTATATTTCAACATCTATATTATTCAGGTATAATTTTATAGAAGTATATATTATATTTAAACATCTAGAGTATTCAGCTATAATTTTATAGTAGTATATATTATATTTTAACATCTAGATCATTCAACTATGATTTTATAGAAGTATATATTATATTTCAACATTCAGATCATTCAGCTATAATTTTATAGAAGTATATATTATATTTCAACATCTAGATCATTCAGCTATAATTTATTCGCTGTTTGAATTTCTTTTGGTAAAAGGTTGAAAGTACGAGGACCGATAAAACAGCTGTGTGTTTGCATTAATTTAGTGTACGATTGAGTAGAATAAAACACGCTATCAGTCCTTTTACTAACACGATTTTCGTTCTTTTTTATTTTTTATTTTATTTTTAAAGACGTATTTCAAGGTTTGTAAAATAAACAGTGTACGAATATTGAATTACTTAGTTCTTCGCATAATATATCCGTTGAAAAAGTTTTATTTTTATTGTGTGTATCTTCCATAATATGTTTTGGAGTAATTTTTAGATGTTTAATAAATGCATCAAGTCGACCTCCTCATCCTATTATACCGTAAAATATGGATGGTTGCAGTAAGAAAAAGTACATTATTTTAAACTTGTCAATATTAAGAACTACCTTAGGTCTATAGAAAATATATGTAAGGTTTTTTAATTATGTAATGGTTTTATTGATTTGAGTTTGCAATTCAGATGTGTGTCAATAGATATACCCAACTAACTGTGCAATGAGTTCATTGCGCTGTGAGCATGTTACTTGATAGCAATCAGCATTGCGTATTCTGATTTTTAGATTATTTCGCACGTTTGTTTTTTATGGTTTTATTAAATGTTATATAAAAGTTGTACTATATTTTAAGTATAATTTGTTACATTTTAGCCATTTTGAGACAAAAACGATGCATTCAGTTGCCTTGGAGAATGTTTCAAGCCCATAATTTCCATTTTCTATTATTGCTGTGTCATCGGTGTAAGAAACGGTTTTTTCCAGGGATTGCAATATTACATAAATCATTTATATAGATTAAAAACAGAATTGGCCTAAGTACAGTTACCTGCGGTAAACCATTTTTTTTTATCTGTGATTCAGAACTATAAATATTTTCAATTTTTGTTTTTTTGTTTTTCTATCTTTAAGATAGTTGGTGAGAACTTTTATAGCCTCTTTTTTTAATAAAAAAAATTGAAATAGAAAGAGTCTTATTTTAGTGGAATATTTTCTCGGTGTGATTCAATTATTTATCTTCTATCAAATTCACTTGCAAACTTTGACGTCATTTTTGCCACTATTGCAAAGATGCAAAAACTAAATATTGAAATCAAATATTAAAGCTTTTACTAATATACGTATTTTGAGACATTTTCAATATCATTAGGCCAGAGGAGTAGCAGTTAGAAAAATAAGTATACGGAATGATCGAAACACGTCATGTTGGAACGAACCGCTTAACTAAATTCGGCTAACTATCCAGACTGATAATAAATTGTATATATCTTCAATCTTAGGTTAATAATACAAAATGGAACAGAATATTTTTCTCTATAAAGTATTATTGGAGTTAGAACTAAGACACATAACATAAAGGAAAAAATTCTAGACAATACTTATGAAGTAATGTGTTTCAGTGAAATGTGGACAAAAAAATAAATAAATGAATATTCCTATTAAAAAGCAAAAATCTTACTGAATATTTACCTAAAGCATCGAAATTTATATTAACTAGATGATAAATCTTTTAATTCTTATTAAAATTTCATTAAAAAAAAAATTGTCAAATTAAGTCAAGGTTATCCTATAAAATTTGGTCGGGTGTACTTAATGTATTTTTATAAAACAGAAACCATTTAATAAAAAAATTAAAATGGTCAAACCAATAAATGTTGTTTATTGAACACGTATTAAAACGCTTGAAATTTTGAGCGATCCAATTAAAATATTAAAAACATGATTTTTGTAAAACCGAACAAAGACCGTTAAATATTTTGATTATAGCACCTTGAAATTAGGTTGCTATTAAATAAGAAATAAAATCATTTCTACCATTTTAAAATAACCTCATTTTGATCGCGTACCTCCAGAAAACTGAATACTTTAAGCATATTAATTACAGATGCACCTACTGGACCGAAGATCAAACCAATAAATGAATGCTTTTGATTTTTACTAAGCCAAGTGGGCCGCATGGAAAGCATCACGGGCAGTACGAAACGGGTTCGCGGGACGTGAATTTTGCATCAATATTTCACCTGCATTAAAAAATATGTTTCCCATTTCTAGAATTGAAGATAACTTCAATACCACTCTGGTGAGAGGCCACCATTCAGAAAAGAACGGTATTTCATATAGGTTCAATTAAGAGTAGCGAATATATTTTAATAAAGAGCAACCTCGAAATATTCCTTCAACTTTTTTCAGTCACACAATAAATTATACATTAGAATACCTATTACAATCTTAGTAGAGTAGTTACGGTGTTCCCAGAGACATATATTTTAAAAAATCTTTTGAGAGATTCCGATCAATTGCTGCAGAAAATCTTTGTAGTTATCGAAAAGATTTTAGTTTTTCCCAATAACGACTCAATACTAAAGACTCCAAGAATATGAACGCATTCAATTGTGATATTTAAATCGTGCAGCAAGCGCTTAAAGCATTAAAAACACATAAGTTAAACATGTTCATTAGTGAAATCACTTATAATGGGGACGAACGAACGCTTTCCGCAGCGAAGGGGGAGTAGTTCCGTTAACTCCGCTAAAGAACGCCCAACGGAACGTGTGAAACGATCCGCTCTCGTCGGCAGCCTCCTCTAACGGCGTTGAACAACACTTAACGCCGCTAGTTCGAGCCGTTATTATGCAGGAATTCTGCAGGTTGCATACAACCTAACGAGACTTCATAAACACAAATAGTTACCGCAGGCCCGGGCAAAAACAGCCCTCGCGAGTTGTTGGGGAGGCGCGAATTTTTAGTAACACCCGTTTTCAAAATAATTAACAAGTATTGAAAATGTCAAATTCTTTTTTCAAATGAATACTTGATATTCAAACGTATTATAATGATTTTTTGGAATCGTTGGATACAGTATGATTTTAAAATATTACTTTTTATGGTATGAAAATAATTCTGTCACTAAAAGTTTTCCACTATAAGAATATTATGACAAAAAAAAATCTGTGATTCTTTTAACTAATTATTCTTTAAAGGAACTCGTCGATTTTCCCCTACTGCAGGCATAAACAGAAAAAAATAATTAAAATGACGGGACGGATTGGGGTAGCTGTAGCTCAGTGGATTAGAGCACAAAGTTCAGGATACATGAGGTTCTGGGTTCGAGTCCCAGCTTCTACCGTTACCTTTTCGTGTCTTTTCGGTTTCATGTTTCATTTTGAGAGTTGTTAATATTATCTTCCATGATTCAATATATATTACAATGGTGATTATAAACTTCAATAAGTTTTTCTAAAATTAAATAATATTTTTATGTAGTTTTCGCAGTTTCTAATAACGCTTACCGAAGATATTTTTTTTAACCTTATTCCATTCGTAACTATAAAATTTGTCAGCGTTCCCCAAAACAGAATTCATGTTCCAATAATGTCCAACCCCGTTATCCGGCAGCTTTGTTCGTTAAATAATAATTGCTTTACTTTTATTACAAAGCCATGGTCTAAAATAATTGAACCCATATCCATTCGGGCAAACTGTTATGCCCTGAAAATAAACATTGAATTTAGTATTGCATTCCGGGGTAAAATACATTTTCAATTCCGTGCTAACGGAATAGACCAAAAAATTATTACCTACGTTTTCTTGCTATTATAGGCTATCGTTTGTTCATAATGTTTTCCTTTTAATTTCAATTAGGTGTTTTTACCTTTATTTTCATTATTGCTATTTATTATTTATTATAACTTAATAATAGAGGAATATACAAATTTAAATGTGACCACTGACTGCAACTCTACCTATCTTGGGGAAATGGGAAGGACTTTCTCAACTAGATTCAAAGAACATATACGATGTTATAAAAATAAAAGCACTTCCTCAACATTCGCAGAACATTTCTTAGTAAATAATCACGTCCCGCTTGACACAACGGGCCTAAAGCCTTGCATATAGAAAGAAAGGGACATAGATTAAATTTATTTGAACAATTATAATATAACAAACGAACGAATGACCCTAATATAACATTAATTAATAAAGTAAGGAAAATTGCATATTCACCGCTCAAAACAATATAACACATTTAAATAAATCAATTAGAAAATATTATCTATAAAATTCAAGGAAATACTATATAAATGTAAAAACCTCACAGAATAGAGAATTTTAATGATAATTAACTAAATCGGTTTTACCGATAATGAATCATTATTTTTAACAACCCGTCCAAATAAAAATGGGGTGGGAGTGAATAAAATCGTTTGAATAAGTCGTCACAATGTGGATTAACCGCAGTTTGAAAAAGTCCTTGAACCCAGAAACAGCTGTCACAATAATAAAAACTAAAAATACTTGCAGAACTTAATAATAATATTATTTAATTTGATGTTTATTAAATTAAAAAATATATATATTAATGCTATTATTAATAATATTAAAATTATTGAATGACCAACGGAATAATTTCCAAACAGCCAATTTTTTGTCGTTGGTCAATGTCATTTTTGCCATATACCTGAATATTCTCAGTTAATAAAATTTTGCCCAAAATCCAGCTTAATCCGTTGTATTATTTTGATTCCTTACAATCAAGCAAATCAACGTACAAAAGCTGGTTTCCTTCCAAGTAATGTATCCTTGTTCATCTGCTTGAACAAAGAAGGTTTCATCATCTGTGAAATGCTTCCGAGTTATTTTCACTCTTGAGCTTTATTGCTAAAAATTCCTTCGGTCGCATTTAAAGAAAAACAATCGAGTAGACGGCATCGAGTATGCTGCTGAAATTACAAAAGTGGTTACTGAAGAAATTCGTTGTAAGTTAATTTCACAATCACATTTATTTTAAAACATAACTTGACCTTTCAAAAGAATTTGTCATCTGTTTGGCTTACTATCCATCAATAACAGAAACATATAATTTAATATCAATGATGCTAAGAGAATACTGAGTTGATTTTTATAACGAAACCAATTTAAACGTTGCTTTAATGGCTTTTAGGCGTATTTGGTGACCAGATATGAAAAACCAGGTATTTCCCCACCTTCCTCTCCCCCTTCTCCTTCCCCTGCCTAATACCTTCAGCCTCACATTCCCCAATTGGGGATACCATAGTCTCACTGGCTCCAGACGGTTGGGAGCAGTTGGGACTCTTGTGAGGAATTCATATAAAAATAAATAAAAAAAACCCATTTCTTCAGGTATGAAGATCAGAGATCCTCTCGAGGTAACCGTCCATTCTCTACTTCAAAGCCCTCCGAGCCGTTGTAGTTTGTATGCCCTTTGGGGGCTTGTCAAACAAAATGCTATCATGGACTGTACTGTCATCTGCGTAACAATGGATTGGTGCACATGTCAAGAAGTCACTGATGTGCAATAAAAACAATGTCGGAGACAGAACCGACCCTTGTGGGATGCCAGCATTTATTGAATGCGAGGAAAAGATTAAACCGTCAGCATCCGTCCGGATCGATCTCTTCCTCAAAAAGTAGGCAATCCACGTATACAAGGATATGAGAAGTCCGTAAGAAGGCAGTTTATTGACAAGTCCTAGTTGCCAAACCCGGTCAAGACCTTAGTCCAGTGGGACCGTTTTAATCTCACCGTAAGGTTCCAGACACCTCCCCTAAACATACGTTACATACGCGAGAAGATCACCGCACAAGTGGTTCCGCCGGAATTTGTGCTGATGGTCATTAATAATTTTGTTCTTCCCTAGGTATATGCGTAGTTTGTCGTTGATCACACGTTCCATCACCTTTTACAGAACTGATGTGATCACTATGGGGAGGTAGTTGGCCAGGTTGGAACAGTCACCTTTCTTAGATATATTATGAATGACCGCTTTATTCCAACCAGAGGGCACATATTAACATTTTAGGAACATTTTAAAGAGCTTTGTGAAAAATAGAGCAATTTCTGTAGCACACCTCTGCAATACCAGGCAGATATTCCGTCTGGCCCACATGATGTGTATGTACTGTAAATTATTAATATATAATAGCGTATCATGAAGCTCTCACTAGGAGATTCTGTACTAAGGTGTTCACGAATTTATGATATAGTACTATTGTGAAATGGGTATACAATTATGTTAAAGAATAATAAAAGATAGGAGATCCTGTACTAAGGTGTTCACGAATTTATGACATAGTACTATTGTGAAATGGTTATACAATTATGTTAAAGAATAATAAAAGATATAACAAAAATATTTTGCAAGTATATTACTTATATTTTATGTAAATGGTATGTTATGTTTGATTATTTTTTGTAATTAAGTTAAAATAATAATGTTTATTTATTTCAGCTGATCAGAGCAATGAGTCCAATACTCTGTCTGCCATATAAAAGCATCCATCTAAATAAATCACATGATATGAAATTGAAAACAAAATAATTAACTTAAATATTGGCACTCGTACTACGGTGGCTTGAATTCCATCTATAGTGTGTAATGGTCTAACCATCATCATTTTCTTTTTATAGAACCCTGGAAAATATTTTTTTTTTATATGCATAACTTTCATGCTAGAAAAGCTTAAGGGGGCGACATCTATCGACTTGTGGAGAGTTTGATTACAGTGAATTATAATCCAATTATTTTGATTCATAAAACTCGTTGCAACATAAAACCACGAGATGGCAGTGGGAAGAAGGCGTTCCCTCTTATAAATAAACATCACAGGATTGGGCCAGATCAACGAAAACGTTACCAATCAAACGAGCGTTTTACATAAACAACAATTAGTGGTGACAGGACAAAGGAAATATTAATTATTTATATGAATCGAAAGGGTTCAGATCGACGGCCTATAATGTAAACATTTCACTAGAGGACGAATAGGGCGAGAGAGGTCGTGAACTTTAAAGAATACAATGGATAATGCAGAGATGAATAACCATTGAAAATGGAAGTAGGAAGTAAAAATAATACGCAAAATGTTAATTACAAATAAAAAAAACTACAAAGTGAGGATTTATCTTGCACGGGGAAAGGTGTGTTTGCATTAGAATTTAGACAGAGAGGCGTGTCATGTAAGGCTAAGCGGAAAAACAACGAATTAGAGAAAATAATTCAGAGAACAATAGCTTCAACAGATGAAAAAGGGAAGAAACAAGGATTATACAGTATGGAAACTTCGGCAAACTTAAGAGGCGATTTAGGCGGGACTAATGTGAAATAGGAGTACAATTTTCTAATTTCAGGAACGTAGATAATTACAAGGGAGTGAAACTAGACTGATTTTAGGTGATAAAAGGTATTAATTGAGTAGATTCGGGACATCAGATATTATGAAAATGTAGATGAGAAATGTATCAATCAATTATAAAATTTAAACTGAAGGAATTCAATAAAAATATTGAGATATATGGACTACTACTTTGAATGTAGTTCGATACATTTAGGTAAAATTTTGAGGTTGTCAATGACTAATGTAAACAAGGCGACAAGAATTGTGTATTTAAGCGACCAGATGAACATGAAACTCGGGTGATAGAGAGATAAACAAACAATTAAGTTTATACAGGGAAGATAGGAATATTTATTTAAGGAAAAGTAATAAAAAATAATGAGTTTTCGATAAACTCTGATTTATATCGGTTTTTTACAAAACCAATGGTTATTACCCATAATAAACAATAGGCTAATGTGATATTGAGTTAGAGTGAAATGGAAAAGGGGGAGTGGCCAGGAAAGAAGTGAACGAACTCATATCTACCAGGTTTGGGGTAGGTAAATCGCAGGAAAAACGCCAATAAATTAATACATAAAATTATTAAAGGTAGTGAAAAATCAATTAAGGATGATATCAATCGACCCGGATGAAAGTATAAGCAGACGACAGGTACATGCAAAAGGTGTAATACAGCTAGACCAGGAAGAAGCAGTGCAACACATTGAAAAATCATTCTGGAAAGGTATATTTATTAACTCAGGCAGGTGAGGTGGGGAAGAAATTATAAAGTGTTTACACCAATATTATGATCAATTGAGAATTGCACGAAAATATGCGTTAATCGAATATTCACATGTTAGATCAGAGAAAAACCATGTTACCATCGGAAAATTCATAAATAAAAAGATATCGCGTATAAAGACAACCAGGGACTAAGGGAATTTCTAAAATTGAACGATGTGAAGAAGGCGCTTCTTTAAATAAAATTCAATAATGACATAGTGGTTATGATTACGAGATACCCGAGTTCATAGGCGACCAAAGAATAAGCGATAGATAATATTTTCAGAAAAAAAACATGAATCGAAATTTCCAATTCTAGAATAAGGAACAGCATGGCGTTCTAAAGGAATTAACTAAATTCGATCCTGGCCGGGGTGAGGAAAAGTGACAGATGCGAAGGCGGACCAGGTTTTATCTAAATATTTACATTGAAGAATTACATTCGAAATTAGTGTTACTTACATATAGGTTTACGAGTTGGTAAAGAACATAATGTAATGTAGGTATGGAATGGAGTTAAAGCATTTTGATTTTAAGCTGGATATATAAGGAAATGTAATGGAGAATATGGGAGTTAGTCGCGGAATACGTCGGGCGAGGAAATATTTAATTACGTGCTGACCGATTTTAAGTAATTGTTTTGTTTTTGGACTTAGGAAGTTTCATTTGATTTGTTTCTTACAATTAAATAAAGTTTTAAATAAATTCTTTTAGATAGTTGTTGGATTGATTCAACAATAGTTTGATTTAATTCAATAATAGTTTGAAAAATATTGAAGTTTTAAATTCATTATACCTAAGTTGATACTAAAAATTACTTCTGTGAATTAATTAAAATTGGTGGTTTTAAGTGAAATTATAATAATCGAAAGTGTTTATAAATAAAGTGTTTGAATCGAAGTCTTCTAAAATTCATTATACTTAAGTGAAGTGATATAAAAAAAAGTGACCCAGTAAATAAAGTGTTTTGTGTTCAAATTAATAATAATTTATTTATTAAAAAATTTCTTAAATAGTTGCCGATCTATCTAATTCAATAATAGTTTCATAAATAGTGAAATTTCCTAAAATTTAATAATACTTAAATTACGTTGAAGATTCTAAAAGTTGCAATTAAAGTTGATAACAATATATTTGATTTAATTTTCTCAAAACTGTTAGAGCAATGTGATAATAATAATAATTTAATAAATATTGAAAATTTCTAAAATTAATAAAGTTATTTTTTAAAGATTTTTAAAAATTGCTTCTGTGAATTAATTAAAATTGTTTAAATGAAATGTGATTTAATTCATATTTTGTGTTGAACTGAATTTATTACGAGTTTAAGAAAAATTAAATATAATTGCGTTTAAAATAATTTAGTGAAAGTTTAAAAACGGCTGAGTCTTAGTTTCATATAATTCATTTTTAATACCTAGCGTGGGATTAATTTCGTCAAAGAAAAATAATAAAGCTCTAAAATATTACCAAGCGTTCGGGTTACGGATTTAATTAATAGTTAGTAAAGAGAATTACGTGAGTACAAAGAATAAAATAGAAAAATAAAACAACAAAATTTAAATATTATCTAATAATATTTGGATTTAGAGATCATTAAATTTGAAGAAATAGTACAAATCGGTAGATCACGAATTGAAATTAGGTAACGCTAGATTGTTATTAAGTAAATATTTCTAAATTAGATTAAACATACCAGGCAGGGAAGTTCAATATTTTCAAAAAAATCATAATGGCGTGTATAACCCGTCTGGAAAAATTATGAAATTGTCGGAATTCAGGTGAGTCAATTTAATATACAAGTTTTCAGATTACCCGGGGAAGGCGAGGATGGAGATATGAATTATATTTCTAATGACTTATAAGTACATGTATTGTATGTGTGTATATGTAAGTATGTATATATATATAGTTATATTTACTGTTTAATATATAGGTCAATACTATACGACCGTTATCTATCATGAGTGAATGTTTTGTATACTTGATCAAAGCTGTTCTAATCAAATATTTGAGTTCAAATACATTTTATGATACCCAGCGGGTACATCTTCCTTCATAAGATATTTTACGATAAACCTTTCCTTTCGCATTGAATTATAATTAAACTAGTACTATAGATAATTCAATTGTCTCACTCATTACCAGCACTTGACTTTTAAATATTCAAAAATACCTATTTTTTTCATAAACACATTTAAGTATTTATAAAAATTTCCGGTAGATACCTACCTGTATAATTGTCTTTTATTGAGTCGACTCATAAACAACAACTTCAGAACATCTTATTGACTTTCACTTTGGATCCCGTGTGCGTTGGCTAAGGGGTTAAACGAGTGAAATCGTCTGAAGCTCTCTATCACGTGGAGGACGGGAGAAGGGAACGAAATACCAGTCTGGCTTCACCTAATTATCCCTCGTGGACAAAGAACCAGACTTGTTGAATGTTGAGGATATCCGTCGCTTCCAGAGGGTGGACCTGGTTTCCTACCATCCTGACGTTGGTGAGTTATTTTCCCAGAAGCGTCGACATTTAGGGTTTTTGAGGGGACTCGCATTCCGAGGTGTCATGGATCGATGCCTATCTTTGACGATGTTCGATGACGATGGGACATTTTCACAGTAGGGTATGATAGGAGGGAACGATAATTGTCCATGGGCTTCCCTACCTGTTTTTCTGCGAGACGAAGGGACATGAGAGACAGTTTATTCGCTGACCGCTTCCCGATGTACGTGTGTATTTTCCTAGGTGTATAGTGAAATAACTTCGGCTAAAAACTTGGCCTTTACTAAGAGTATGTATGTGTGTATGGATATATATATATATATATGAAATGTATAATGTATCTATCAAATCTATATGGCCGTTATTTATTTTATGTTTAGGTAAATACAATGTTTAATATGTATATATATAAAACCAATTATTATATTTATGTATATTTCCTATAAAAAAACAATTTATTTTATTAATATATATATTTTCCTAACATATAAATTCAAAACTAACGTTACTAAAATTACCAACAACCCAAACGATTTTTATTAATTCAAAGATCGTTATCATTCTAAAACAAACCAATGAATCCTAATTGTTATGCTTCCTGACGGGGGTCTCTGACACTTAATAACTGTCGCATATCTCAATGACACACTTCCTCGACTGTTATTAAAACTAGGTCAACATTCCAAACCACACCCTCTTTTATCGAAGTATGTAGATACGTATAAGTATATATTTATTCGAATTTCAGTACATCTTACGAAGAATAAGTACCTTAACAAACGTCGACATTTAATTGAAAAATAACTATCATCTTTTGCGATGAACTATCATCTTTTGCGATGAACTATCATCTTTTGCGATGAACTATCTTCTTTTAGAAATCACGTATTTGTAGTTTGCGTACATAAATATTTTTATAGCGCCATTTTCATAGAAAGATTCAATTCAAAGGCGCTCCACACCCGTTCGAACATATTGATGAATTCAACAGAACAAACAAAAACCCACATTATTAGAATTGTCAAAATAAGCATAATCATTCGTCGACAATACGTTCCCAAGTTATGTTATAAAATTAATTTTATCTTCGACTTAGGTTTTCAAGGTTCAGGCCTTGCAAATTTTGGGCTTTTTGGAGTCCTACCTTTTCTCCAAACAAAAAAAAATCAATCTACAGTTAAATTCAAACTACATGAGATAGCAGGGTCTCATTAAACCAACCTGTCAACCAAACCAAAAAGTAATCTATTATATATATTGTATTATCACTTTCATGTATTTTGATATGTAATATATCTGAATATCTGGCACAGATTCACGACCTGTGTTGGAGATGTCAGATCCACAATTTTCTGGGAAAACTGGAGTATTGTGGATTATAAAACCTCGTATTGTTTACATATATTTATAATTTGTACCTATCGATTGGGCAGAAATAATTGCTGATTTAAGCGTGGTTATCTCTGAACTCTTGATGCGGGGGACGGCCTTTCAACCCGGACTTTGCAAAAAAATCGCAAGTATCTAATGCTGTTTGACGAGGGGACGGAACCGGTTTGATCTCCTTTAAATGTAACTGTTGGGAGGACTGGAATTCGGAGGGTCTCGGACCCATGGATAAGGGAGGTGCTCTTTCCGTCGCGGTACAGGGGATGACCAATAGCGCACGAACTAAAAGAAGAGGTTACGTATACCGTTTGGTCAGGCTGTACGTCTGTGTGGAGAGAGTTACTGACCGGAAACGTGGTCATCTGAGTACTTTAGGGGTAGGTCTGGAGCCGAATTCATTGCAGCGAAACAAGTCGTATTCGATCACTCGTCATAACAAAAGCTGTGAAAACTAAAACCTAATCATGTAATTTTCCCAAATTTAGGAGAGGATGAAGATGGCGCCAAAACAAGTAAAACTGTACCTTTTAACCATGAAATTTATTGAAACTAATCCATGTAGAATAACACTTAGTACGATGAGGAAAGACGATAATACTGTGATCATTACATTCATGTATACCAAATTTAAAATTGAAACTACGTCGTATTATATAGATCAGGAATAGTGCAATTAGTATAGCCCAGAAGCTAAGTTTTCCCATTAAAACTCACGATAGAAAGAAAATAGAAAATTTAGGGGTAAAGTTAGGAAAATGCTAGTCTTCCCATAGGAAATTAACGTAGATTGCATAGTAGAATAATAATAGAGAGTTCAGAACATTAAAGTCTAAGATAGGAATGTTAGGAATACGAATTCTGTCAATGGTATGCGAGAGTCTGCCTACGCTACAAAGAATAGGGGTTACCACAAAATAAGACCTTGTTTTTCCAATAGTCTGAACCAAAAATCAGAACACAACGTAGACTCCGGAAAAGCTTGGGAAATTGACCACATTGGAGTGCAAAAATTACCGTGAAAATTAAGAAAATCGGAAACACTCGAATGTTAGCATAGGGCTAGACGTTACACGCTGGCCAAGGAGGAGAAAAACCTCAAATTGAAAGGAAAACTACAAAGGGTTTTCCGATCACATTAGTTAGGAAAATTTAAGGCAGCAGTAGAGGAGTCATCTTAAACCGGTGGCGCGAACGGAGGTCTATTGCTAAATTAAATCATAAACGAAGGAAGGGCGGGCCATCACATCTTTAAAGGTCAGTGGGGGGGGGGGGCATCTCAAGTGTAAAGGCGCTCCCAGCCACTTGGCGGCGGTCTGGACAGGAGTGTTATTCACTCTCCGGTATCGCCGACTCTTCCCGGCTACTCTGTGGCGCATTAAAGCTGCGAACTCATGAACTTTTCCCTGTGCGAACATCCGCGAGGCGCTGCAACGCCAAGGGAGGCCGAACAGCGCCCTGTATGCGTGGTTGTACTGTACTCGAAGTGTTTTCATGACGCCTTGTGTATGGCTTGTCCATAGCTCATTAGTGTAAAAGCTCATCCAATATTTCTGGAATAAAAAAAATCTGTTCTTTTTGTTTTTATCCAAATCGAAAGAATAAGATTTTTAAAGGTGTTGGTGTGTTTTTTCTTTTTCGTTCCAAATATGTAAGCATGTGATTATATAATTTAATTGCATAGTATTTAGAGTGTCTTTGTTCATGGGAGGTGTATTTTAATAGGATATTAAATGTGTAGTTTGTTGAAGATCTGGTTAAAATAATTTATTAGGATTGTAGAGGAATATGATGATTAGATTATAAGAAGAAAAAAAAAATTGCGAAAAGTTGTCTAATTGACATTACGTTTAAATGCTTGCAATTTACAACAGAATCTGTTAAGTATGGTACTTAAAGAATATTTTTAATTATTGTCTTTTGCACTTTTACTAATGGGTTTATACAAATATTAGTTACACATTCCCAAGACGCCAGTCCATTAGTGTTTATGGAATGAAAAAGACAAGGAAAATACTCGTATATGGTCCTTAAGTTATTGTTTTATTTTTATTAAATATGTCTAACCACAAAGTGACTGCTTTCTATCAACAAAAAAAAAGTATTTTGTTTACACCACTTTTTAATATAAATATGTTTCGAAGGTGACTTTTTCCTTATCAGGGTATACGGTCTACTAAAAAATAATGACAAGTAATAAACATGATAACAAATGATAAACATGGAAAAATAATAATGTAAGAATAGTCAAAATAAAAACATAAATAAAAATTGAACATTAGTGATGAAAGTAGGTAAGCAATTAATTAATAATGTCAAAATGATTGAAAAAAATGTACATAAAACATTAAATAATGAATTTATATTCGAAAAGTGATTTGAACAAAGTAATTCTTTATTAATTTATTTATTTGTGACGCTACAAAATTATCACACACCTATTGATGAAATTATTAAACCTAAAAACATTTTCGATTCTTTCGCATTGACGAATTGAATTTAATTGTTAACAGTTGTGTAATTTTTTTTCAAAAGTTTGATAAGGGTGCCCTCCTTGAGTATACTATGTCTAATATATTTAATATTTTTTTGTATTAAAAATGACTAAGTAAATTTATATTGCAACTTACAGACAAGTAATACGCATTTATGATAATTACAAGAGGAAAAACCAACATATTTTCTTGGAGAAGTGAGTAATTGGACAATGGATTAACATAAGTTTAAGTATCTTCTTTTATCGGTCTGTACAATACTCCAACGTACAGTTTTTAAACACCGTCCCATGCCGTCTTAACCTCGATTTCGTTTCTGGTATACTGGCTTACATGCTTTCTCTTTAGCACCGCCTCGACTGTCTGTTTGCCGACACTTCCTTTGTGAAAGTTTTCTGAACTCTGGACAACAATGAGATTAGACGGAGGGTGTTCAGGAGAGCAGCCACTGCCACACAATTTAAGAGTTAACATCTTTTCTTTCAACACGTTAGTATTACGACCTCCAGTGTTAAGCTACTTGTCTACGGACTCAAAAGGCATGGCATCACTGCTTTAAATTTGTCAAAATTGACACGACAAGGATTTTTATCACCATAATCGGTGATTTCTTCAACACACAATGCTACCACGCCCACGTAATAGGCAAATATGTTTGACAGCTGTTGACATATACTTTGTCATTCTGTCCTGTACTTAAAAGTTATCTGAACATGTTGATAAATACCTTTTCCACAAAAATCGCACAGAATGAGGATGCCTCCTAATTTTTAAAAATGAAAATGTGTAATTTTCAAACAGTTTTTAAAGATAGTATTTTTTTGATTTCTTAAAAAATGAAGAAGTTATAAGCATTCAAAGTGAACCTCTGTAAAACGACCACTTAAAAGATCCGTGACGTCAAGAATTACAATTTACAATGTATTAATAAATTTATAAAACCTGAGCTAACTATCTCACTAGTTCATTCCTGTGTTGAGATGAACAGCTTTACAGTTTAATGAAGCGATATAAACCAAAAAAAAAAATTACACCTATTTATAAATTATGAATTCTAAACCGTAAACCAAATATGATAAAGTATCTGTGGTGGCTCCAATCAGCCACAATCAGGTATTGAATATGACAAAATGAATTGAACGAATAATTTAACAATTAACAATTCGAATGACAGTACCGCTTACTGCCACGCCAGTCATTTTATTTACCGTGATGTCACACGTTCTCCCAATGTACCAATATTTTGACGGCACGTAGTATCTTCGCAAGTATTTGGTATTTTCAAAAAATTCCAAAATTTCTGTTCAGCATGCTCTAATTAATATGATACTTTTACAAATAACATGAAATTTCGTTGCAGGAGTCAACCTTGTTCAAAAGTATTAGCATATTTTAAATGAACGGGCACAGTTGGATTTGGCAAAGCGGGGTATCGACGACTATTCGGAATATTTTAGTTATTTGTCAAAAAACAACCTGCACACGTCTAAAATAAACTAAAAAAGTTAGTTTTGAAAAACTAATTCATTCGACAATGACATCTCTAAATTAAATACAACAACACCATAGAAAAAACCGGTAATTTTTTTTACAGATATTTTTAAAATTATTTATACTCGTATATAACCGGACTACCTAGCGATATTGATAAACTAACGTTAGCAGCATAGTTTGTCTTATTGATTCTGTTTAATTATCGATATGGCGATGCTAGGGCCACAGAGCTCGGATGTTCAAAAATCTTTATCAGATGAGTAATAATTTAAAGTAATAATATATATTTTTAGTATCTCTCACACCTCAAATACATACATCATCTATTCTCCAAACGGGAGACTCTGAGGGAAATAATTTCCCTCAAGGCCTATATCATCTTTGGGAATGCAATGTGGAGGGTCTTTTAGAGGATAGGAAGGAGTGAACTTGGGTCTTGAAAAGACCCATGTTGTAGGATGGAGGAAACACAGAGGCCGGCAGATCATTCCACAGCTGAACTGTTAAACACAAGAACGAGTCGTATAAGTGACCCGCTCTTATGTGACAAATGTCAACCGTGTGCAAATGTTGGGCGCGCGTTTGACATGTTTCCCGATTATGCACTGGTGCCGAAGGGATCAATGACGCTAGTTCCTCAGAGCATATTCCTTTAAAATACCGGTAGAACAAGGACGGCATTCTAACCTGACGTTTGTACTCCAAATATTGCAGTTTTTTTTTAGATAGGCGAATCTATCAAACGGACCGCCCGGTTCTGCACAGAGTCGAGGGTTTTTTCAGATATTTTGGGGCTCCAGACCAGAGGTAGCTGCCAAATTCTACAGTGGGGCACACTTGCGATTTGTACAGGGTCAGCAGTTGTGTACTATTAAAGTATCTGCGGGTTCTGTACACTACGCCCAGCTTCTGACAGGCTAACTTTACTCTGGCTTCGATGGAGCCCCGATACCTGAGCTGGTCACTTAAGGTTATACCAAGCATATCAATGGAGGACTTGTTGGGAAGATTGTGTCCATTAAAGAACACTAGATTATTATTCCGATTCCTTTAAATACACTAATTACAGAAAGTCTAATAATATAAACCATTATTAAACATAATTTCTTCAAACGATTGGTATTCACATTGTGGCGTCATTATTAATAAATGAATTTAAAAATATACTTAGTTTTCACCAGTTTATAAATATACATTGATATCTACATGTTTCGAAAGCGATGCTTTCATCGTCAAATATATATTTTTTTATATATCCTATAATATGTATATTTTTAAAGTGTTGAATACTAATTATATTTTTAAATACGTTCATTCTAAAACAGACTAACTAATCGTTTCTCCAGAATTTCAACATTTCACTTGCATATGCTGCAAAATTTTGTCTGTGTGTTGTTTTCATGTTTAAAAATGTGTTTTTTTTATAAAGAGTTTAGGTTTGTCAATCATAATTCTGTGAATTGTTATTGTAACTGTGCTTACATAAGTAGAATAGGTCTCTAATTTCAAGCGAGAGTTGTAAGTCATATAGCAGTATTGTGAATTGACCCACTCAGTTGAATTTGTAAGTCACCTCTGGGCTGGAGCTCCCAAATACTTGATAAACCTACCTACTTCCGTGCAAAGGAGGGCGGTTCGTATGATTGTTAACAGACCGACTGCCATCTCTAATGCAGAGTTCGTTCTACAAATATTTCAATGGAACCTTATAGAAAGAGCTAGCAGCGTTGATCCACTCCGCGCCGGTGCACGTGCGTGAAACTCGACGGACACACGCGGAACATCCGTTCACAGTTGATGTTGACTTCATGAGAACGGGTCGTTTCGCTAACTCGTTTTTTTGTAAATTGGCTCTTATGTGGAACGAACCACCGGCATCTGTTTTTCCTCCTACATTTAATCCGATCTTCCTAAAGGCCCGCATTAACAAATACCTTAATACAGCCCCCTCCTTAACCCGCCTAAGAATATTGCCCCACAGGGTAGCGATTTTTTTTTTTAATTTATTGTATAATATTAATTATATACAGTGGGAACTTATACCCGCTAAGCCACTACAAGTAGCTTGTCAGCGGGAGTTTATTTCAACTATATTATTTAATACAACATTAAATAAACATCATCATACAAATGTAGGCCAATATTAGGATATAGAGGCCCATGCATGCAAAAAAAATTTAAAAGAAAAAAATAATGGAAGCAGCATTAGAGTTTGGTATTGAGATACTAGAGTCCAATTTTAAATCATCGATTTAAATAATATTTTTTTAAATGTTCATATTATAAAAAATATCAAAATTATAAAAATATCAACATTTTAAAAATACCAATTTTATAAAAATATCAACATTATAAAAATATCAACATTATAAAAACATCAATATTACAAAAATAAAAATATCAAACTATCGGCAAGTATTAAATAAATATAGAGATAACAATTTAAAGTTAGATAAACAAAACAGCAGTGCAGGTTGGTTACAGTAGGGATAGACTTAATATAATAGTAACACAAAAATTGATTTTTTTTTATGATACTATTTTTTTTTCTAGCTATCAAGTAAATATACAATAACGAAACCATCATATCTGTTCAATAGGCAATGCAAGTAACAGCAAAATAGCGTAAATACAGCATATATCGAGGAACTATACAGCCAAGGATAACCATTATATGCTTTATACAAACATGGGCGATCTCGTGAGATGTCATATAATTTTTATTTATTTTAATAGTTATGTGTTAGTCCCCAGTCATAACTCTTAGCAGTAAGTCTTAGTTGTGAGTCATTTATTACAAATCATAGTTATAAGCCACTAGTAACAAGTCTTAGTTATAGTTTAAGTTGACTTAGAATTATAAATAGTATCTTATAACTAAGACTTGTTACTAGTGGCTTATAACTATGATTAACCCATAGGTTAAATAGATTTGTTGTAAAGTGCTCTCAAGGTAATTTTCCCAAGAAAACGGCGCTATAGAAGTAATCCAATTAGTGTTGTTATTAAAATATATATACCTATATATATTCACCATGCGAACAGATATACACCATTTAAGCAATATAACCCAGTTTCTAATTAATTGGATATATATTTGTGCTGTACTCCATGAAAATCAAATAAAAATACCATGGAATTTCTCCTCCTCTTCTCTACTTTCCATTTACCTCAGAACACTCACTAAGATTAGGCTTATGACAGTCCCATTGGCTCCAGGCTGTGGCTTGTTCTATTTTAATCACATAAACTACAAAAAAACGATTCGAGAAAGAAACTTTAAAGGTGTCGTAATAATATCTTCCAAGAAAAATACACCCCAGAAAATTGCCATGATTATTTTTCGTCGGAAGGAAAAGTAAAATAAATTAATATTATGATTACCCCCGGCAGTAGGGGTAAGTGTCCACCCTAAATCTCGGTACCTACATAACACTTAAGTGGGAGGAAACGGGGGCGGGGGTATATCGCAAATTTGATGAAGTTAACCAAACTCCGACAATTGAGATCTTGAGGGTCGTTATTTTTGTTTTGACTTCGCAGATTTTAGGGGTGTGCTTAACACGTGCAAGCGGGGCAGGAAATATTTTTTGAAATAGTAATTCTATACATTCATCATATTATATACGTTGATTCCCCAAATTGTCATACTTATTTAATGTAAAAAAAATAATAAAAAATAATTTTGATTACATAAAATCAATTAGTTTAGTTGATTCAGCCGTGACAAAAATAGTGATACTATTGAGATTTTGACTAACTCCAACAACCGTAGGTGTCGGTAAACCCAAGCGCTACTTGGTGAAGCATGTACTTATTTTATAATAACACAAAATAATTTCAAACTCCTGTAATACATATTAATGCAGGTGCTTTCTCAACTTTTAATCTCGTCTTTATTATCTGTATACTGTCTTAACTTGTAAAACGTACAAGTAGTTTTTCTACTAAACATCCATATAACACATAAAATAATATCTGTATTTGTTCTTATTTTCTAATAAACTTATTTAGATTACGCCAACTTCTCAGTCATAGCAAAAACCATTGTAATAGTTCTTTTCCAGATAAATAAATAAAAAGAGTATTTTATTAAAGAAAGCGAATCATTGTTTTAGTTCCACGATGTTGTAGTAAATAGTAGGCAAATTATCAGACAAGAAAATGATGGAATCGAAATAATAGATATATGCGGTCGGTCCGGGCCTGTTCTTTTACAGAGACATCCGGGTTGATCAAATAAGTGATACTAGTGACAAATGATCTTTCTAGTTGAAGGTTCAATGGTATAATGGAGAGGAAAACTACGCTGTACTACTTTCAGTTGCCGGTTCAGTTACAGAACTAACGAACACAGAAAATCCTGTCTTTAACAGTAGCCATTTTACTGACAACTGACGAAAAATGGCTGCTTGGCGGCGCAAACACTCGGCGGTCATTCGCGCAACTATAAGCGCTCTAGGATCTAGCGGTGGGAGTCGAATCATTCACACCTCCCATTAGAATTGTTATATAAATCATTCACATATAACGTAAAATTCAGAAATCGTGCAGTACGAAATTTAGTTTAATTTGAATAACCCCGTACATATACACATAATAAAAAAAAAAATTAATTCTCACTGAGAGAAAGCTTTGAAGATTTTTGGAGAATTAGAGGTGAAAATACTAAAAAATATGGTACTCGCTTGAATAAGTATTTGAAAAAACCGAAATTATGTTGTAAATAATTGGAAGAATGGTTTAGAATAAAAATATCTAAGGTTACGAGTATTTAATAAATTATCATGTATTTAATTGGGTTTAAAATAAAAACAAGGTTTTCTCGGTAGTCAACGTGTTAACGGTGGGTGCTTATTCATATTCCCTTCCCGACCATTTAGGCGCCCGTGAAATGCGAGAACTTTAAATTATTATTAAAAGAAGAAGAAGCGGAGGAGAAGGGAAGAGGAGGCAGGGGAAAGAAGTGTTCTGAAAGAGGAAGAAGAACGAATAAGTGTTCTGACAACGGAACAGAGAGGATTTCTTTTGTTTTAACATTTCACGCGACTTAATTAAACGCGGGAAAATTTTCCGCGTTTTCCTTATTTACGGGACTGAGCGGGCGATTTCCCTTTTTTGTTTCTCCATTGTACCTTCAGAAATAATCCTTCTCTCTCCGTGAAATAAATAGAAGAACTGCAGAATGAAAAATTATTCACAGCAAGTAGTTGGATTTATAGAACATTAAAAAAATGGCAATTTGTGTGCCAGCATTATTCGTAAGTACTATTTTATATTCAAAATTTATTCATTGCTTGCTTTTATCCTCGGTGCAATTATAAACATGCGCAAATATTTTAGTATGTCATATTTAAAAAATCAATGTGCATGTATTTGTGTACACATTTCAATGCTATGTGTTGGTTTAATACAACAACAAAAATCAGGATTCTGTTGTCCTGTTCAAATTCAGAGTACTTTTATTAAATACTGGCTGATGTGTACCCGGCCTTGCTAGAGTTTTTTTTAATAAAATTATCAATTAGTGAATTCTCGTTTGTCATCTGGGTGCCATAATTGATTTGATAGCGATCTACTATCTCAAAACAAAGAAATTTTATTCATTCCAAAAAAATTTAATAAAAAGGTTCTTTAAAGGTACCTACTTGTGTTTTCAATTTTGAAAATATTCTACTCAAACAAACCTTCTTCTTTTGAATATGTAATCTGTGACTTACCACAGTGGTATATCTACGGGCTAACCTAAATAAAACATGGCGGATTCCATCTTTTTCATACAAACTTTAAAACGTTATAGCGACAGTTTTACATATTGGATTTCATTGAAACTACTCTTTAAACCTTCCTGATACTAATAAGAACAAACTATGCTATTTTCAGGGAAACCGGTCAAGTTATTTTAGGGAAAATCGAGGACAGACAAACAGACAGATCATTCATTTTTATGTATAGGGATTCGGGTAATTTTATTTGAATAAATCTATTGAAAATGTTTACGCTGGAAATGAAAAAGGTTCATTTTTCTACCCAATGATAATTGGTGTGGCAATATAGCAACTGTTGGCAACATTGCCGTCGTTGAGACTGTCTCGATTATAAAATTCATCCGGAACTTTTTGACAAACACTATGACCAGGGCCAGAATATTTTGTTATCAGTACATTTTAACAAATTTATCACTAAGGCATACATTACAATTAATTACAATACAATATATAGGAAATAGAGGTAGAAGAATAATTCCACTTAAAGTATCTATATACAGAAATACTTAAATAAAGCAAGTACGGTACAAAGATGTGACATAGGCGTACTTAATAAATTATCAAATATGATTTAATACTATTTAACAGGGACCATAAAGATGTTGGGTGATAATACTCAAATGAAGCATTATCAATAAAAATATATAACTTAGGTATACTTAACAAAATATGTCATATAATTTAATAGAAGCACAGGAGTATACTCGTAAGTAAGTTGGGTGGTAATGCGTAAAGTATAAATATATCCCATCATAAATAATACCAGCACGAATTTTATAAACAAAAGTTAGCTACAAACATTTGACTGTACTACAATGGGAAATTCTCCTAGTTGAACAGTGAAAGCATTTTTTAAACTATTGCATGTGTATATTCTGTACTAAATAAAAGCAAATAAATAAATATACTAAAGTTACACTTAATTATTATGATAATGTACCAACAATAATCATATTTAATAAAATCAATGAATACTAATATATACTCGGTAAACATATAGACAATATATCAATCCAGCGCCCTTGAGGTGATTTTTCACAAAAACAACGCTATACAAATCGTCAAAATATGATATTTTTTTATCATATTGATATTATTTAGCATCGATATAAAAATTATAGATCTATTAACCATATATTTACTGTTTTTTGCGTTACTCAAAAAACAAAAAAAAAACAAAAAACACAAATAAAAAATTTAATAAAGCCCTATTTTTGTAGTAGGTTATTCGAAAAAATTCCAACACCTTAATCATATTACGAGGAACAAAAAATACAAGATAATCCAATATTTTAATCCAGACGTAGCAGATAAAGGCGCTTACTCCTCTCCGCTTCGTAATCTACGTGTAAAAATCGAGCCTTCCTACGTAAAGTATCGTAACTTCAAAATCGGAAATTTACAGGAGAATAGTTTAAAGAGACAGAAGTTCGATGCAAGTCGAGTTTTTTATTGTTTCGCAACAAAGATGTACCTTCATTGTCAATTACGTCCCAAATTTGATGTAAAACGGCCAAAAGCTCAACTTACGAGTACATCAAGCTCCTTTCTCTTTAAACCACTCTCATCTAAAGTAACGATACTTTACGTAGATTCACGATTACGAAAAATTCTGCAAAAAGGCTTCGGTTTGCATTCAACGAGGTGAAGATTAATCAAGATGAAAGTCTACTTCCGATAGGAGAAATAACTAGAAGGAGAAGAAACGGGCAATTTACATATGTGAATTGTGTTTGTCTTTAATTTGTATAACTCCATTTATTTATTTTTTTAATTAAATGGAGTTGTACGAATAAAATAAAAGCACTTCTTCAACATTCGAAGAATATCTTTTAGTTAATAATCACGTCCCACTTGATAACAACGAGCCTTACTTATAGAAATTAAGAGGATAGATTAAATTTACTTGAACAATTATAAATTAATATAACATTAATTAATAAAGTAAGGAAAATTATATATTTACCGCTTTTCAGTATGTTCACATTATCAAAACAATAAAACACATTTCAATAACTCAATTAAGAAAACATTATCATTTAAGTACGGGGAAACACATTAGAAATCTAAAAAACCTCCGAATAGAATAGAATAATTAAATCGGTTTTAACGACAATAAATCATTATTTTAAAAAACCCGTCCAAATTAGAATTGGGTGGGAGTAAATGAAATCATATAATTAAGTCGTCACAATGTGGATTAACCGCAGTTTTAAAATTGCCTTGAACCCCGAAACAGCTGTCACAATAATAAAAACTAAAAATAAAGGGCATTCTTAGAGACTTAATTTTATTAACTCTTGTGTGACGGTTCTATTTCGTTTTGTCTCATAATCTGTTGCTTGCTATTCTCATTTTTTTCTATTTAAGTTTATTTAAATTGCGTTGTACTTTCAACAGTATAAATTTAATATTTATATATATATATATATATTGTAGGAAGAACCGCATGTATATACATGGCATTGTAATGCGTCATACAAATATGTAAATGTGTGTGAAATATAAAGTTTATTACTAGAACACAGTATGTAGGAAGTACTCGTATGTATACACAAACACCGGAAGGCAAGGCGGAAATGAGCGACTCTGAGGCAACAAGGGGTTCTCTGTGGGAGGTTCGTGATAGTAATCATTATAACACTACGGTCCCAGGATTTATTCTGACTGTTTTTTTAGGTTTTCATCAATACATGCTAAAAAATAAACCGGGGAAAAACAAGCGAAAATAATTACCAACTGGGTGACCAGCGCGGCCTGTATTAAAGGCCGGGACACTTCTAACTATAATGATTTTCCATATGATTCAAGATAAAATTATAGTATCCAGACGGGA
This sequence comes from Halesus radiatus, assembly GCA_022606495.2. NCBI lineage: Eukaryota > Metazoa > Arthropoda > Insecta > Trichoptera > Limnephilidae > Halesus > Halesus radiatus. The sequence continues at coordinate 33,282 of JAHDVE020000246.1, read as the reverse complement.
AGCCCTGAAGGAAAGAATTTCTGTCAAGAGCTTTGGAGATGCTGAGATGGCACGTAACAAATTATGAATCATCAATTCATTAGAATAACTTATTGAAGCTTACGAACCTCATTGTAATATTAATGTAAACATTGAAGAAGACCATATTAACAAATCTCAAAATGTAACATGAAACAGAAAATAAAAATGTATCAGTCGCATCTAGGAATCTAACCCGGGACCTCTGACATACCGGAACAATGGTCACTGAGCTAATAAGAACTAAGAACTAATGTAAACTAAGTTATTTACTCTTTTGATTAAAATAATGACATCACAAAGTGAAACCCTTACAGAAGAAATTTTCTTCAAAAAATTAATAAGAACTATTTACATAAAGTCATTTTTAACGATATCATATTTTAAATTTAGGACCCATATCATCCTCAATTAATTCCCATTCGCTGCTATCATTTTCATATAATACAATGAAAATTAAGTAGATTAGGCGAGTCTCATTAGCTCAGTAGTTGTCCCGGTAAGACAGCGGTCCTGAGTTTGATTCCCATATGCGACTGATACCTTATTGTTTTCTGTGTCGTTTTATGTATCATTTTGAGATTTGTTAAAATTATGATCTTCAATGTTTGTATTAATATTACAATGAAGTTGTTAAGCTTTAATAAATTATTACAATGAATTGATGATTCATAATTTGTTGCGTGCCACCTCTTTAAAACCTCACCCAAGAAGACTGGCTGCGATATTGTTCAAACGTACTCGTATCTTCTTGCATGCCTTATAATGTTATATTATTTTCTCAAATCCTTTTCATTTATAACTTATAACAGCACCCCAAAATGAAAACTGTTAAAATAATGTAACCCATGATTCTGTGCTGCATGACAGAAAAATAAATTTTATGATTTTCGAAGGATATTGATAAAAAAACGTAGAAAAAGTTTAAATTACATTTCGATATTATATTGCTGATTAATTTGTTGGAACAATAAATTTTATTACAATTTTCTCAACATAATTCTGCGCTGCACGGAAGTGCTTTATCTGCGCTGTGTATTTTTATGCACAAAACTTTTACAACCACCCTCGAAGTAAAAATCAAGAAGAAAAGACAAATAAAAACGAACAGTAAAGGAGTGTTTTCTTTTATTCAGAAAACTTTCAATGGTTTTCCTGTTTTTCTTCCACACTTTTCCAATCGGCTTACTAAATGTAATTGTATTTTAACTATATTTTATATTTCACCTTAAAACTACTAAAAAATAAGACAAAATAATAATTAATTAATAAAATCTTAAATAAAAACTTTTAAAATTTTCAAAAGATAAGTAAAATTTATATAATTCGAATGATACTAATGATATTAAAAAATGGCGAAAAATGCATATATTAATAATTTTTCAGCTCAATGCTCCAAAAATCTACCTTTTAATATTAAACTGTTATTAAAAAAAAATCATAGTTTTAATAAAAATACAGGGATCAATATTCTTTACATTAGTAGTACAGGTGAACAAATAGATAATTTAGAAGAATTAGAAATTGAGTTATTTAGAGCAACAAAAGCCCAACCCACAATTTTGTCAAGACTGAGTTACAAACATATTTGGAACCAGTTATTGTTTAACTATAAATTCCACGAACACCTAACCCCATATTATAATTCAAACTGATTTAGCAGCATAAAGTTTGTTAATACATTTAAGTATTTTCATGTCATTGATCAGCCCGTTGACTATTGGGCTATCGTTGTTCTCTACAAATATTGTAAAAATGGCCTAGTGATGATTGGGCCATTGTTGCTCTTTGGAGTTATGTGTTTTTTTGGCGGGAGTTACGTACATTTTCAACTTAGTAACAATTAATTAATAATAAGAATGGTATACGTAATCAATTTAAAAAACAGAAATTTTCACGCGAGTATTATGTTTCTAAAGACAATGAAGATGACTTGAAATTTCTAAAAAGGGTTTTTTAAATTTCCGATGGAAAGTTGGAAACAAAAAAATTGAAATCATTTACGTTTCCTGATTGAACGTGGAAAGCTCCACATTGATCAGGACTGAAACTACCCCTACAGTTAACAAAACAAGTGATAAAAGTTCCAACGCAGTAAGAGAATTTATTGATTGTTTACCAACTTATCAACCTCACTATACACGAGCCAAAAATTCTAACATAAAATATATGACTCCAAATCTGAACACAACTGAAAAATATTATTCGTATAAGACAATTGAACATGATGTCATTAATTTAGTAACTAGAGGTATATTCCCCCAAATATTTACAAGAAACTCTTTTGCAATTTTACTCTCCTGTGAGAGATAGTAAAGTTACAGAACGTGTGGTGCTCTGAAAATACAAATTAAAGGTGAAGGAGAACCCGAAATACTCCAAGCATCACACCACTCGATAAAGAAGTTAACTTGATGAAAGCAGACCCTGCAAGGTAGAGTATGAAAAATGACACCGAATCTGCAAAATTCAGGGAAACATCACAGTTATTTCATTTGATCTTATGAAAATTCTTCTGTCCACGGGAATTTGTTTTCACAAGAGGCAATTGTGGACATTTTACTTTGCTATCACGAATCTATTAACCAAAGATTCATATGTATATGGGGATTGAATCTAAGAGTCCTCATGAAATAGGTTTATGCATTCTCCACATTACATAAGCGCCCCTGAGCTGATTTTCCCACGAAAACAGCGCTATAGAAGTAATTAAATTATTAATTTTATTATATATAACTAAGTTATTACCCATAAAGAAATAATGTACAGTGATTTATGTAGGAGCCGTTACAGATATGTTAATCTAGCAGCATTATGCACTTTGTTACAATGCCATTTCTGAGCGTAGAGGAAATTTATCATAAATTTCTTGTGATTGGTAATTCTTATTTCCTCAATGACCGACAGTTTGGTATAAATGAAAAATAAAAACGATATTTAAAAAAACATTTATATACATGAACGTTCAGGCAAAAAAAAACTATACATTTCGTGTCAATAATAGTGAAAGGTGTGAATTCATTTACATACAGGAACTTCTACAGAATATTTATTGCAAGTAGAAAAATTAGTAAGGATTTTAAATCCCACGTTGAGTGGATTAGATGTAAGTAGATTCTATTTAAAAACGATTACCTATTTATACACTTTTATAAGTACACCAATAAGGAAAACGATTTATTTTCACGTGTAAATGTTAGGAAAAGGGTTATCACTGAACTTCCGCAAATTTAAAAAAAAAACATTAACCCAAATGGCAGACCCATCTAGCCTACAAAACATAAGGATTTGGTACAATTACTTGTTTATACTCCACCATTTCGTCATTTTTTTTACAGATCCCATACTTCTGCAGAAGCGTTGGATGGGCAAATAATTGCATGCAATATTGAAGGTTTTGATTATCAGATCTGGTTTAATCGTTAAATGCACTTGGCCCAAACCACACAGGGTATGCGTCATTATGCGTTTTATCATAAAACAACAAAACCCTGACAAAATTGTTTTCTTCTGTTGATTGATATTTTTTTAAGAATATTTAGTACTTCTGTTTAGGTAAGTCGGTTCCAAATTTTTGGGTTTATGCTTTTATTGCAATTAACAATTCAATTAATAAATCCGTTAATAATCATGAGTCTATTATTAAAACTCAAAAAACTTATTTTACGGCTCCATTTTAAATATCCATCCTTTCACTCCTCCCTCAATTTCTATATCTTCCCCCACTCTTTACTAATCTCTAGTCACGCCCCCACCCCCGCTGTGACACCTGATATGTATGTTCTGTCATCATTTTGTAATATTGTTTAGTATATACTTTGCCCTGATAATGGAACGGTTGTTCCGAAACCGATCAGCATAAATAAAAAAATATGTATGTACAAAAAAGTGGTTAGCAATGTTTTATTGTTTCATTTAACTATAATGGATAACCACAAAGTGATAGCTCCATACAATAGTACAAAATAATGTTATTATAATCATGCTACCTAAACGTCTAAGTATTATTCTATAATAGATCATCTATAAATAATTGTGGTTAGGCTTTATCTTCTCGGTCGCATTTTTATTAGACTAGAGATAAAGAATAAATTTTGTCAGGATGGGTAAGAAAATTTACTCTCTTTTTTTATTTGTCTCGTAAGATATCACACTAAAATATTTGGGAACTTCTCAACAACTCAGCATTGAGAGGGTATCGTATTTCATCTTTAAGACATTTGACGCAGCAATATATTTTTTACGGAAAACAATTATTATTATTCCGTATTTACTTTTCGACGATTGAGTAGTAAAAATATATACGAGTATTTTAAAATTGTTTGTAAATTCTGGTAGGTGTTATTTTTATGATAAAATTGATTTTTATGATGTAGGTCGATGTTGAAGGAAACCCATTTTCAAAATATGAATACAAATACAGTAAACCCATTACTTAAGTAAAATCTATTATTAGGTCATTTTTTAAATATATTTATCATACATGATAATTATTGTAAACTGTTTGTTTTCCATATAAAAACAAATAAAATAAAATTTACATGATTCCGTTTTTACCACATCATTGTTCGTAAAGTGTTTACTTATGCGTAGGTACTTACTAATAATAATAATAATAACAAAGCATTTACATAGCGCAGTTTTGTGTTGTTTCACTTCAAGTGCGCTTTACTATAAATAAATTTAAAAATGATTAAATAACTCCATTCAGTGGTATCCTACAGTGCTACTTTTACATTCTATTCTATTATATTCATTCTTAACATATTACATACATTCCTGCTAATTCTTAATACTACTCTTACAGTACTCCTTAGGTGCGTATTCATAAAAAAAATTACAAAATATTATACAGTATACATATATATGGCTATACAAAAATAACACATTCACAATATTACTACAAAAATAGTAACATTTTAAGACAGGAGTCGGGTTATGTTCAGCAATAACGGACTTCACATAAAAAATTAAAATATATATATACGGAGGAAACCGAAACCAAACAACTACCAGAGGCTTGAGGAAATGACTTTTTATAATAAATAGAAATTAAAATTTATAGACAGTAGGATTTTTTAAATAAGTTTGTTTTTAAAGCCCGTTTAAATTCAGTCAATTTCTGGATATTAGTAAGAGCTGGGGGAAGTTTATTCCAAATGAGAGAGCCATTTACACGAAAAGAGCGATCATAGTAGACGGCTCGATTTGACCTCGAAAGTTCAATTAGACGATTAACACTTTATTAGTGTTAATCGTGTGTTAATAGTGTGAAGACTAACACTTTATTAGTAGAATTACCAGAAATTTATTTCTTCGGCGTAATGGTTTATTATATAATAAAATATATTTTGGATTTCTACGAATGAACTACCAAAGTCAAAGATTGTGTGTATGTGTTTTTTTTTTAAATTGGTGAAAAAAAAAGATTAGGTATGAAAAACACTTTTTAAGTTTGTAAAATTTTATTTGGTGCTTAGAATTGGTTTAAGACAAGGCTCAAGTTCATATTGAATTGAATACTACATGCAACCATATACAATATAGATATATTGCATATTGCTTTTCTGACATCGAAATTCCAAGTGAGATGAGGCAATTGCTTTGGTAAACTAGCGCGGATCCCACGCTCAGTCGAACAGCTGCCAATATCATCAGTATCCCGCGGAACATGATCTAAGGCACCCCTATTGAAAGAGAATCATCGTTAGTAAACCATCAATTTAAAACACATTATTTATTATAGTAAAAATACCCAAATTTAATTTAATAACTTCTGTACACTTCTCCAAATTATTTCTCTACACACTTACTTTCTTTTCATTAATATTAGTCATACATCCATTCATTAGTTAATAATCATTCTCACACCAGACAAAAATGAATATGATATTTTTATGGATATACGTAATAGAATATAAATTTTAATATACCAACCTTATCATTTGTAATAAAATATACTGTGTACATGTGTATAAATTAATTAATTAATTGATAATGATCGACCGATTTGGGAAGTAACCTTCCGTTGTCAGGACTATATTATAACCGATCTAAGATACAAAATAATGACAGAGATATACGAATGATGGAGTTATGCCTATCAGTATGGTTATCTCCAGACAGGTTTGCACTAAAACACTCATAAAAGCACGCCAAGATTTACAGAAAACCTAATGTTGTATGTCATACCTCTTGATAATGAAGCACTTAATTACAACAAATATTTATTACTGTATAATCATTGTAGAAAATAATATTAACATAACATAAATGAAACATCGAAACGAAAAAAAAACGACAGAAAATAAAAAGATTTCAGTCGCATCTGGGACTCGAACCCAGGGCCTCTGCCTATCCGGGGCAATCGCTTAACCAACTTAGATAATGAGAACAGTTCAATTTATATCATCTTCATAGATATCATACCTCAAATTCAAGATTTGTCAATATTATTCTCCATATTTTTCCATATTATTGGAAGCTATCTTTATAATGATTACAAAGTTCCTAAGGAACACAATTGCAAACTAGACAGTGTCTCGGATTAATAAACGATTTTTTTTCTTCTTTTTTTTCCGTTTTCATGTTTCATTTAGGTTATGTTAATATTATTTTCCACAATGATTAAATATTAAAATGAGGTTTGTAAATTTCAATAAAAATATTTAAAAATTTAAAATTTAACTTATTACCGTGTTACATGGTATTGATGTATAATCTATTGGAGAGCCAGGAAGCTATGCTCTTTCTTTTTCTATCGCAACATTCTGTCTAACCCTGAACACGGAATAATCCCCCACCCCGCCCCCTAGATACCGTCTGATGGACAGTGCCATCTATGGACGCAATACACTACATTTTCATATGAAGCGCTAACTTGGTGATGTGATATCATAATTTAAAAAAAATAATCAATAACTTTGTTTACATCACTTCTATTTATACTTTAGCCAACCGGGTTTCGCTACTACCATAGCTTCGTCGGGGCAGTATAATACTATTAATACAATAGTATTATACTGCCCTGATGAAGCTAAGGTAGTAGCGAAACCCGGTTGGCTTAAGTATAAATAAAAGTGACGTAAACAAAGTTATTGCAATATACTACGCCTACTAATACCACAAGCCAACAAAACGGTATTACAAAAAGGACCTTACTATATTGCAATTAAAGTGTATAACAACCTTCCAAGTAACATCAAACAAGCACACTCTCTACCCCTATTTAAATCATCCCTAAAAATATTCCATCTGAACAAATGTCACTGCACCTCAAACGAATACTTTGAATCTTACTTAGATCATGGAATATATTCTATTATCTGAGCTTCGAATATATCTAGATTGAACGCACCTAGATTAAACTTCTCCATACGAGTATATTACACATAAACATGCATTTTTTAAATATTGTTTATATAAACAAGTATGTATTTTGTGGGCTAACTGTAAGAAATAGGATGTACCTATAAACTATACCTTTTATACTTTTATTTGTAAAAGAAAGTTTTTTAATAATTTTTAATTTAAATTATTTGTATGTTGGAGTGTGAGGCGACCAAAGGGAAGAGGTAATTCGGGTTTTTGGGAGGAAATTCTAGAATTGGCCTATAAGGTAAATTTACTTAACTTTCAATATTCTAGAATTAATATATGGGGATTTTCTAATTTCAAGTACTTCCAAATTATTTAATGTTTTGCCTTTGTTATTATTACGATGAAGAAATTACTCCCGTATCTTTTTTAGAAATATGATAGTTGAATGTAGATGATTGGCAATTTCTGAAAAATTAAATTAATTGAAAGTGGTTCCAAAAAAAATAATTATAATTATGCCAAGCCACAAAGTAAGTGCTTTTTACGAACATATTATTTATTTTAAAACCATCTCAATAATATGCCGGTACGGAATATTACAGGAATTAATACGTGATCATCATAATAAAATCAATGGAACCCATGTCATTATGTCGACAATACATTGGTCTATGTGGTGTTAGAATTTATTAGGGGTGTTTTTTGTCAAGGTAAAATATACGTTGTTTTTTTAAATAAGCTATGCGTTACGAAATTTTGTGCATAAAGATTTTCAATAAACATTTATTGTTTAAGTTGGCGAATTTCCATATAGACAATCTGCGAAACATCTCATCAAGGCGCTTAAAACCATTTCTTGCCTGTGCTCTCTACTTAATTATTGACTAATTATTTCAAAATCACTGTAAATATTAAAAACACAAAATTCGTATTTTAGGAGTTCTTCAGCAATATATTTATGTATTCAATAAAATAAAATATTTAATTTTTAATCGAATGCAACAGAAAAAAAATATTTTGTAAAAAATCGGGAAAATTTTTGTAAATATCTACGTGCGTTGATAACTTATCGAGTGGTAGATAATTAGCGAGATGAGTACAGAATTTTGCTCACTCTGTCACAATGAGCGGTCGTTAGTAGTAGCCGGTGGTCTGCCGGCTTTAATGGGTGCATCATGCGTTTTATGCATGGCAGATGTTTTTTTCTCATTTTCAGCACTTATACACAATATTTTACTTATGTAATATTAATAAAATGATTTACATAAGTAACAATTTAAAATTATTCTTTTTTATCGAACCTAAGAATTATAACATTCTAAATGTGTAAAGTGAGTGTACAGCACCGGAGCTCAAGGGATTTTCCGGCACCGCCAGGGAAGAGATAACATTAAAAACAGTCCGCATAGATTAAAACGCCGCCTACTGTGGAAAGTATCGGAATTTTTGGGATAACAGCAGATTCAGAATATGAGCACTAGTCAGAAAATAATATAAGTGAATTCAAGTACGAAGGGCAACAATTTTCTTTCTTGAAAAAATAAATTCATATAATTCATAACTAATTTAAGTTACGCTGATTCTATAATGTTAACATAACACGGTTGGCTTGTAGCGCAGCGCACCGCAGTGACATAGCCCGTAGGAGACCAGAGACTGGCAATAGCCCATCAGTATTCCGAGTATGACCGAAGAACCGAAGACATCCCTGGATCTCTAACGATGCCCGGCAGTAGGTAGTAGGTACGGAAGTGTTTCCGCCCCTGCTGTACAGGGTTGCTTTGACGACTTTGTTTTACTTTTTATTAGAGTCGTTGGCTAAAAATATTTTTTTTTTGTAAAACGATTTTAAAACTAAATTGCACTTCACGTATGCGATTGAATAAACGGATGATTTAGAATATATATTAATAAATAATTATGCCATTCATCGCCAAGAAAATCCAATGATTTTTAACTTAAAAAAAATTCTATATGAACCTCTCCATGTCGGCTAGCATATTGATAAAAAAAAATGTTATCTTAATTCGCAGTATTTCAAGTATGAACTAGTTCCTAGTAAAAAATACTAGTAAAGCAATCTAAATTCAGTAAAATTTTCAAAATAAATGATCAAAAAAGTAATACTTAAAAGAAATTCTACCTTCTCAATATAATCACTTTTCAAACAGTTTTCAGTACCAAGTGTCAAATACATATTTAATCAATTTTACATTATAAAAATGTGCAAAGAGTAAAATCGTAAAGAAAATCAGGAATATTATTTACGAGAAATGGAAACCAATTTATAACACCTTTTTTTAAAATAACTCAATAGCAAACCCATTACATTTATCAAGCCATAAAACATTAGAATAATCTCCCCATTGAAATGTGCTGTTTTAATGAATAATTAGAATAAAAAAATAATATTTAAATTTTTCTTCTTTGAAAGACACTTACCATTGTAAATATTTTATGGGAAACATATTATAAACATAAGCAAAAGAAATATTATGTTATGTTAAGGGTAAAGGCCTTTAAGTTATGGTGGCGTCTTTAATAATATGCCAGTCCCTACAGACCTCGGGGGACTAAGTCACCTCGGGACTGGGACCTTTGACCTAGCTCGTGTGGCACATCGTGGGTGGCTAGCTTGTCGAATGGAGAGCAGTGGGCATCTTCGGGGCATGAATTCGGCGCTTCCAGAGATAAATATGCGATGTTTCATACAATAAAACATGTTTGAGTTCATATAAAGTGTATTTTCTTAATTTGCATGTTAGCAGGACAATTCCCAGTACAGAGCGTCGGGATGTAATATTCGTTATAGAATTTGATCAACTTTCATGTGGGACCTGAGAGTACAATTTATATAGCTACTTATTGAAGAGATCTTATTGAATGGACATATTTAGCTTGAATCGAAGATAGTCTAACTAATGGGCTAACGGGGAGGATTTCTTAAACGGAAACGGGCTGTCGTCTGACGAAGCGGAGAGCCTTTGGCTCTGGCGGAGGGCGGAGTGGACGGCGCGGACTGATGCTCAGGCATCTGGCTGCTGGTGGTTATGACAGTGTTGCTGAGACGACCCAGAGATTTCGTCTTAGGCTTGTGCATGACCAAAGAGCAAACTTTGAACTTGTGATCTGTGGCCGTGTTCCACTCTCAGAATCGATTGTGCATCGGACATCTAAGCTGTGCAACTTGTCTGACCAGATGATACAAAAGATTATAACTAAACTACCAGCCTGTTATTGCGCGTTTGGTATTGGGACCAGCTTTAACGAGAATGAAACTTGAGGATTTGCATGCTCGGACCATCGTAGCGTTTATTGATGGCGGCCGACTGCCCTTGTCAATAAATATCGGTTGGTCCGACCCTGCTGAAGGAATGCGGTTTCCTTACGGGCGAGGATCTCTCGCGGCCTCGAGTTGCCGTAGTCTCTTGGGGTGGAGGGGAGTGCTTCCTGCGTCAAATTGATCTACACGTATCATTCCCCGATGTTAAAACCGTTGTTCTTCGGGTATTATGTGATTTTTTCTGCCTACAGTGTCTCCCTTGTGTTAGTTTGATGTGCCATGCGGTGCCATAGTATTGGTTTCGGTTTACGTAAATTAGAAGGAGTTTCTCCACGTATGTGTTGACTGTAGTGGTCAATAAACCTGTGGCAGTGTATGTTTGACTGTGGGGTTTTAATGAATACTAATGTATGTAATAACAATATCTGCCAAAATAAGAATCGTGGGTCTCTTATTAGACTATCCTTTCTGATATACATTTTGGTATACGTAACCGAGAATGCTATGACGATAAATATTTTTAAAAGTACTTGTACTAAATGTAACTCATAACAATTGTGTTACAATAAAAATTGAATTATTATTCTCAAAACTTTTCTCATCGTCTTAATGGTGCAGTCGTGGAGTAATTTACATGTCAATTAGCAATCACGAATATTAGAAGGTGATGCTTATTTTAATCCGATTTGTAATGCAAAAAATAAACTTTAATTTTTGGGGGATTTTCGACCTCAAAAAATGTTTGTAGCTTACTAAATTAAATTTCACTCATTTGCCAACAAAAATACCTAAGATAGAAATTATTGAATTAACAACTGTCAAGTATTGCATCATTATTTGATGCACAGTTCATTCGGGTTTTATGATGTGAAAACTTCTAAAATGTAAATTAATAAATTTTTTTTAAGATATTTTAATTACATAAATTTAGCTTTTCGGAAATATAATAAAAATTCAAGAATTTTTTCGAATTTTCAACAATAATAAAATGCAAGAATATTTTTTATATTAGAGATTTTTTTTCTCTGAAGACAAGTAGCTATTCTGGGGAAACCACTAATGATAGATATATGCAATGTTTATGAATATATAAAAACATTATCTGGTAAGACGAAACAATTTTCAAAAATATTGTTTTACAAAAAACAAGTAAGTTATTACGAAAATAGACTCAGCTGGTGAACGGCGGAGCGGCGCGAAGGTTTACTCTCTGCACACGACGGAATGAATAGTCTATAGAAGCCCGGCGTTCCAAAGGTTAAACCACTAAACTAAGTAAAACTCGGCAAATATAAATACTTCAGATAATTTTCGGGAATACGCAGTCAAGATCTTCGATATTTTAGACACGTATGATTACCTTATTTATTTTACAGTGTTGACAAATCTGTTGTATGTGGTAAAGAACATTCCCTTAAAAACACCATGCATATCAAATATAATTGATAAATGCAATGTGTTCTCCACTTTTAAGTTGTATTAACTGAAATCCGAAGTCATGGTAATATGGTAATTACCAAGAAACTTTATTTCAAAACAATTTTTTATTCTCTCTAAATATAATTGATCGAGTAACCTGATCGGTTTGATCAAAATGTAAAATATATGTAAACTTTATAAAAATACTAAGCCACCTCAATTCAAATTTCCATAAAAGAAATTTCAGCTGTTCTAAATCCTGAGCTAAGTAAATTTTTAATTAAACTGGAAAACAATTTTTTTTTTTTGTTATCATTCATTAACAAAATTATGATTTACGAGTATACGGAGTTGTGATTAATGTGTATTGTATTGTAACAATTTTATTTTTTTTATTTTACAAGAAGTTTCGTTTTTTTTTTAAATATTTATTTAAAAATTTTCACCATGCTTTTTTAGTTGTGTTTTTAATTCTATAAATCTTATCTATTCCAGTTATATATTATAGTGGTGGGCGAAGCGGCTCGGTTTAGTGAGCCGGATCACTAAATCAGATCTTTGTACCACTTCGGTGATCCGGCTCGTTTGAAGAACGGTTCGCGTCCCCCCGCACCATGCCCTCTCCCTCGCTCCCCTGGCCTTCCTAAAGACGTCCTTAAGACGCTCTTACACGATATTTTTTACGTCCAGTTTTCATGTGGATTGTCTTTACAGAGAACTGTTTTAGTGATCCGGCTCACTAAACCGAGCCGCTTCGCCCACCACTAATATATTATATAATTCTATTTCTAGGTATGTGTAATTTTGGTGACCGAAAGTATGTATAGTAGTATGTCCCAGCAGCGTTTCCACAATAAAGTTCACCACCACACAAGCAAGAATCTCTTTAAAATTATTCTACTGTTCTAAGATTCTTTAAAGGGGCATTTTTGACACACCGTGTACCATTAACTCAGTGTAGAATACCCGTATGCCATTTTATATTGCCATGTCTCCGCCGGCTTGCCGATACAGCTTTATTATCCGCCAATATATTTTCGGCGTACGTGTGTCGATATGTCGGGACAAAAATGGAAATTTTTCACATGGAATTCCATGGAATACAATAATGATTATCATACATTTCCAATTTCCTCAATCATCCTTTTGACCTCAGTGAATTTCAAAGTGCGCTGTTTTGAACAATCGTATCTAACGAAATGAAATGAACGTTTCCAGGAAAGTACTTGAAGCTACTCGCGACGTATCTGAAGTGGATTTATCAGTACATTTCATTTGTAATACTTGGAATTATTAGATTCAGATCATTTATGTATCGGGCAGCAGAGGCTTATCAAATAAAATATTAATTCAAATAATTAAGAAATATATCTTTGTAGTTCTCAAACTGGTCTACTTGACTCATCTTTTTGATAGGGTCCTTTATTAGCTTTTATTTATATGAAATCATCCAACAAGTCGTTTATATTGCTTTCAAGATTGAATTATTCGCACAAAGTTACCGTGACACCTTAATAAATCATTTTCGACCTTATGACGCATTTGCAAATATTTTCATTGTTCCTTTAGTATCCCATGTATTTCTATAGAAATAAAAATAATTGTTGCCTGACACGTGTAGATACTGCTACATGTAGAAATCTTAGCGCAATAAATAGGGAATCAACTGGCGCAATCAGTCACTTGTTCGACGATTTTCTTAAAATCTATCGTTTATTTATAAAATCCTTACCCAAGGTCCCTGACGACGAAGCCTGCGATTTATAGTCGATGTCAGTGGTCTGAGCGTCCAGTAAAAGTGATATAAGATTACGTGAAATTGTCGCAATTGACTGTTGAATAATTCATGTGTACGCAATGCAAATAATTGAAAAATATGCCTTTGTAAACAACGTTATGTTTGATAGGACCAAGATAGAGAACATAGATACATGTGTTGAATATTTTTGATAGTAAGTTTAGCGACAATGCATGAATACTTACAAACAATCACATGGGTTATTTTTCACAAATGTTATTTTTTATTATTGTTTTAATTTTTTTTCTTCCATTTACATATTCGCCTTGAAAACAATTATTTATTTTATTTTCATATTGTTAACATATACTTATTTATTTTTGTTTTTTTTATATTTTCATTTACATATTTGCCTTAGAAAAATTGTTAAACCTAACATTATGGGCCAAAAATTAACAGTCCCAAAATGAGTTGAATTGATTACTCGTGGGAACGCAAAATTGTTGTTCGTCTATAAATAAAAATAAAAATTAACGTTGAAGTTGGTTAGGAACCTATTAAATAAAATATATTATATAGATAAATCTTTATTATTTTTTTATATGAATATCGCACAAGAGTCCTAACTGCTCCCAATCGTCTGGAGTCAGTGAGACTATGGCATTCCCAGTTGGAGAATGTTGTGAGGCTGAAGGTATTGGGGAGGGGAAGAAGAAATGGAAGAGGAAGATGGGAAATACCTGGCTATTCAGATCTGGTCACCAAACATGGCTAAAAGCCATTTAAAGCAACGTTTCATTTACGAATGGTGGTCTTTCACCAGGGCCATACTGAGAGTATCTTCCTCTCTGGAATTTGCGCAAATATACTGTATATTATTTTAATGTGAATTAATTGTGAAACGTCCGGAATTAATAAAATAAAATTTACTTGCGCACGCCGGGATTTGAACCCGCCACCTTTGTATTAGTAGTCGAGAGTCTTACCCCTCGACCGTGGAGGCCGTCAAGCTACTCTCTTAATAACATTTCCCAAAACCTAACTATAATAGTTCCAAAAAAGGATATGTTTTCATATTTTTGTGAGGAAACACCATTGTTTTGCTTCATATGAAGTTCATTATACGTTTTGAATATTAAAAATATACCTCTCCAATGAAAAAAATATGCTACCATCGACAATCCACAACGATTTCTTTTTTTTATATGAATACCGCACAAGAGTCCCAACCGTCTGGAGCCAGAGTGACTATGGCATTCCCAATTGGGGAATGTTATGAGGCTGAAGTTATTGGGGAGAGGAAGGAGAAGCGGAATAGGGAGGTGGGGAAATACCTGGCTATTCAGATCTGGTCACCAAACACGGCTAAAAGCCATTTCAAGCAACGTTTCAATTGTGAATGGTGGTCTTTCACCAGGGCGATACTGAGAGTATCTTCCACTCTGGAACGTGCTCAAATATACTATATATTATTTTTATTTAATTAATTGCGAAACAACACAAATTAATTAAATAAAATTTACTTGCGCACGCCGGGACTTGAATTCGGATTTATAGTCGAGAGCCTTACCCCTCGACCATGGAGGCCGTCAAAAGAGATTGAAGAGTGTGAAAGAATATATTTTTAAACCTTTCTATTCTAGATTAAATTATTTTTCATACGAGTTGTCAAGGTGACCATTGCTTACGCCATGTCGTAAAGCTGTCTTGACGTGTGGAGAATATTGTCTTTGTGTTTGATTTTCCTCAGTTACGGATTTCAAATAGAAGTGGGTTCACTGAAACATTAACGTAATATCATTATATTCTTATTACAATAACATCAAGATATATTCCATCGTACGTTTTGACATAACAAGCTTTAAGTGCTTTCGCGTATTAACATACAAAAATATGTATCATAATGTTTTAAAATCAACCAAAAACAAGAAATTAATAATAACATTTTATATAATGATTTAAAAATTTGTAAATTGAACATACCATGTTTATTAATTTCATAAGTTGTCTACCTTGTCATCTTTATTATCTTCTTACGATTGTTAATTTATTTTTCTCCTAATATATTTTGTTATTTTCGTATAATCCTGATATCAAAAGATAAGGACGTTATAAAAAACAAATAAGAAATATAAATAATATAGGAGTATATCGTTTATTCTGATGAGGTAAGCTTTGTTTCTGAAATATGTAGATATTCGAACGGTCAATGGTTGAGTTGACATCGCATCTGGGTACCGCTCAGGCGTCGTGAGTTCGATTCCTGGCCAACTAAGTCCTCCATAACGACACAAGCGAGATCTTTCGCTTACTATGATGGTGTTAGGAGATTTTCAAATATTGTCAGGTTCTTCGTAACCTGAGTATGTTTGTTTTTATTAAAAATAAAAAATATTGTATATTAAAACAGTGGTGTAAACAAAGTTCTTCTAATTGATCTTATATAAATAAGGAATAAACTGAATTTAGATCAAAGACATAATTATACAAAAAAAAACTTATTTGAATATTTTACAACAGTAATTAACAAAACCAAGAATTTTCAAAACAAAATGGAAAAAAACTTTTTCTGAAACTATTGCTAGTCTGTATTGTAGGTAAGTTAATGTAATGTGGCAAAAGAAATATCTTTATGTAATGTTCCATATACACAAATCGCATGTAGGTGCAGCTTGTATTTTTTTCTCTCCGTAAACTTTCTAGTTTATTTATAAAATGAATATATTTTAAGATTCTCTTACGTGGATGGGAAAATACCTCATATCACGAAAACAAAAAAATTCTGCAAGAATCAAAGCAGACCGGGTTAGACCTGGTTCCATAGGGTTTCTAACTCTATCATACTTCGAATTCAAAATAAAAATAACAAAGGGCATATTATGCACGTATTCCAGGAACTGGACTTATCTAAGAAAATCGGATTCTTTTGTATTCAGGGTACACTTTTCACTTCTATTGTTGCCGGGCGGACACGGCAGGGGAAGCCATTTGCATGGCGAATGGGCCCAACTTCCGGGCCCATTGGTGGCCATTTCCGGAACCGTGGCTAGGACCACGGAGATAGGGTGACGGTGTTTCCAAAACAGGACCGAGATACATACATACATATTAAATCATAGAACTTTGACAGGGGAGCCTTATATTACTGCGTTCCTCGGGGGCGAAGTAAAATACATTTCTTTATTGTAAAAGTTTTTTTTATAAATTATTCTCTTGGCATCCTGTTGGTAAGAAGTTCAAATCCCAATTCGATACAAATTTTAGTAATTCATGGTGTGTCATAAGACTTTCCCGTGATTTATAGTTGAAAGCTTCATGGTATTTTCTAAAAATTCTCCATTAAATGTTTTTTTTGCCATTCAAGAAGAATTAAATGCGATTTTGTTTAACCCGTACATCAAATAATAATATGTTACTTATTCCGTATGTGAATCGTTAAATTTAAATTTAACAACAGCAAAAGTGTTTCATCGGTTCCGCTTTCCGTTGCCTGTAATTGTGGATGAAAAAGTCGGCTCCGTCCACATTCTAAACTATATCATAAGCTGCAAGTTTTGTTGGAGCTTTGGATTTTTAAGGTTTTTTTAGAGTCCGATAATAATAGTTAATTTCATGGTCTTTCAGCAGAGCGGTACTAAGAATCTTCCACTTTTGTTGATATTTATAGCACGGAAGTACTGAAATGTAGCCGTTCTCTTCTATTTTAGTTAACGTCAATTTGGAACGCATACTATATTTTACGTGTCTTGTTACATATTGCACGCAGTTGTTTATTTTGATAATGTTGAGTCAACTGGACACTTTGTATTGTCCTTCTTGAAGTAAGAGATGGATCTGTCATTTATTTCAATGAATGTTTACTTGTGAGGAGGTAGAATATACATGTATTTCCAATCAATCAGAGCGTTATGTCAAATTTTTCTAACGTCTAAACCATAGGTTACAAAGCTTTTTTCCCCTTAGACGTTCTTTTAATTTTCCGTGGACCCCTCTCCCCACAGCCTCTCTGTCCAAAGCTTTGGTAAAATTCTGAAGAAGTGGTATTTATTGACTTCGCGATGCATTGGTGCTGCTGTGACCTAGGCTTGTCGAGCGAAACTTACTACGGTGCTTTACTATGCGTGCAGTCTAAATCAACTCCGATCAGTTGACCCCCATTCATCTCGTTGACCCCTTTTTTCTCCCTGCCATGGATCCCCTGTAAATCTATATAGAACCTCAGGGATCCGTACGCATCACCCTGGGAACCAATGATCTAAACAAACATTTTTTTAATTCATGTAATGTACCTTCTGAAAATCTTATTTCTGTACCATTTAGCCGAACAATATAAGTAAAATTTTAATTTTAACAGAAATATCAGTACGATCAACGTTTTTAAAGAATATTTGAAAAAATAAATAAACCATTGATAGGCAGTCTCCACGTCACCCTGAGTTCAAAAGCTTCTAAAATTTAAATCAGGAAATTCCTCCCCTTATCGTTCGACCCACGAATAAATGCATTAGACCTGACTGAGCCGCTTTACTTTTGGCAGCGGCTCTGGCCTCATGCAAATCTACAGTGGCCGAATAACCGCAGACTCATAATCATAATGTCCGTGTTTGGACTTCAGTTAAAATCATTCAGTTCAAATAATCCTGCTCCAGGTATTCGGTTCTGTGCCTTCAGCTC
The DNA here is from genome assembly GCA_022606495.2 of Halesus radiatus. NCBI lineage: Eukaryota > Metazoa > Arthropoda > Insecta > Trichoptera > Limnephilidae > Halesus > Halesus radiatus. Next base: position 14,830 of record JAHDVE020000246.1, on the reverse strand, counting down.
ATTGAAATTGACTCTCTAAATTGCCGAGTGATCAAGATGGCAAGTCTATTGGATGGAATTAAATTTCTACTTAATCTAGTTTTAAAATATATTTTAATAACTAATCATACTGGTTATGAACTCTATTATAGTATCAGCTATGTAATAGTAAACAATTCTGTATTCCATTTTTAAATTTTCTTTAAAATTGAAAAGAAAATCTCCTTCGTATCTTATAACTAAATGAAATCTGTGACTTAATACAAATGCCTTAAGACAAAAAAAACCACTTTAATTGTACACAACTGCTGAGCCTTGATAAATCGCAAGTGCACCCCACTGTAGAATTTGGCAGCCTCGTCCAAAATATCTAAAAAAAAACCTGTACTCTGTGCAGAAACGGACGGCCCGTTTGATAGATTCGCCTATCTTAACAGATTGCAAGCTTTGGAGCATAGACGTCAGGTGGGAATGTTGTCTTTGTTCTACCGGTATTTTAATGGAAGATGCTTTGAGAAACTAGTGTCATTGATCCCTTTGACATCGGTACAAAGTCAGGAAACATGCCAAAAGCACGCCCAACATTTCTTCACGGTTGACATTGTTACATGAGAACGGGTCGCTTCTACGACTCGTCCTTGTGTTCATTAACTCCAGTGTGGAATAATCTGCCAGCTTCTTTGTCCAGCGTTTTCTCCATGCTGCAACATGGGTCTCTTCAAGACCTAGGTCCACCCCTTCCTATTCATCCCATAAGATAAAATACGTCTTTAAAGAAATTATTTCCATTAATTAATTAATGGCATCGTGCATCAATGTCCTTGTTCATAATTCGGTAATTCGACTAACGTAGCAAGTCTTCAGTATATGGGTCGCTATAAGATGTAGAGGGTGATATCGTAAACGCTGTCAGTTTTAATCAAAACCAAAAAGTTTATTAATTGTTCACCTAATTCTTGCTTGGAAAATCGACACACCATACCATTTGAGTTGAACCTCTTTCCTCTTCCACAAAGATGTATTTACAAAGAAAAACTCTCAGCAGTTGACATTTGATAATACGGGAATATTCTAAATATCCAATTTTCTACGGTATTTGGTTTAATTAATTAAACCAAATGCCGTAGAAATATAATAATACGCGCAACTAGTAACCATTTATTTATTTAACTTAAAATAGAACATATGTACATTAGTTACATGTATTCTAATGTAAGCATATCTACATACAATTAAGCATTACAAATCAAACTTTAAAAATTACGACGCTAAATATTACACTTCACGTATTTCGTCACTTCTTTCTTAAATATTATTATTATGAAAGAAGCGATTAAAAAAAAATTAAAAACTATTATTACCATACGTTGGTATGACAACATGCCTAACCAGCACTCCTAGCGGCGCAAGTTGGCGAAATTGGGTTTTTCCATACATTTTAATGGAATTTATGTGAAATATATTCTTAATAAATTATAGAAATCGAAAATTCATAAAATAAATATTATGATTTTTTGCTCTTGTGTATATACATAAAAAAAAATTAGGATTGTATTAGCATTTTAAATCTCGCTGCTCGCGCGCTGTCTAAATTGTTCACAAAGAAAATAAAATATTTATTACAATAGCAGAACACTCTGAAAGCGCCATGACCCGGGCCGCTAGAGGCGGTAGTGTAGCGTGTTGCCAGTATTTTTACGTCTATGATATTTTGATAGCACATATAAAATGTATTTAAAAAAAGAACAATTCGTACAACTCGGGCCGCTAGATGGCGTTCGTGTAACATTTTATCATAAAATGTAAAGGTATTGTCATTTAAGAGTATTTGATTAAACTGATATATTTTTCCGCTTTGGCTGGTAAAAACCACACAATGACTCCATCGCTTCATACCTTCGTGGTTATTATTCAAGAGCTTACGGTTAGTTAATCACTATTGTTACGGTGCGATTTATTCGATTGTAATAATAAATTTTGTTAAATCCCATTGGCACCGTAAAATTACACAGCAGGGTATTCCCCAATCGTTTCCAGCCTGGCTCGAATAGTGAATTGCCTTGAATTACTGCAGTTTCAAATTAGCTGAAATATCGCATATGCAATTAACCCATCCCTTCCAATGGGAGTCAAATATGACCCGACCGTTCATGAAAAACCAATTGCTCCTTTTTAGAGTAATAAAAATTTGGGTTAACTTTCGACTTACCCCAAGGATACAGAACATAACTTCAGCTATTCCAGTATTTTTAAGCTCATATATTTAAGGTTTCTTATTTTGAAACTGTTAATTCATAGTGAAATTTTATTTTAAAGTGATTTAAAAAAATATATTTTAAAAATCCTTTGTTACTCTCTACCACTTATTCATTTCAGAGAGGACCGGTATAACCCTATTACAAGCATCTTCAGACTGGTACAATTAAAACTAAATCTATGGTATATATAGAATTTATACCAGTAATGAGTCCCATTGCTCTTTCTAATATTGTACATTTATGACATTTATTTATTGCTGACAGAACGGCTTTACAAGAAACTACTTTCGGGTTGTTTTATTACTTTCTGGAAGACGAACTACATTTGTGTTGGTTCACCTCATCTATGTTTTTTTTTTAAATTTTTATATTAAAAACTATTTTGCCAGCTTTATTTTTAAACAGATAGTTATTTCTGTTTTTTTCCGTGATTTCCGTCTTGTTTTCTAAATGTGATTTATAACTGTTTTTGTCCTGCAGTTATATGATCTCCGGGTAACCAGGTATATTTTAATGGGTCAATTTGCAAAATATTTTATCATTTTATAATAGGTACGGATCTGAATAGTATCCTTCTTAGAGTTCGCCTTAGATGACTGTGACAAAATTCCAAGTTACATCCACGTGTTAGATACTATTAATGTAAATCATTGGTAGAAAAAAGCATGTAATGAATAGCCAATTGGAGAAATTTGCTGACTCTCATCTAATACATCCATTGTAATTTAGATTTACTTGTTTGCATATGCATGCAAAAATGTTTTAATCACGGTATATGGTTAACATTTTCCACGCTTCTATGACTCGTTCTTGTTTTCAACAGGTCGGCTGTCGAATGAGATGCCGGCTTCTGGGTTTCCTCCCTCCTAAAACATGGGTCTCTTCAAAACCTTGTGACATAGGTTCTGAGAGAAATTATTCATATAAGTTGCCTAAATGGTGTAGGTTATTCTGAATTCGATTTGCGATTATTTGACATAGATCACACTCCTTCCAGAAATCTTCTGGTATAGGTATACTCCATGGAATTGGAATAGGTCTACGCCTAAATAATTTAGAAGCTCGTGAAATAAATCAAATTAATTTACAAAATAAGCAAATAGATTCATCTAGTAGCCAAATTTTAAACACATTCCGTGTCTGTTTCCCTATCCTTACTCCTACTCCCTCTCGCTTACACAACCCACATGAAAGTTAATGTTCCATCCCTCTATTCTATATCTCTCCAATTATTGTGTTCCTGTTTTTAATTTATATGTATTTATACAAGTCTGAAGAAGGTTCAAGCTGACGAGAAACTGGTTGGTTTGTATATTTAATAGAGTGATGTTAATTCAAAACAATTTTTTTTCTTTAATCAGTTATTTAGGTACTTTTGTCTAAAATCTTATACGACATATCCAGGATAACTCTTTGAGTGTACATTTGACTAAAAGTTATATTTTCGAACATGGTTAAAAAGCGTAATTCAAAAGTTGTACTTTGTTGACGGAGCAGACTTGTCTGGGTCATTCGTTAAACAAAATATATTATATAAATCATATTTATATCGAAATTGAAAAATACTGTTTCTTGTCTTTAAATGCCTTGTAAAATATTTCCGAGCAAAGCCAGTTTAATTATTAAGAATGAAAATTAAATAAAAAATGTAATGTATTTTTGACCCAACATTGCATTGGATAAGTATCTCACTCGCTCCTTAGTTTTAGTTAAAATCAAAGAGAAACAGAGACATCCACAAATGTGATAGGCAGAATCGGCGAATCTGAATTTTTTTGAGGAAGGTCCATGTAAAAAGCTGGACGTCAGAAGGCTGATGGTGGAAAAGAAGAGAATTTTATCAACTTGGTGAACAAATCAGTAACAATTGTTACACATTGCAAGAAATAGAGAAAATATTTAGCTTTAATACAAGAATCAACGGATCTTCTCAAATTGTAATAAAATTTATATTGTTTTTATAGGTACCTACTTCAAAAGTGACTGATGGTTAAAATTATGAGATTGCAACATCCCTTCGCTATCTCGCAAATTCCTTAAATAATCTTTCATTGTTCAGACGAGTTTATTGTCAGCAAGGCCCTCAAGGCTACTGACAGGATGCTAGTAATAATACTGCCGTCATCCCGTATTTAATAAGGAAAAGAATACAGTTATGAGATATAATTTAAAACATGAAAATTTACGCTATTGAGAAAAATCCTGAAACTGACGCTATTTATAATTATTATACTCGAAAAGACATTTTTCAATAAAGGAAATAAAAAAAATGGATGTAAGATTGTTGCAATATTTAAGAAAATCATTAGTACTATTTTATACTTATTCCGGTCCCGATTAGCGCAAGAAATCATCAACCTTTAATGGACACTTGGCAATTTATTGGAATATGGACAAAATGTAATGGCATTATTTTGATGGAGAATTATTTTATTTATTTATTTTTAAATTTTCGGGAAATAGACATCACATCATGTTGTATATGTAATGATTCATGTTCCTATCTCACCATTGTCCATGATATTTGACATTACAAATGACAACGCCATCTCTACGCAAGAGAAATCATTCCAGTAGCTTCCCACAATACTTTCAATCTTTGTTCGACAGCACTAAAAGATGTGCCCAATAACTAATTCGAGGCGGCCATTGGAGATTCAGTGAGGGGCCTTTCAACTTAGTATGGAGAATTCCCGTTTATACGCTCTGTGAGCATTAATTTAATTCGTCATTCCGATTGTGATGTGGTGCCTAGTTAATTATTTAAAGGATGATTCTTTTGTACTCACGATACTTCTGGAGTGAATATAATAGCATAAAATATATCGGAATCATAATAGATGCTTATATTAAATGGAAATCCGAAACATCAGAAAGAATGATAAAATTAATTTTCATATTTATTGAATTCAAAAACACTGAATCACAAAACTCATTAAAAAATAATTAATCTTTGTAGAAAATAATATTAACAAAACCTAAATGAAACATGAGAACGGAAAAAACGACGGAAAATAAAAATATTTCAGTCGTCCCTGACAAATCTTGAATTTGAGATATGATATCGATGAATATGACATTAATTGAACTGGTCTCATTAGCTAAGTTGGTTAAGCGGTTGCCCCGGATAGGCAGAGGTCCTGGGCCCTGGACTGAAATATTTTTGTTTTCTGTCGTTTTTTTTTTCGTTTTCATGTTTCATTTAGGTTATGTTAATATTATTTTCTACAATGATTAAATATTAAGATGAGGTATTTAAATCTCAATAAAAATAATTACAAATGTTTACTTGGCATTAGTTCATCCAGTGTTACAATACGGGATCATTGGCTGGGGGAATTCTTATTTATCATCACTATTACCACTTGAAGCAATACAAAGGTTACCAATAATAATTATGCTTAAAAAACATGACTTCCCAACAAACAATTTATTCGAACTCTTCTTAGTTCTACCGCTAATAAAAATATACAACAATTTAGCATTACTCCACACATGTAAAGATATCAGTAACAATATAAACTCTGCAATAAATACAGGGTTTAGAAATAATACCATAGGGGTACTAACAGTACCACCATTACGTACAACAGCAGCCCAACATCATTTTATAGAACGGTTAGAAATTATTTAATGATCTTCCTAGGTATATAAAGATGGTGATAAATAACGAAATATTACAAAAAAAAATTAAAATACTTCTGAAATACACAGCCATTGCAAAGCATCAATTTTTTTTTTAATATTCATATATTTCAATACATGTGTTGAAATGCATTCTATATATACTGTGTTGAAATGTAAAATATTCTCTTTTTATCTGGTCTTTATAAACTATAACTTATGTACTGACGACATATTTACAACTATGCACATTTCGTTTTCTGTTACCACCTTTAACTATTTTTTCACTTTTAACATTTTTTTCTTTTCTACACAGTTTCATTATACCACTATATTAAAACGTCCTCATTATGTAATAAATGGCAACATCATATTAAAGTATTCGTTTGTCATTTTTAAGTTATCACTTCAAAAAAAGTCAAACAAATGTAAAAAAAATTGATTGGTCCTAGATTGATGGCCACTCACTGTAGATATACTATAACTGATAGTTAAAGCACCTACTGACGTGAACAAAGTAGTCTCTGAATTTTTTTCACCTATCTCGGGGCTGGCTAGACTCGGGGCTGGCTAGCCGAAAACGACCATGCGCCCCCTTAACTCGAAACACCTCAAGGTTCGTTTTCGCAAGACACAAGACACAAATTTTCAGACTTGGCTGTCTCGCCGAAAACGACCATGCGCCCCCTTAATTCGAAACACCTCAAGGTTCGTTTTCGCTAGACACGAAATTCACTATTTTCCCGACGGTTTTTTTTCCTGTCTCGCGAAAGTAGACCGAACGGCCCGTAGAGTTTAGAACACCGGAAGGGTGATTTTGCCGGTCCAACTACTGAAAATGATGGGGTAAAAATCTGGGGTAAAAATAAAACATGGGGAAAAATGTGATCTAATAAAAATCTCTGGAAACTACTGAAATATTTGTATCGAAGATATTGAACGATTACGGGTTCCATCTATTTGCGAGAACTAGAACTAACCTTAAATCAGTAAGCAAAAATTCAAATCCAATCGAGTTGGTTCTATTTTCAACCGCAATCTTCGTACCCGCCGAGTGGCGCTGCTCGAGTTTCATTCGAGTTTCTGCCGATCTTTTATATATATCTCAACGTTAAGTAAAAACCTACGTTAACAATAATCCAGAATTGCATTAAAAGTGTTGTTTTACAATATTCTGGAAATATTTTACGGATCATGGCTTCAACTAAGCAAAATTTTGAAATTTTATGGAGTTGCAGAAAATCTCTACTATACTGAAAAAGAAGTACAAAATTGAAATGATTTTAAAAACAAAGTCACTCCAGGGTTACATAAATACGGTTCACGCAGTAATCAAGCCCATTCTAGAGGGAGATGTGGGAAAACGTAAGTGAAAATCGAACTATTAGAAAAATAACTTCACCGACGAAATTATAGTATTAACAAATAGACATGTTCAAGACTCATGTTCACTCCTTCCTCTCCTCAAAAATACCCTACACACAGCATCCTCAAATATGACATAGGCCGTGAGGAAAATTAGGGCCTCCTGCGTGGAGTTAAAGTAAAAAAAATAATAAATACTGACATTTAACAACTGTAAGAAAAAGTTAACAATGTAATCAATTTTCTTGAATACTTGATTATTTTTGTTGTTTATTATTGGGTTTTCACCTTCAAAATAAATCTTAAAAAAAAAACAATGTAACATATCCGTTAAAGTTTTCCGTCATAGCGTCATACGGAGGATTTATTTCCAGGGTTAGTAGCAAGAAGATTAAATGTAATTGGCGGCACACCCCCAAACAACCCTCTCCATTCCGAATCATCAAATGTGACGCAATTAGGTCAGCAAGAACACTGGCTTTATCTCGTTGACGTTTTGTGATTGTAAACCTAATATTTTGCAAATGTTTCCCTTATTCTACCTTTGCCATAAATAATTAAAAAAAACTTTTTTCCCTAACGAAACTTACATACTAAATTTCGATGTAATTTATGTTTCACAAAAATTTCGGTAAAAGGGAAAACTTCATTAACGCTTCAACTGCCAGAGGAAAGTATAAGTAAGTTTTAGTGTATCTACGGTGGGTGGCCATTACTCTAGGACTAGGCATTTTTTTAAAGTGAAAGATTAAAATTCACATACAAATACTTTAATATGATGTTACCATTAATTATGTGATGAAGGCGTTCTACTCTAAATAAAGCCTCTTTAAAAGGATCTTGTACAAAAATTTATCAGGATCTGACACCATCTGAAACCAGATGCCAACAGTTGCCAGAAACCATAAGAAAAATAATCGCAATCATGCCACGGTGTATTCAAGATTGCCAATAAAGGCGGTTTCGCAAAATATGAATATAATTTTGTTTATAGTACCTACTAAATGAGTAAAATGTGGTGACTTTTTGTTATATTTTAATTAAAGAATAACCTTTGAATAAAAATGTAAGCATTAAATTGCACTGCGGTAATTACGTTTTCTCGAACTTATTTCGATGAGTACCTCAATATCAAAAGGTACCTAACGACCATTTAAGTTTTGTTCTATATTTGAATCCAATTATGTTCGCTATGACAACTTCCATTTGAAAAATTACTTTTTTTAAACGATAATGGTTTAAAAAAATTTAATTATATTTTCCAATCATAAACTATCTCGGCGAATGCAGTTGCTCTCAAATAAAAAAAATCATAAAAAACGCTTAAATGGTCGTTAGGTACCTTTTTATTGGGTACTAAATTGCAAAAAAAACGCAGGTTTTAATTTAATTCCTATCCACCCTAAATTTTACATATTGTCTTGTGAAAAATATTAGAAAATTTTAATTCAATTCGATTTTGAATTAATATTTACAATCGATTAAGTGGACACCTTCCTACCTAAGATCTTTCTGCATTACTTGTTGGCTTCTTTTAGCGGGCATTTTAATAAATATTAAAAAAAACTTGCTTAAATAAATAAAATTAAACAACATAATTTTCTTTCTGTGTTCGTCCCTCCGTGAACTTAAAAACAACTACGTAGGTTTGTTGTATATAGGTATGTTTTTTTGTTTGTTTTTTTCACGCAGGTGAATTGTTTGCATAAAACACGTGTCACACAATTTTATAGATGTAAATATACATTACATAATTTAAAATTATTATGAAATAAATTGTAACATAATAATACCTGCAAATTAAAATAAAATATGAAATCAGGGGTATTGATTAAATCATGATTAAATTTAAGGAATAACAACAGAAAGTAGTCATTTATGTATAAATACACTATTATTGATATTTGGGAATAATAAATCTCAAGAAAATATTAAATGATGAATAGGTGACAAAACTCAAAAATTAATCGCCTTCGTTGGGTGCAACGGGTAAAACGCTAGTAATTTGTTGTTTTTATTGTGATGGTACCATGTTATCGATCAGATAGCGACGTCAACAATTGAACTATTGTTGGTACAAGTAAATTCTAATCCGTGTAGAGGTTTTCCTTATCAAAAAGAAAATACACGGGAGTTAAACAACCCCAAAATACATGAATGTCTAAACAATGAATCACGCATAAGTCCCCCTTTCTCAAAGTCTCTTTGAAGGTAAATGTTTAGATTATCTTCCTGCATTCCAAGAATATTCGTAGTATAGTAAAATATATCAAATTAAATTAAGGCGCAAGTATATTTACTTTATAATACATTTTATTTGAAGGAGGAAGGAATTTCTTTTTCGCTGATTTTCTTCAAGCTTTTGTTGGGGGAGAATTTACCCTTCTTGTTGTTGTGAAGCAAGCCGTATGAGATTTCTCGTAATAAGTAAACTTTCCCCGTCCCGGTTGAGAATTTTCCTGTTTATCCAAGGAAGAACAGCGAGGTTAATTCGCACATCCAACGAGGCACCTAATATTATTAAAAATATTTATAAACTTACGTAGGTATACCGAATAGCGTAATATTCAGAAATCTTTATAGGGCATCGTCTTTTTATTCATCTCATGAAGTTTTGCGTCCATCAATCTGAAGGTTTGTCTATTTTCTGTATTATTTTTTTAATAACCCAAATACTTATACTTATTACGAATAACCTGACAATATTTGATTCCTCTCTCTACCATCATCATAAGTTTCAAAGATTACTTGTGCAATGATGGAGGAGTTCTGTGTTATTCGTTCAGCATCACGACGGTTGATGGAGATCTGGCAAAAGGGTATAAATCCCACAAGTCTACAAAAAAGGTATGTTACGCCTTAACCTTTTTTTATTGTGTGTACGTAAACAATATTTGCTTCAATTCAAATTGACAAGTTTTTGATCAAAGTAAATTAAAATTGACGTGTGGTATTTTTTTTCATCTCCAACCATTAATAAAACCTTAAGTCGAACTACTCATAAAAAATATTATTAATTGTTTTTGTGTTTAATTCGTAGAACTTAATTTTTTTTTTTACATTTAATGTAAATAAAATTTAATAATGTTATTGTTAAGTTCTACTGGGAGTTCGAAAATGGCCTTAAACGCCGAAACAACCGTCACAATAATAAAAAAAAAACTAAAAATACTTACAGAACTTAATCATAACATTATTAAATATGATTTATATTAAATAAAAAAAATTAATAAATAAAAAATATTGTTTAAATTATCGAACAGCGTACCTACGTATCATAATATTCGGTTTAACTGTAGTATAAAAGCGATATTTACTACGTACCTACTTACTACTTACGGATTGTATGAGGGAACGTGTACGTTGTACGTGGTTGAGGGATTATGGAGGTTGTATTCTCGGAACTGAAAGGAACTAGGACAGAACCTTGCTGTTCATTATGCTCTAATTTCAGACATAAAAAAATTATCTTCGTACATGTATAAAATTACAATCATTACTGAAGTTGTTTTAAAGTGTTTTCTCATGTCGGCGATTTGTTAATGTAATCAATTTGATATAACATAAGGCGTGTTGATTTACCTTGTTTACAGGTTGTACCACCCGATCCTTAAATAGGGTAATAAAAAATAAGGAAATTAAACAATAGTGCAGACTTTTATTGAAATAGATTTTTAAGAAAAGTGAAAATATTGCTAATCGATACAGGCAAGTATAATAAACTCTATTTATATCATTACAAAAATTAAAATTAAATAATTAAGAATAATGAAAAAAAATGGATTGCTTATGTAGTGCCATTTTCGTGCAAAAATCTGCTCAAGAGCGATTTAAAACATTATTTATCTAAGCTATAACTCATCGCTCTGACTTATCTAATAACTAACAGCTAAGATTTATCACAGTGACTTACAACTTAGACTTATAAATAGCCAGCAACTATCTACTCTGACTTAAAACTAGTGATTTAAAACTAAATACAATCTAAGACTTAAAAAAACCAATCAACAAATGGATCTTTAAACAATGTTGCCTTATGACTTACAACTATGGTTTAAAAAAAATCATGAAAAAGTTCTGCGACAAAGAGTTAAATAATTTATGGAAAATGAATCCTAACCATTATGGCATTTTCCTGTTGTTATTTGACTGACTCTGTATTCGATTCACTTGATCGTGCCATATCTGTGCTCCTCGGAGTGTTAGCGAAATCTTTTTCATGTCACTTTTGTGCCAACATTTTGAACGCTTCTTTTCTCGTACTTAACGGGAATTTGTTTAGTTTTCTTTACTAGGGTCACACATTCACAGATATGACACGATTTATATGAACTCTACATCCCTGCAACATCTCAGGCATTGTTTGAAACGTACAGGCAATTTGTATGAGGTGTAGATTAATAGTATAATCATCTGATATAATATAATCTGACGTTGGGTATGTTTCACCTTTACCCGAATTCTGCGGATTTCACATTTGGTTAATTATATATCTACAAAGCACTAATCTCCATAAAGCTTCTGTTGAGTCTTCTTTACCATTAGCGTCATTATGGAGAAATCCGAATATTCGATACCCGGAGCGCAGAATAGCAAAGCGCACAGCTTTCGTTTCCTTTGTGCCTTTCATCCCATTCAATGGGTCTGTCACGTCTGTTGTCTGGTCTGATAATCCCGCTATTGATAAGGACGGGGCGGGGCGTGACCCGCTCCTGCTTCTGCTACCCGGGTAAGATCCCGAACAGAAGTAAGAGGAAATGTAGACCGTTCCCCGCAACCAGCCAAGCAAGCAAGCACCTGGTGATTTATGAACTTAATAATTAGCGTTCATTGTTATATGGAGGCTTTCAAGCTCGATTATCTCAACGGTAATGATTCAAGCCTTCTGAAGAATTGTGAATAAAGCTTGATTTTTTGCTTCTTCGTAAATAATTATGGATAAGGAATCAGATAGGGGTAATCGCACATACAACAAAAAGCGCTCTAATGATGGAAATATTGGTAGCTGTTTACGCTTACTGTTCATTTTCATTCAAGTCATCGCACTATTCGTTTTTTCATGATTCCGGACGGAGATTATCTACACAGCGTCTTTTTGACAAAGAGTGTAGAACTTTAATCCTCGGATATCCTACATAATAAGCTAACATACTATTAATTCGTAAAATCTCTAGATCGGTCAGCTCTGGTATCACGAAATAAGCGCAAGTTTGTCTACAAGCTGCGGGAACTGTTTTGAACGCGCAACCTCATTTCTATAAGGAGTTCCGAAATATCTCTTTTTTTTCAATCATTGCAAAATGACTTGTCACACCGTTTAAAATAAATGATAATAAAAACTATATTATCATATTTTTTGTATAAATTGTATCCTGACGAAGAAACCTTTGGTTTTGAAACATGTTGGTATTAATTTATAAATTAGTGGTTTTAACAAAGTAATTAAATATCACTGAACTATTTTTTTATTTCTTATGGTTCAATATTTTTTAATGTTTCAATGAAAATGATTACGATCCAATGGGTATTTAAACTTAGTTAAAAAATCATGAAAGCATGTAGAATAATTATTGTGAGAAATAGATACAGTACGCATTTTCATTAAACATCTTTTTTTAAACGGTCTTTTCCAACCCCAAATGTCAAATTAAAAAGCTCTAAAAAGATGATCAATAAATTTTATAAATTTAGTATCATAGATTAAACGAACATTGTTTTGATTTCACAAAAACCATCACTCCAAAACAAAAATCCAGTTTATCCTATAAATATTACTGAAACCAAATACTTTAAAATTAAAAAAAAAAACATTTCTTAATCCAATTCGCTACTGCAATGCAATAAAAAAATAAATAAAAAAAGTGAAAATATACATCCAAAGCTAGTCACAGAATGTTGAGGTAGGGTCCTTTCACGTTTAAAATATCAAAAGAAATTGAACATGGCTTTTCGTTTATGATAAAATGTTTACAGAATCACGTAGTACTTTCGTTGGGAAGGTTAACTTTGGCTTAATCTCACGCAGGAGAGGGGAAATACGATACATATTTTCAAAAGTTTCGCCAAAATCCTTGAGCTTCCTTTGACGCGGTCAATCTGGAATGATCTTTGGAGAAGGATTCAAAGAGAAAACTAACACATGCGCAAGTTCATAATTTTCCCAAGAAGAAGTTTATTCCACAAACCTTTCCAACTACCAAGGTAGAATTCTTGGACGGCAGATTAGCGCTGTGAAACAACTTGTTAAGAACTTCGTATTTTTTTCTTACTTTTCTTAAAAGTGTTTCATATTTGCATAGAATTTCTATTCATGTTAACGAGGCTAATGAATATGTTATTTTTTGTTACTGAATACAACATCTTATCTAATAGATACAAGTATAACAGGATCATAACAAATTTATATTTGTATAGTGTTTCATTTGTAGAACTGCATTTATTTTTAATGTTAGGATTTTAGTTTTAAATTATTGTTGCAGATATTTCGGCGTTCACGGCCATTATCTAAATTTGATTACTTTTATGTTTTTATTTTCTCCAACCCAATTTTAATTTGGGCGTTGTTTAAAATGATTTATTACCGGCAAAACAGATTTACTTTGAAAATAATGGTTGTATCGGACGTACCTTCTCCCAGATTATTCCGACGCGGCCATTTTTCGTCATCGTATTTATGTATAAGAATTTTATGTTTTGTTTGTTAATATATGTAACGGGCGGTCTGGCGAGCTTGTTCGCACGAGACCGCTCAAACTGAAATGACTGAATAAAAGTGTTGGAGCGGGACAGTTGGTGGGAGGGAGACCGACTTGTCGGGCATCTACACGGCACCGGCGGTCCGCGCTTGGTGGACCGCATAAATAGCCTGCAAACACCAGTTTGCGGCAGTTAGCATTTGACCGCCAGCCTGATAAGTACTCATCTCTGCCCGCCGCCCGCTCTGACTTCTGAACCACTCGCCTTGTTTCACTCTGACCACTGCTTACCTCCATCGGACTACTGCCTCGGACTGGACCCAATAAGCTACTGCCTCGGACAAGATTAACAAAAGTCGTTATCGTCAGTACCGTTCCTACTTGCAAAAGGAACGGTAGGAGAGCTACCTCCCCCTCCAAGCCTCGCTCCGTGGATTGGGATCAGTCGGCTTCTTCAGTTCGCTGGTGTGCCAGATTACGTCTGGTACATAAGCTGGTCCTTCGTGCCAGGATCCTTCTGCGGAGCAGAGATGGCCTCTTCACTACGCTCTAGGAAGAGCATCCTTGAGGGGGGGAAATATTAACGATCCCGAGGCGACCGGGGCGGCTGCATCCGCGCCCCCCGGTCCCCTGCCGCCCGGTGCCTTGCCGCACGCTGCTCTATCGCTCGCAGCCCGCCCCCCCCGCAGCCCTGAGGCCCGGTGCCCTGCCGCCCGCTGCTCTACTGTTCGCAGCCCGCCCCTCCCGCAGCCCTGCCGCCCGGTGCCATGCCTCACGCTGCTCTACCGCTCGCTGCCCGCCCCCCCCGCAGCCCTGCGGCCCGGTGCCCTGCCGCCCGCTGTTCTACCGTTCGCAGCCCGCACCCCCCGCAGCCCTGCCGCCCGCTGCTCTACCGTTCGCAGCCTCCGC
>JAHDVE020000245.1:0-22361 GCA_022606495.2 Halesus radiatus | reverse complement strand
TGAATTACAGTGAATTACGGTGAATTACGATGAATTAAGGTGAATTACGGTGAATTACGATGAATTACGGTGAATTACGGTGAATTATAGTGAATTACGGTGAATTACGGTGGAATTACGGTGAATACGGTGAATTTCAATGAATTACGGTGAATTACGGTGGAATTACGTTGAATACGGTGAATACGGTGAATTACGGTGAATTACGGTGAATTACGGTGAATACGGTGAATTATGGTGAATACGGTGAATTACGGTGAATTACGGTGAATTACGGTGAATTACGGTGAATTACGATGAATTACGGTGAATTACGGTGAATTACGGTGAATTACGGTGAATTACGGTGAATTACGGTGAATTATGGTGAATTACGGAGAATTACGGTGGATTACGATGAATTACGGTGAATTACGGTGAATTACGGTGAATTATGGTGAAATACGGTGAATTACGGTGAATACGGTGAATACGGTGAATTACGGTGAATTACGGTGAATTACGGTCAATACGGTGAATTATGGTGAATACGGTGAATTACGGTGAATTACGGTGAATTACGGTGAATTACGGTGAATTCAAATATTTGAATTATATTGTGTTCTACGTATTCCTGATGAAGAAAGCATCGCTTTCGATACATGTATATTAATAAAGTGGTGAACACAAAATTCTACAAATAATTATACAAAGTTATATACACTGTTAGGAAGTGGATCCTCTCATATTTTTCAATCCATATCGGTGAATTACAGTGAATTACGTTGAATTACGATGAATTACGGCGAATTACGGTGAATTACGGTGAATTACGGTGAATTATAGTGAATTACGGTGAATTACGGTGGAATTACGGTGAATACGGTGAATTTCAGTGAATTACGGTGAATTACGGTGAATTACGGTGAATTACGGTGGAATTACGGTGAATTACGGTGAATTACGGTGAATTACGGTGAATTACGGTGAATTACGGTGAATTTCAGTGAATTACGGTGAATTACGGTGGAATTACGGTGAATACGGTGAATTTCGGTGAATTACGGTGGAATTACGGTGAATTACGGTGAATTACGATGAATTACGGTGAATTACGGTGAATTACGGTGAATTACGGTGAATTATGGTGAATTACGGAGAATTACGGTGGATTACGATGAATTACGGTGAATTACGGTGAATTACGGTGAATTACAGTGATTTGCAAAATTACGGTGCAAAATTTTGTACTTACGAACCCTTATATTGTCTAATTTTTTCATTGTGGCAAATTATGTAGAAATCCACTTATATAGAAATTATACAAAGTTCTACGAATTAAACAAAAAAAAAACAATTAATAAAGTTTTTCTTACTTAAAAAACATAGGATTTGAATGTTTATTTAGTCGACAAGAACTCTTGTTTATTCGTTGGCGATCTGCTGACGTGCTCAGGAACGATGAGAACGACATTATCGATAAAATACAAAAATAAAGTACAAAAATCAATCAAAAAATGTTGGTTATCTGTCTAGCTGTTTATACACTGTCCTAGACCTTTTTCCAAAAAAAATCACATAAAACCCTGAAAATGGGATGCCAATGCTACGAAGGTGTTTGAAGATGTTTCGCAATGTTTTATATGCCACCTTGTTACTTAAACCAGTCGAGTTTTAATGTTATCATAGCCACATAGGCTGGTATGATTTTTTCATCAAGGCAGCATTGGAAACCTGAAATGGTGACCCCAATAATCAATATAAAAAGTGGTTTTCTGATACACGTGCAGAAACTATAACATTGAAATTAGATTAAAAAAATGGTTGCCTAGACACAAGTAATACACTGAGTGCATTCTATTTAGCAGTGGCGTTCTGTGTTGTTTTATAAGTTAAGAAAGTCGCATTGACTAATTATAAATGGTCATTATATTGATATCTTTCGTCGATTGTTGTGGCCAACTTAATAATCTAGCAAACAAGTTCCTTACTTATTTGCATATAATAAGTTTTTATTAATATCGCTTTCACTTTATGGTAATGTAGGTATGCGTTGATCCCCTCCGCGCCAGTGCACGTGCGTGAAATTCGACGGACACGAGCGGAACATCCGTTCACAGTTGGTGTCGGCTTCATGAGAACGGGTCGTCTCGCCGACTCGTGTTTGTGTAAATCTGCTCGTATGTGGAACAAGCTATCGGGATCTGTCTTTCCTCCAACATTTAATCCGGGTCTCTTCAAAGCCCGCATTAACAAATCTCTCCTCAACCCGCCTCACAACATAAGTATTAACCTGTACGAACTTACTTCTAAATTTCAGACAAACCGTTAGGTTTACCTAAATATCTACGCATATTTTAAAAACTTAAATGTCACTATTCTCAGTTGGCATTACAGTACCTACCCGTCACAAAGCCTCTCCCAGTAAGTTGGTTGGTTGGCGTCCTTATCTCAGTGAAGGTCAGCCTGCTCCCGGCTCAGATCAAAGTGCCGCCGTGTTTGGCCGGTAATGCCGCCATTACGGCCGGGATGCTAATGGAATGGGTCCTCAAGGAATCTCTCAACTCTGTCCCTGGAAACTATTATATATCTGCGGAGGATGAAGATGAGAATAGTTGTAGTTATGTGGTTGAAACTTCTTTAGACTTTTCTGAGATTGATTTCTGCGCTCGGAACCTCGCGTTAGTTTTTTTTAGCTAATATTTCTAATGTGTTATAAAAATATTCCTTTATTGGAACTCAGATATTCTAATACCGATGCAACATTTGCATTCGTTTCTCAGTTTAAAAGAAAAAAACCCACTCAAATCAATGCCGCAATTCAATGCGGTGAAAGTTTGAGACACTGAAATCTACTCCCTTTCGTCGCTCCCCTAGTACGGGTATTTAGTAGTAATATAACCCCACCAATTATCAGGTGAGTTTTTGCAGCACTGAAAGAATTCAAGAAAGCGCTGCAAAATAGTGCAATACCTAAGTAATACCATAAGCTTGATAAAAAAATTATCCACCTCCACATAGGAATAACTTACTATAGCACTATTCCTTCAAATTTAAAAACTATATAAAATATTCATGTTTCCAGCTTTATTTTTTTTATTTATTACCTCATACTCTGTAATAATCCTTTATTTGTTAATACAAATAGTTGTTTTTTTTTCTCCTTTTTCTTTCGTCATTTTTACAAACCTTGTGTTTTCTTTAATTATTTATTAATATTGTTACTATAACTGAGGACTAATTTTACACAGCCGATTCATATTTTTCTCTGCTGTATAAAAAAATGTAAACATTATTTGAATATGAATTCAGGCTTTCAAAGCCAAAAGTATTTTCTTGAATAGTTTTTGGGAGATTTTGCCCTTCTCCTTTAGCCAACGTTTCGGACATCCACCATAATCCCTGATTATGGACACTGTAACGCTGACTAAACGGAAGAAGCGCAACACGACATGATGTCCCGAAAACTATTCAAATAAATAAACAATATTTTTTAATGATTTTATTATTTACGGGAAATTCCCTCACCAAACACGAGAACCTTGTTTATTTATGGTGAGAAACTAATGCATTATGTTTTTTTTACTATGCTGCGTTAATAATGTAATACATATTTATTTTATGTCTACTTATTTGAAAAAAAAGCTTTCGCACGATGGTGTCGCCTCTCAAAACCCCTCTGGATAGAAGGAAATAGACTCCTGCGCCATCCTGGGTTCTCTGTGTCTCATAAACTCTGGTCATCCATCGATAGGAGAAGGTGCTCCCACAGCCGTTGTGCACACGTGATGCATAGGTGGAGCCCTAAAGAGTCGGCTCGGTGTTAATGCGGTACGGTGCAAACCACCAACCACATGGTTCACTCCCCAGCGGGATTGATGAGATCTACAAGCTGACTGCTGAGGCCCTAGACTGGCTCCTCCTGACCCCACCCCCCATTATGAAAGAAAAATATGAAATTTGTGGTACGGTTTAGTGGATCTGTCTTCAATTTCATAGATAGAATCCTACCTGTGATGTCTACTTTTGCACTATCTACTTTTTCATATGAATACCGCAGAAGAATTCTAACTCCTCCCTGCTAACTGGAACCAGTGAGACTATGGCATCCACAATTGGGATATATTGTGAGGTAGGTTATGGGAAGAGGAAGATGGGGAAGAGGAAGATGGGGAAGAGGAAGATGGGGAAGAGGAAGATGGGGAAGAGGAAGATGGGGAAGAGGAAGATGGGGAAGAGGAAGATGGGGAAGAGGAAGATGGGGAAGAGGAAGATGGGGAAGTGCCTGGTTATCCAAGTCTGGTAACCAAATATGGATTAACCTATTTCAAGCAACGTTTCTATTCTGAATAGTGGTCTTTCGGCAGAGCGGTACTTAATTTAAATGCGGCACCCTCCCAATGTGTTTTAAAAAATAAAATAAAATTCCAATGAAATGTAATTTTTTTCGTTCATTGAAATGGTATTTTTAAAAAAATTCGAATATCCGAATTTAGAGTTTAAAGAAATGCGGATTGTCCTAGACGACTCCGGATTTGCAATCCCTACACTAGAGGGAAGAGATTGTGAGGGTACCTAATGTCGGTTACCAGCTGGATACACGTCTCTCTGTAGTTCTTTTATCCTGCCGTCTGAAAAGTGTCTCACTGATGTTTGCTCTGTTCATTCTTGTTACATCCGGTGATTGTAACTTTCGGAACTAAGCGATTCATCTACAGATGGACATGAGACAGCCTCCAGTCACCAGTTACTACTCACCTGTAACAATATTTAAGCGTAAGAAAAGCGAATTCAGGAAAGGCACCTACTAATGTTTAGGTACTTTGAAGCTATCATGTATAAGGTTGGTACCTAATATTTAACACGTAGATGATTGATAATAATATTGGTAATTGACTTTGTAGGAAACAAAATGTATTGGAAACTAGGCAAAGCCCAATAAAGTTCTCTCAGTTCTACTCGGTCTTCCACAGCGTACGTGGATTCTTTATTTTCACGCGTTCTTGGTGTAGGTATATTATAATCAACATGAAATACTTTGTTTACATCACTGTTTAATAAATAAATATCTTTTATATATTATCTTACTTATATACTAAACAGCGGTGTGAACAAAGAACATATTTCATATTAATTATATTATATTCAATCAATGCTAATATTAATCGCGATGAATGTAAAGAAGATTGATGATTACCAGTTAAAACTCAGCTATTTTGTTACCTACCTACTGGAATTAGAAGGCCTATAATATTAAATTCAATACTTAAAAGGTTCTTCGCAAAAAAGCAAATTAACTTAAATACTACTTAGATGTCCCCTACCTCAGGAAAAAAATATCTGTTTCTGTCGATTGTTTTCGCATTTTTTTCTATCTAAAATATACATACAAATTATTCATAATTCAAACATTTTTACTGATTTTTGTACTGATTTTCGTGAAGTTTAACTACTAGCTGTGTAACCGGCCTTGTTCGGTTTTTTTTTAAAATTAAGTTATGAAGTTGTGATTTCTTGCTTGTCGTTTGGGTGCCATTATTGATTTGACAGAGAAAATAATGCCTTGTGACGACTATTACTTTCTCTAAACAAAGAAATAAAGAAACATTCATTTGAAAATTTTATTTCATTCCAAACATTTATTTTTTCAAAATATATTGAAATAAAAAAGTTCTTAAGTAGGTACCTGCTTGTGTTTTATATATTGAAAATATTCTACCAAAATAAATCTTCTTCTTTTGAATATGTAATCTGTGAATAACCAGAGTGGTATATCTATGGGCTAACCTAAATAAAACTTTGCTGGTTCAATGTTTTTCATACTAATTAAAAAACATTATAGCAACAGTTTTACATATTGGATTTCATTCAAACTACTCTCTAAACCGTCCCGGCACTAATAAGAACAAAATGTGCTATTTTCGGCGAAACCGGTAGAGTAATTTTCAAGAAAATCGAGGATAGGTAGATCGGTAGTAAAATTCATTTATATATATAGACATTTACCTTTGTACTACAAAACCAAAATAATTCTCTAAACGAAGTAATGAGCATAATTTTAATAAAAACAAGGGAAGAGTCGATTCAACAATATTAAAAAAAGCTGATTGTGTGCAAAGGTTCAAAATTCGTGACGGTTCCTAAGATCAAAGTTTGTAAGTGATAAGTTACAGGATTTTTTATAGCGCTAGTCGTGTAAAATTGTATATAAAATATGCTATTATTCACACTTATAGGTATGTAAAACGATACTTATTTTTAGATAAATTCAAATGTTAGTTTACTGTCAAAATAACAACAAAAAAATCCAAAGCTTAAGATGTTCGATATAATCTTTGAAGCTAAACTGCCACTTCCATGCAGCTCTATTATTGGCGGTCTAGACACAAAGTAAAACATCCTTTGTTGTAGAACTGTCTCATTTTAAAGGAACGTGTTGACATCTAAAGTGACTCAATGAATGAAGAAGAAATTTAGAAAGAGGTTTTTTTGTCGGCGGTGGGCAATTTTTAAATATGTCGTCGCCACGGGAAAACAAACGAACAATGGGATTTCATACCGTCCGATGATGGCTCAATGTCACCATTGAGATGTTTCTGGTAAATGATGGACACTTGGTCATAAATGGATCATGAGTTGTTGTGTCTTTTCAGGTGGAGGAAGGCGGCGTTATATGTGAAGTTATATTGTTGGCAATCTTGGTTTTTAAAACCTGATTATAGATACCTACCTACCGGCTACTGACTTGACTTATTTTAATTTTTAAAATATAGGTGTACACATAAGGAACCCATAACATATTTAGCTTATTTCCCAGTATATTGCGATGGGGGAATTTACACATTTTGTCAGTTAGTTTCTGTTAGCTCAACCTACTTCGGTACAGTACATTATAAACTAACTTAATTTCTTACATTGACAATTACTTTGACATAATACGAGATAAATGTAAAAATAGGTAAAAATGTATGTAAAAGCCCAGATGGGCGTATAATAAAAAAAAACTTGTTCAGGGAGCTCTCGAATCAAATAATAACGAAAAAATCACTGACATCAATAATTATTAAAAATCTTCCCGAGGGTTCGAAACCCAGCGTGCGCAACTAAATTTTATTTAATTGATTTGTGTTAGGTAGGTACCAATATCGTATTTAATTCATATTAAAAATACATACATACAAAAATACATTTTACGATGAAAAGTCATCCTCATATTTCATCTTAAAAACACACAAGTTTTTTGCAAAACGTACTTTTTCCAGCAAAAAAAAAAATTACCTTTTACCGCAAAAGTGACATTTTTTTCACGTTATTCCAAAGTGAAATTAGAGAGAAATAATTTTTTTTCACTAAAACGCATTATTTTGCCAATGTTTAACAGATGTATTTAACAGTTGCCAAATTTGAAAACAATGAAGAAAAGTTTTTTTGTTGTTGTTTTTCTAGTTGGAAACTATATCCGGAAGAGGACCAAATAAAGTACTTGCTATTATTTTAATGTTTTGAAGGACAGATACAAAATTATAAAATCATGTTTGCAAAATAAAATTATGAATTAAATATATTATTTATCCAATGCCAAGTTAATAAATTACAGCAATGATTCCAGATATGTTTTTTAATCATTTAAAAAAAAATCCAGTGTCTGCTTGTGAGAGTCGGTACCGTTTTTTTTGTTCTGCTGAAAAATTAGATTTTTGTAAATCGGCAGTTTTGCATTACAGCCCCTCAATTGCCTTCAGAAGTTATACTTTCAAAATGTTTATACCAATTGAAACTAAGAATAATTTATATGTCACTTCAGAATCTTTTATAAGATCTGGATTAAAAATGTGAGGAAATACCACTAAAACTAATCTGAAACAAATCCAAATGGTTAAAAACGCTATATTAAAACTATTATTTGTCCCTAGTATTTATAGACATAATACTCTATTGTTGTTCCAGAGTGTAGTACAAAATTATAATTGAACGTGTAATTAACCCGTAACTTAAAGATACATAAGAACATTATAGAAATATGATTCAATGCCGTAGTCACACAAATATTAAATTTAAATATAATCACAACATGCACTAACATAATATACGACAACACCACAAACTACACACATCAAAAATACACTCTACAAAATACGGACTGAAATCATTGGAACACATTGCTTACACCATCTATTACAAGTTGCCTGAGGAATTGAAACATGTGTGCATTCCGTACAAATCTCGAAATGATGTTCTGAGGTCTTATTTTTTAAAAGGCTATTTAGAAAACCATTGATCATAGATACCAACTGCCGTCCCTAACCTTTGCAGATATCTGATGTAGGTATATTTCTCTCCTGTAAAACATTGTTATATATTTCTATCGTATCTGTATGTTTCGAGCCTGTACATTTGTTTATGTTATTTCCTATTGTTTGTATACATATGTACGACCGGTCAGTGACTGAGTTGGCATCGCGTTTGGGTCTCACCCAGGCGTCGTGAGTTCAATTCCTCGGCTGGCTAAGTCCTCCATTACGACACAAGCAACGTCTTCCGCTTACTGTGATGGTAGTGGGAGAATTTCAAATATTGTCAGGTTATTCGTAACCAGGGAATATTTGTCTTTCTTTGAAAAAAAAATGTGTTTTTTAAATATTTTCATTTACATATTTGCCTTAAAAGCTCTGTTAAACCTAATATTATGTAATAATAAATAAGTACGAATCGAGTACGCTGGAATACAATAAATATATACCTACCTATGTAATATATCAAAAAGACATCCATTAATAATGTAAATAATAAATGAGAATGAGAAAATCGAAATGTATGAAACAGGGTTGAAAGAAACTGTGTAGGTATTAAGCTGAAAAATATGATATGTTTATATGTACTTATGAATGTAACTAATAAGACATGCGCACGTGCTGACGAGCCAAATTAATTGGCTTAGTTTGAATTTTATAAATATTAATGTTTTTTTTTATAATAAACTAAAAAAAACATAATCTAATTAAATTATTATAAATTTAAATGAAAACAGAGTTTTAAATTTTTTACTTGAACTTAATAAAAACAATATATAGCTTGGTAATTGCCCTGAAAATAAGTACAGAGTTGATCTCGAAAGCTTTATACCGAAATAAGTACAGAGTTGATCTCGAAAACTTTATACCGACATTTTTAAACCCGTCGTCAGTCTTTCCAGGGTTCATCATGCTCTCCAGAAATGATTGTGTCACCGATTGTGTAAAATACAACTAGGCTGTCACCAATGCAGGTACCTATCTCAACAAAAGTTTAAAATAAAATAAATAATGTTTTGGGTGGGTAGATAGGTACTAGGTACAGTTCGCTTGTCGCATCGCGTACAAACGGTTTATTCGTAATTCTCAATTAAGCGCATGAGCACGGTAAATAAACACTATGTCTAACATCTTTGAAATGTTAATCTTGAGTACACGAATGATAAGGAGATATGGTGCACCATAAATATTAAGCGGGGATAAAGTTTTACAGCGGGACAATAATAATAATTGTAGTGTCAATACGCCGCATTAATATTTTTCACAGTTCAGAATCGTGAATTGTTGTGGAAGACGTAGGACGAAGCATAAATCATCCATCAATCTCTAATAACGTGATCGAAATTAATGTTCTCTAATTATCAGAACGCGTCATGTTCCATCGTGACTTTTCGGTGGATTGGCAAACCGCTCTTTAAAAATAGTGAAACATTAGGTAGAGGTTTTTTTATATTAAAAGATGAACATTCCCGTGGTAAGAATAGCCTGACAATATTTTCCTTCTATGTACCATTATTATAAGTGGAATAGGTTGCATGTGCAATGAAGAAGAACTATGGTAAGAGACGAATTGAACACACTACACTTGGGTTAAGAAATTAAAGTTTGAGAACATATTACGTGCTAAATTGTTAGAACGGCTTCATGGGGCTGATTTAAATTGTGTTTTGATATATTCGTCATACCGGACGAAGCTCATTGATGGACTCATTTTCATTGGCGGGAAGCCCGCATAGAGAAGTATTCCGCAAGAGCTAACTTACGAATCTCGATGTAATTTTGAAAATATCACCCGTTTGTGGGGGCTACTTCCAGGGCTAAGGGATGGCTTTGTTTTGAAACAATGTGCCATCTCCAAGGTGTAATTGTAAGCACACTTGATTGCTCATTCGGAGTCTGCGGGTAGTACTGGCTTTACCTTTGATGAGGCTGGAAGCTAAGTAAGTAAGATACCTAACTTTTATGTTAGGGGGGGGGGGGGGGGGGGTGAGAGTGTTATCTTTTTTGGTGGGATTTTAATTTGGAAAAAAACTCATATTTCATCATCGAAAGATAATTTCTTAATTTATCGCATAGCTTGTTTTTATTGTAGCATTTTTAATCCTCTTAAATATGTTGAGGCATGGGTAGGAGTAGGGACCTATGTGAAAACATTAAAAAATGTATTAAAAAAACTTCATTTTTTATAACTCCTAGAGACAGGCAGACGGGGATTTAATTAAAAACACTCAATATGTTTTTTAGGCTGCAATGGAAACCGAACTATCAGCTCACCGACTCCAAGACAAAATCGTAGACCACTTCACTATGGAGGCTTTCAAAATAACACCAGACCTAAAGGAAAACATAAAGACAGACTGCAAAAATAGATCATCTAACCAAGGGAAAAGTTTGACTATTAACGGGGTGAGAACCAAAAATATTATTACGAAAAAATAAAATCGGAATAATGTCATCTCAGGTGACATGTCGCTTGCTGAATGCTTAAATATAGAAATTAAGTCACATTGACTGTTGGAATGTTGAAGCACAAATATTTGTAGGAAATGTGTAGCTTGGTGTTTATTTATGGATATTTATTATTTTGGAACTACAAAATGTCATTACTATGGCAACACCAAGCTACTCACCATCTCTTTGAAATGTGTTCTTCACATTCAAATGTTTTCATATATTCGCGTGTTCGTTTTAAATAAACAAGGTAAAACATCGTAATTCATGTTTTGATTTGTGAACACGTTTTTATATTTTATTAATCTAACATCTAATACATAGCTGTTTCAATGCATAAAATTTCATAAATGTTATTAGCAGTCGCGTGCATTGCTCTATGACCAAAGGTAGTCTGTGTGGTTTTTTTAAAGTTCGGGTATAAATTATGCATCGAATATTCGAAAACCTATTTTTTCCGATGATTCATTTTTTTAGGGAAAGGCACAGCTTTTCAGCCTTTATGGACTGCACGCCACTGGTCATTAGGTATCTTCCTTGCAAAGCGTTAAATGATTAAAAAAAGTTTAATCATCAAATTATCTTGAAATATGATGTAAAATCATCTCCATTCGGAAAGTAACACTAATTTCTGATCATGTGTATTTGGACCATTGTAATTTTTTAAACTTACTTTTATTTTGCTATGAGCCATCTTTGTGTTGCCATGCAGAACCTTTTAAACGATCGCAGCGCCCTCAATTTAACTCCACTTTTAAATATCAGACTGTAAAGAGGACGACGAAACACCACTCATCTCACACCTATTGTGTCTCACAATGACATTTAATCGCTTTCACCCATTGTTAAGAGGCGAAATGCATTAAATATGGGAGATGCTTATAAGATAATAAATGTTTATTTCGGTATGTGGGGAGGTTAGTGTAGCCCCACACATTCCATACAAAATATACATACAATAGTTATAAAAATATACAAAATATGTACAAAAGTTTAAAAAATAAAATAATAATAGTAGGTGAATGATACATGACACATAAAACAAAACAAAAAAAATAGAGCATTAAAATAAAGCCTTTAAGGTGATGCGGCATTAAAGTTGTGAGGGACCAATATCTTTTTCCAGAATTCGCCGATGCTAGAGACACTGTGGCGGGCCTCCATGATGAGGATATTTCCCGAGCTGTTTATTCTTTCCCTCATTCTAGCCACCCTGGATCTTATAAGGGCTGCTAAACCGGAAACTCGCCCCTCCGTGAACATACTGGAAGCGCTGCAGTATCTGGGGAGGCCAAGGCATAGTAAATGCGCTAGGCGTTATTGTACTGTACATGAAGTCTTTCCATGGTACCCTTTTTTATAGTTTGCCCAGAGTTCGCACGTGTACAACGCTGCGCAGAAGGCAAGGAAGAGAGTCCTTTCCACAGCGGTACTACAAAGGCGAAATCTTCTGCTGAACATGTTCGATTTTACGCTGAGAACTCGTCTTTGTCTATCAATATCATCGTCATCCATCATATTACTTGTGATTATGTGCGCTAGGTATTTAGTTCCTTCAGTCACCTTCAGGATCACACCTACGCTTATTATTATGCTTACGGAGAAATTATCAAAAATATAAATATTAAAATTATAATTAACTTATTAAAGCTTCACACTTCATTGTAATCTCAATTATTGAAAATAACATCCATAACTGTCAATGAAAATATGCAACACAAGAAGACAGACAAAATAAAAAGATTCGGTCGCGACTGAGACACGAAATCAGAACCTCTAATCTATAACCGAGACCTTGTTGAATTCCGTCATTTCTATCAATCTCTTGAGAATTGAGTCATAATTTTTCAATTATTTACCGTAATATACTGGCTGCCATCTTTGAATGAGGGCACAAAGATCAGACCGAACATGATTGCGCCCTTAGATTATGTCTTGGATATACCTATTAATTTATTTTGTTACTTATTAAAAATATCAGTGTCCCCGAGTTTTTCAGCTAGAGTGAATATAATAATCATTTTAGTATATATGTTTTGTAGAAAATGATGATGATCTAAAGATTGTGGTGGATTCAGTGCGACTGTAAAATATGGTAAAAACTAGCTCTTCGCATCCGGTAACTAACCACATGATCATGGCTGTCATTCACCTAAATTATATTAAAAGTATCACCCACTTTGAAAAATGAATTAGTTACCTACCTAGTTTCATAACAATACGAATGACTATTGCATGTGCACATATTGCATGTAAAATGCACAACAGTCCAACAGAACTTCTGTTCAAACTAAAAATTTACCATTTCAGACTTCCATATTCTTAAAATCAATACACCTGCGAGTACCACTCTTGTATTTCCCATGTATCCTAACTACGCCTCGAAGCCTCCATTTTCAATCTGTTTCTTATCGAGGGACCAATCACATTTCGAAAGAAAAATTCTAATCAAATCCCATCATAAAATATGTTTTTCCTTATTAATAATATAATAATGATTAAAATAAATACCAGCTTTAAATAGTAGATCTAATAACATGTGTTTTCCAATATTATGTCCTCTGCGTGCAAAACCGAACCTAAATAATTTTCGCTAGTAAACAGGATTTATCCCAAGTAACCCGCCAGGTAAGTATGGTCCTGTATAATATTATCTACCTCTATCTAAATTTGAAAATGTGTACATTTTAACGCGGCATTACGATCATTGGTCAAATGCATTGTATATATATATATATAGTTTGGTATTAAAGATCGATGAACTGGTGAATGCGTTTGTTAGACATCAGTTGTAATATAAGATTGTATATAATTATTGATAAGATAGAGCATTGAAAAGAAATACTATTTGTACACCGCCCTTGAGGTGATTTTTCACAAAAACGGCGCTATGCAAATCATCCAAATTTTATCAATATCTTTTAAATAATAGATACAACTCATATCATAGGCGCAATTTTTTACCTTATAAGATAACCGATTTTAACTGTTGATTCGTAGAATTACACTTTTTTTAAATAGCTTTCCAAGAATTACAGCTACTACCCGGTTACGCAAAGAAATATTTTCTCAAAAAGTGACCCTAACATTTTCAGTGGAAATTTCTGCGGCGGTAACTCAAAGGAAGACCGAAAAGGAATACACATTTCGAAGTTAATTCTAGGAAAATCTGCAATCGGTTTCATTGAACCTCTCGATGGATCATAAAAGTCTCAGGGGCTTACGTCCTACTTATAAAAATACGCAGCAATATAATAAGTTTAAAAAACATTGCAAAAAGTTTTAGTGTCGGCGTTTACTGATGTTGTGAAAACGTGTATTACTTACTTTGGACCCCTTCTTTTTGCCCTCATAATAGTTAAAAAAAGATCATTTCTTTGTGCGTACGTAGGTACCTTAAGAGGAACGGCTGCGTTGCCTGTTTCATACATAACTTAATTTTGGATTTGATGAATTTTTATATATTTTTAAAAATTAAATGAGTAGTAAAAATATAGTACTGATGAGAAGTGTTTTATTTATTTTTCTTTTAAATTATGAAGTTCAGGTATATGCCATGAAAAAAAAACTATTTTCTTTTTAGAGGCAACTTAGAAAATTTATGCGGGTTTATCGTATTTTTTAAAAAATATATCATATTTGATATGTAAACATGATTATGTAAATAAAAATATAAAAATACAACATAAAAAAAACGTTTTGTCGGGTCGATATTTTAAATTATCTAAGGCAAATTTGTGTTCCAACGTAAATTGGTAGATTTTAATTTAATTTAAAGTCCACCATAAGTCGTATTTAAAAAAAAAAATATTTTATATTGCATTATATTTTCAAAGCAGACGGGGTAAAACTTTTTTAAATCACCGTTAGCTCCCAAATAATTTAACCATTGAAGAAGATAATATTAACACATCCCAAATGAACCACGAAACTGAAAAAACAACAGAAATTAAAAAGATTTCAGTCGCATCTTGGCAACCCAGATGCGACTGCGTTCAATTTACGCCATCTATACCGATATCATACTTCAAGTTCAACACTTGTTAATATTATCCTCCATTTTTAAATCCCATATTATTGGCTGCTATCCCAAATAATTGTTAAAGGTTCCACTAAAATCGCGAAAAACAATTCCTTTAATGGCCTGTATTTCATAATGTAAAACAAAAATATATTAATTACTTCTAATCCGTATTAGATATTTACTATACTTTTGATGAAAAAAATAACATTAGGTTTAGGTGAGTGTTTTGGCCTCAAATCTAAAATGAAGTTTTGTATGAAACCTGCAGCGCAGCCGTTCCTCTTAAGAATATGATTCAAATTAAAAAAAGAATATTTTCAAATCCAGACAAGCGATAAATTAGGTACCTACCTAAAATATGTTTTTTCCGTGTTATTTTGGTTATTCTATATTAGAAATGTGGTTTTTAGAAACAATATTTCTTGATTTTCGCCTTGGATAGTCAAATAATGAAATAAATTAAATATTTCTGGGTAATAATCTCGGTAAATTAATTGAATATTTCTCTTTCGCCTTGGATAGTCAACAAATTAAATAATTTTTCCAAATAAAATTTAAAAAAACATCGCCTGTTTTTTACGGGTAATAACTAGTTAACGTAAAACTTGTTTATGCAGCGAGTTGCAGATGTTAAAATTGATCAAATGTGGATTAAACGCCTTACTCTAATCCTACGAGGAACGGCTTCGATACTTTACTTTCTAACTTTGGAAAAAATAAGACAGGCTGCTGACTTATTTAAATATATAAATTTATTTTATTAAACGTTTATTCCAGATCTCGGGGAGGGTGATGCAATCCCACGAGTTCCATGTAATACAATATGTGTATGTTTTGACGGCCTCCATGGTCGAGGGTTAAGGCTCTCGACTACGAATCCAAAGTAAATTTTATTTAATTGATTTGTGCTGTTTCACAATTAACTAATTTAAAAATAATATATAGTATTATATAGTATTATTCCAGAATGGAAGATACTCTCAGTATCGGCCTGGTGAAAGACCACCATTCAGAATTGAAACGTTGCTTGAAATGGCTTTTAGCCGTGTTTTGTGACCAGATCTGAATAGCCAGGTATTTCCCCACCTTCCTCTTCCCCTCCCCTTCTTCTTCCCCTCCCCTTCTTCTTCCCCTCACCAATACCTTCAGCCTCACAACATTCCCAATTGAGAATGCCATAGTCTCACTGGCTCCAGACAGTTGGGACTCTTGTGCGGTATTCATATAAAAATAAAATAAAATGTGTATCAAAATTTAACAAAAGATAAAAATATTGTTAGGGACAAGTACAAAGGGATAAGATTTTAAAACAATTCACTTTTATTTTTTATTGAAATCTAAATCATCAGGAGTTGCCTCCATCGCTTGTAAATGGGACACTGCCAAAATCCAAAATGGCGGTGGTGGCTTTTTTTGAGGTGAGGTTTTTTTAAATACACTTTCCTTAAAAATTCAAATTACATGGGTACATAATTGCAAGACTCGTGCATATGAACCGATCAATTAGTTAATTGATTGATTCATTTTTTTTATACATAGGTATAACATATTTATCAAGACCAAAAGCTATCATTATGGGAAATAGGGATGCTTTGAAGATCGTGTTGAGGTACAGAGTCGAGTCGACCGCGGAAATTAGAGTTCTGGTGCCAGTACAGATTTCATTGCATTGTCGTGTAAGAAGAATCGTGCAATCTGTCGTGGCTATTTACTAGCTCAATTTTTTTCAATAATCCTTAAAATTATGTATAAATGTACCTTAAAAAAATAGTTATTTTTTTTATTTAGAAATGGTTACAAATTTTCACTTTCACTTTAAATAAATTTTCGCCTGCGGCGATTTTCCCATCCGTGCTGTGGTTCTAAATTTTGGGAGGAAGGACAATAGAGAAAAATATATACGAAAACTGGGCGGTAAGTCAAATAAGGTAAGATAAACTACTGGTCTAGATAATAAGACTTGTATAAGTCAGAGAACGAATATTAAAAATTATGCAATATTAAATATTAAAAATATAATGTACCTGCTATTTTCTAATTATATTGGGGTAGGTTAGTTAGTGTAAAGCGCGCCTGACATGAGCCTTCGCAAAACTCCCCTATAGAAGTTAACAGTTCTTTTTATTATTAAAAAAATGTTAATCAATAATTGAGTTGTTATGTAGGAACTCTGAGTAAGTATCCAACGGTACCTACCATAGTTAAAACATGACCCGTTTTATGGATGTGTGCGATTGCACAAACCTCCCAACATTCCGGAATAAAGAATAATTTAATTTATATACTGTTGGTATTCCACGATTTTATAAGTACACATTAGACACAATAAACTTTTATTTTATAGTTTGTTTTAACCCTTCCTTGTCAGTGTTGTCCACTGATTTGACATGTCTCTAATTATTTCAATAGTTCATATTTTAGGTGTTCCTCGGGTGGATGTATCATGAGTTTTATGTCTGGCCGATGTTTTTTCCTCACACTTATACACAACATTTTACTTATATGTACATGTACTATTAATAAAATTATTTACGCCAGTAATAAATGTTAACTATTAATGTTGATCCAATTAAAAAAATACTAAATCCTAAATGTAGAGTGTGGAGCACCGGAGCTCGAGGGATTTACTAGCAACATAGGGGAAGGTTTATGCGTGCGTGTTTGCAATATACTGGAATTGTGAATAATATTACCATATTTTCTTTAATAGGGAAGTCGAGACAATTTTTTAAATAAATATTGACTTAAATACACATATTTGTTTTAAAGTTCGTTTTCATAGTTAAATTAATTCTCAAAGTCTGAATTTTTTAAACGCCCCCCATAACGGGCAGCATTCAGGCGGGGGTGTGTGTGACGTGTTTGTTACCCGTCAGAAGGACAATTTGTATGGAGATTATTTTTTTCTTCAATAAGCAATTCCAGTAATTTTTTTTATTAAACTTATTAAACTGTATTTTTAAGATAACATCAAAATTTCTAACGAAAATTGATTTTTAACGTTTTAATTTTTGTATCTACCGCCAAAAACCTAGGAGCCATACATCAATTCCCTTGCGGGGAAACGGCGTGATGGTTATTTAGTTAGTAAATTCAGTCTAACATAATATTTTAAAAAAATATCATATTAAAATGGAGTCCACCATGAATTGACAGTGTAAAAATTAGAAACACATGAACATGCTTTAAAATCGTTATAATTACCTGAAAATATTCATGGATAGTATTTATGTACAAAAGTAATATTAATCTATGAGAAATAGTTCGGGATACCCATAGGTCACGCAATTATAGTTGAGGCTAACGATACTGGGTACTTGGGATAGTTAATTGTTTTTGTGTTTAATTCGTAGAACTCCATTTATTTTTTTTTTAAATTGAATTTAAATCAAATTTAATAATGTTGTTATTAAGTTCTGCAAGTATTTTTAGTTTTTATTATTGTAATAGCTGTTTCGGCGTTTAAGGCCATTTAATTTGGATTAGCCACAGTTTGAAAATGACCTTAAACGCCGAAACAGCTGTTACAATAATAGAAACTAAAATTACTTGCATAATTTAATAGCATTATTAAATTTAATTTACAATAAATTAATCAAAATTATGTATTTCACAACAAAAATCTTTGTTTCAGTGGAGTATTGGTAGTTTTTGAGTGATTAACCCTTGACTCTTTGCAGAAACGGGCGGTCCGTTTGATAGATTCGCCTATCTTAACAAACGGGTTGCAATATTTGGAGCACAGACGTCAGGTGGGAATGCTGTCTTTGTTCTACCGGTATTTTAATGGAAGATGCTCCCAGGAACTAGCGTCATTGATCCCTTCGGCACCGGTGCATAGTCGGGAACACGCCAAACGCGCGCCCAACATTTGCACACGGTTGACATTTGTCACATGAGAACGGGTCACTTCTACAATTCGTTTTTGTGTTCAACAGCTCTGTATTTCCTCCATCCTATAACATGGGTCCCTTCAAGACCCGAGTTCACTCCTTCCTATCCTCTAAAAGACCCTCCACACAGCATCTCCAAAGATGATATTGGCTTTGAGGGAAATTATTTCCCTCAGGGTCTCCTGTGTGGAGTTAATGTAAAAAAAAAAAAAACAATGGGTACCATTTTTAACAGGGTGAACATATTTCTGACGTGTATGTCAGAAAAGGGTACCTACCTCTCGAATTGAATATTATTATATTTCTGACCGGTGTGTCAGAAATTGGAACGCTTAGAAAAATGCTTGTCATAAATCAGTTCTGACGAAAGTACATTATTCTATTTAAATAATAATGAAAAAAAATGTTTAAGGCGATGCAATGGGAAGTAATGCAAAATCGTGTGTTTTCGGTTTGAGAATTTGTTGACCTAGAAATATCATAGATAATTGAATTAAATACTGCAAGTAGATCACACCTTGGCCTTTCATTTAACCGTCATTTTTTTTGGTATGTTTTTTTATAAGCTTAGAAAAAAATAAAGTATGAGACATTAAAAAAATGTTTAAAGCGCAAAATCTCCTAATTATGAACTCCTTTTTCTATATTTTTGTATTGTTCATTGTGGTAAATTAAGTTTTTTAGAATATGACCGTAAAACATTTTAATAATTATGTCTGAGCTTTACAGAATAGAATAAAACACGCATTTTGGTGATGGTTTTTTTTGCGTAAATCGAAACATGCGGCCGATGTTAAGCGGGATTTTCAACCTCGTCGCCACCTGTATAAGGAGCGCGTGATTTCGTTAAAATTTTAGCCGGTGGATCGCCTTAAGCAAAGAGCTTCATTATTACCCAGATAAAAATTATGCAACAAAATAATTTTTCATATATTAAAGAAGACAATATTTTATGACTAAAGATACACATAAGCTTTTTTTAAATTTATGAGTTTGTTTTAGCAATGAGTAGAGTGAAAGGACTATTAGGCCGAAGAATATTTGTATCAAGAAAAAAAAGAAGATAAAAAAGAACTTACAAACCGTAAAAACACAATTTTAAAACCCCGCAAACAATAAAGTTGGATCTATTTCCTAAATAAAATGATTTTCAATTCGGATAGATACTATGTGATATTTTTATTCGATATTTTCCCAGTAGAGTAAAGTGCACATAAATTCTATGTCAATAAATGTGGAATAAATTTTTGGAAACGGCAAGAAAAAGTAGATGTGTTGTGGTATAATATCTAAAATGTTATTGAATTGATTGAAGATCCTAAATCTAGAAACAATCGAGGTCAATTCTGCTGTCGTAATTAAAAACACAGAATCTTCCTTGGGACTCTCAGCGAAGATACTGTGTTTTTATTTACCACGGCAGAATTAATATGAGATGGCAAAAAAGAATAATTAAGAAAAAATATTCTACATTTTTGTTAATCTAAGCATCCCTTAAAATCAGGGGCGGTTCGTGACATTTTTTGTGTACTAGAGTGCTAAAATTGAAAAAAACTGTATTATTGATGTTGTAGCCGAACATGATTTTTAATTTTTGTATTAAGATTTTTAAGTTAATCAATTCACCAAATTGAATCCACAACATTTTCATAAAAAAAATACTTATCAATATTAGCACTCTAGTACACTAAAAAGTCACGAACCGCCCCTGCTTAAAATGCTAAAAAAAATAACTAAAACCTATAACATAACACATTAGGTTTATAATTAAAGAGCATACTTATTAATAAAATAGGGGTGAATAAATACACACAACAACCAAAAATATACGTAATAATTGGGTAATTTTTGCAAACTTCCTTTTCTATAAACAACTACATGTATTATTCTCCTCCAAAATATGTGCTTTTCAATTAGTCTGAAAAGATTATTTTGGTTAAATAAACCACATATTTCACATAGCTCCATATTTAATTTACAGATATGTCAGAAATGTTGAAAAAATCTTTAAAAAAACACTTCATTTTTGCCATGTCCGAAATAGGTGCTTTGTTAACCCTTTAGGTGCCACATGTATTTTTTTTTAAATGCTGGAGAAGTGTCGATAATCCATGAATATATATATTTTTTATTTTGATTACTTTTATTTTTAGACACATGTTTTCATTAATGTTACGTAATAGAACCGTGGGTAACGCGTGACGAATTTTATGGCTCGAGCTATATATCGTTCTGTGGCACTCAAGTACAACAATGTATCGGAACGATATATCGTTCGGTGGCACCTAAAGTGTTAATATGATACAAATTAAATGATATTACATATGTAAGAAAAAATAATTTAAAATGAAGTGTTTTTTTATTAATTGAAATTAAACTATGATTGTGAAATAATTTACTTTCGTGTCATAAATGCAAAGCTAGCTTTAAAATATATAAAAATTTCAAAACGTGTCAGAAATGGGGTATTTTACCTTACTTACTATAATGCATATCAGATGGGTACCTACACTCAGAATTATAGAACCATTATTATTAAAATTCGGAAAGGTGGGTACCTAATTAAAATGGCATTTGAAATTTTTATGTCTAGATCTGAATAATTGGGTTATTCTACATTTTTCTTCTCCTTTCCCACTTCCTTCAGTACCAGAACATCCCCAAAGAGAAGCGGAATCTCGATAAAATGTAATTTTTTTGTCGATTTACGTTGATATACTTACACATTATTAATTAATGCTAACGGCATCTACCATTGATCAATTATTAGACTATACTAAAAACAAGACTAATTGTAATTGTAACTTGGGTTAGAGTAACCTCGACTCAGTGATTATTCAAGAAAATTAGTAATCGTTAAATAATAAACCGTTCGGTTCGCCGCCAGCCATTTGGTCAGGAATAGTATGCATATAAGTAGGAAACCATCAAACTATTTTGCAATTTTTTAGTCATGAATAATAAATCCCTTTCGCTTATTTTTTCTTTATCAAGTTACCTACAAAGTATACAGATCAACACAGATAATATTAAGTCGGGAGCGTTCATATTGTAAATATTATGAAAACAAAACAACTATCAGTTTTAAAAAATCGTCGGTTTATTCGTTACAATTTTTGGTTTGTTTTGGTTCGTATTTGTTTTCGCGCTTTCAAAGAAATCTTAATGAAGATTTAGATCCCTCAGGCGTTTATGTGGTAAAGACGTGTATGATCAATATGAGACAGATGATCCAAAAAAATACCAGACCGCTCTCAACGTAATGATAGTTAACAAGTAAAAGACATCTAAATGGTTTGGACATAATATATATACGAGGTGTGTTAAAAAAAAGGTGTATTTTGAATTTTCGCGGGCTGTGTACATTCGATTAACGATTTTTTTTGTTATGTTGGTATACATATGTTTATCTTATGTTAGAATTATCAGCCATTTTGGATCAGTGGTTTGTTTTTGACAACTGGAAAGGTTAGTCACGTTTTTGGGTGTTCGTCGATTTTTTATTTAGGTTCGTTTTCTGAGGCATCATCAGTCCGATTGAAGTGAAATTTTCGATTCGCTTTATTTTCTATATTCTCATCAGCATTTCTTCAAAAAAAAAAATTTATTCTTTTAAGAAAAAAATTGTTAATAATTGTTAATCCTATGGAGGAATTTCCTAGTTTTGGTCGGAACTTGATAGCCGTTTTCTGGGGCATCATCATTCCGATTAAAGTGAAATTT
>JAHDVE020000244.1:0-23978 GCA_022606495.2 Halesus radiatus | reverse complement strand
AGAGAAGTTTGATCTACAGTGACAAAAAATGGAACACCAATCTCGTCGTAGCTTGAATATTTCTTGCCCGGTGAAACATTTCTTAGACATGCCTTACTATTGATTTTGCGTAGCCTCAAATCGTTCTTGATTTTTATAACTATATCTTCGTACTCCTTACTATTCAGTATTGATCCGATAACACATTTGATAGGTGCCATACTGGGCGTAAATGCAAGAACATCTCTGTTTTCGTCATTATCTCGCGTGTAAAATGAATGCTCCACTAAGGCGTATAGAATACGACCAATGCCAAAACTTGGTTCGATGACACCCGGAACAAAATTTTCGACGTGTATCTTTTCTGTCACCTTTCCTACTTCCAGGTCATACTTAACACCTTCAAAATCAATTGTTATTTGTCCTAGTTCATTTACTCGCTCCATAATATCTTCTTGTGCTATGCTCCCAACGTGTTTGATGAACTGCCCCATTTTGCTTTGTAATCGCTTTGCAAATTCTTTCTTGTCAAAATTCAAGATATGCTTTTCAACTATTTTAGGCTCAGCAAGCATCTGCTGCGCGCTTAAACTCGAACCCGAACATTTTTGATGTACCGACAGATCATAACTTCCCCTGTCTGCAATGCCCACGCATTCTATCCATCCATAGCTAGTTTCTATCTCTGCATCCCAGCAATCGCACGCATAATGCGCCATTTCATCCTTTTTGTGTTGTCGGAATCTAAGGTATTCCTCCTTGATTCCTATCTTAGTCAAGAATAGATAAGTTCTGCCGATAAAATAGCCAAGACTTTCGTTGTCTATTATTTTCAATGCCACAGCCTCACTTAATTTCATTTTTCGTAGTTTCTGCGATTCGTTTCCTTCGCTATACAGCAAATTGAGTGTTATTTCTGGTAGCTCGTAAAACTTAGCCATCCTCTTATCTTCGGGATGTAAATAATACTCAATTTCCGCTTGTTCAAACTCCCTAACACGCAACAATCCAGATCTCGGGCTTATCTCATTCCTAAACACCTTTCCTATCGAGGCAGATGCAAATGGCAACTTCTCATTATTCAATTCATACAGCTTCTTGAAATTGACAAATTGACTTTGTGCTGTTTCGGGCCTCAGAAAAGATACATTCTGACTTTTAGGACCCACACACGTTTTGAATATCAAATTGAATTCCGTGCAATTTCCAACTCTGTTTCCGTGCTCACTGACTAATGCATAATTTTCACATATAGCATCAATATCTTCCGGCTTGTATTGTTCCAAGTTATTTAAAATTGATTCAATTTCTGGTGTTTTGTCCATTTTACCCAATTCTTTCTCTATAAAATGGTCTGCTCTGTAACACTCGCCGTTTACTTTGTCAAACAACAGCAAATCTACAAATTTGTCGACATGGCCAGATGCCCTGAGAACGTCGTATGGTGTCAGTATGCAAGCATCAAGCTCATACATATCTTCCTCGTCAATAAAGTATTCGCGCCACTTTGCTATGATATTTGACTTTAGGAGTGTTCCGTATGGGCCGTAGTCAAATAGCCCTGATACACCGCCGTAAATTGAGGCTGTTTGTGAAATAAAAAACTTCTTTTTCAGTAGGCGGTCTATTTTTAGTTGACAAAATTTCATCAGGGTTAAAAATAAACAAAAGTAGATTATAAACATATGCAAAGCCAGACTTACCAGCGCAAAAGTAATAACACTGTGCCACTGCTTAAATTTTCATAGACAAGCTTTGGTAAAAATAGGAGATTGTTACTGCAAAGGCATCATAAATAAGGAGACAAAAATGGGATGATTAGTCTATAAAAGCGTTATTGGTTATTTCTGGTATCTAAGCACTAACATGTATAATGGGGCTGTATCAGACGAGTCTCCGGGCAATTAGTTTTTTCGATTTTTAGTTCTTCGCCAAAAGCTCATGATTGATGTTTAATATACATTTGGAACATTTATCTTACATTGTATCTATAAAGAGTGATTGTGAGGAGTGTTTCACGCTTTAATTGTAATCTATAGACACACTAACTTTTTTTTATTCAGCTTATATGTAATCTTTGCCCATTCTTAGATTGATTTGTTTATGCCTTTCATAATTTGTCAAAAACAAAAGATCTTAACTATTGCTACAATTAATGCGACATAATGATTAAAACTAATCTATGACGAACCAAAACCAAGCTGATCTATTTTTATAGCTTCAAGGACACACTTGCTAAATATAGGCTTGCACAAAGGCTAGAAAATTTTCATGATCAAACGTGTAAGCGTTATTGTCTAGGAATGCAAATAATTTTTTGTAGTATTCAATGTGCTCAAAGGTAGCAGAATTCCCGATCACAACCAGACCTTCTTTGCACCTCGTAAGTGCAACATTCATTCGTCTTAGTTCGGTCATAAAACCAATTTGCTGGCGCTGGTTACTTCTTACCATTGAAACAATAATTATGTCTTTTTCTTGTCCTTGGAAGGAGTCAACAGTATTTACTGTTACATCCAAGTCAAAATGGTCAGCGCTTTTTATCATGCTAACTTGTGCTGCGTATGGAACTATTATACCTATGGAATAGGATGTATCAATGACACGAAGATATTTTAGAATTGTAAGTGTAACTTCCAGCTCCTCTTCATTGTATTTTGACATTTCACTAGTCTCTTCATTGTACACCGAATTGAACATATCTACAAACAAAAGGTTTGATTCGTCAAAAAATTTAAAATTTGTTTTTTTCTGGCTGATAATCTTGTAGTCGTAAAAGTACGAATTAGCAAATGCAATTAGATTTTCAGGCATGCGATATTGTTCTTCTAAAATTGACGTGTGCATATTTAGCATATCATAGAGAGTGCGTGGGTAATCAAACTTAACAAAAGGGCCTAGTTGGTATGGGTCGCCTACCAAGATTACTTGCAGGGCTCTAACAATGCTAAGCAGTAATTCAGCATCATTTGCCTGACAACACTCGTCAACAATAATGCTATCAAACAAGAAGTTTTCAAGTTTTCTTGTGCTGTACAAAGTAGAAAAGACAATATCGCATGTAGCAATTTTGTGCTTCATCAAATCTTTCCTTTTCTGCTGTCTTTGCTTCCATGCTTCCTTTATTTGTCTATCCAAACTGTATGTTTTTTTATTCTTCTTCACTGCGCTGTACTTTTCTATCTCCATTTTCTTGATCTCAGTGTCAAAATATGACAATTCATTGTCAATTATTGCTTCCAAATTATATTTTTTTAGTTGATCCTTACATTTTATCGTATCTCCCAATCTAAAAAATTCAGCAGATGATTTCAAAGCCAAAAATGCGATGGCCATATTGTCCAGGGCAGCGTTTGATGGTGCACACACAAGAATTTTCTTTTTTGATAATAAAAGCTGGCGTACCATTTCTAATATGCAAGTTGTTTTTCCAGTCCCGGGTGGGCCTAGCAATTTATATGAAGTATTGCCAATCGCAAGCTTGACCGCTTGTTTTTGCGACTCATTAAGCAACCCATTCTTGTAATTGTCAGGGTTTACAATCTTTACCTCAAATTTATTTTCTTTCAAAGTTTCTAAGGTTGTGGTGAAAAATGTTGTTTTACTGTCAAGCAACTGATTGAGCTGTTTGTAAAGCCTTTCTGTCGTAGAAATAGACAGCTTAATAAGAATAGTTGCAGGCATCCTGTAGCTGGTTTTTATTTTGCAAACGCATCTGTTATCATTTATTTCAATTACGATTCCGTAAATTTTGTTGTCAATGATTATTTTGTCATTCTCATTTAAATGCTTTTGACTTTTGCATTTGGCCATTTCCACAACAATTAGACTTCCGCTTACAAGTGATGTTTGATGAACTACATTTCCCATATAAACTGTTTCTTGTTTCTCCTGTTTTATCTGTTCTTGTAGATTTTTCTTTACAAAGTCAAAGTCTAATCCGGACATGGGTTGCAATACAAAGAAATAGGTCAAATGAAACTGTAAGTTAGCGAGCATTTCTGCCATAAGTAAAAAAGGACAACTGTGGGAAATGTTTCTGACATATGAGTCTCGACATCATTTTGCCATCTTTTTCATTATATCATATAGTAATTTATGCACTTGGAGCCAAATCATTGGAACACAGAAGGAGCATCGAGAATTGGTCAGACACAGGAAGTTTAATAGGGTAGTCAATAGAGAAGATGTGTGACGCTGTAGTGAGTCGGGAGACACTTGTGCTTTTATACTAGCATAAAATGCACTAACCCGCAATTAATGCATCGATTATCGACTTTGGGCCAAAAGCATAAATGCATATGGTATAAAAGATATTGCAAGATTAATTACACTCATTTTTTGCCTGTAAAGTAATTTCTATACTGGATTAGCAACTATATAATCAAATAGTTGATAAATCTGTTTATGAGAGGTAGTAGATATGTTTGATTTCAACAAATCAGTGTTAAACTAAATTTTACCAAAGTAGAGTAAATTTTTTTTAAATCTTGATTATATGATGATAATAAAAGCATTGGGGCAATGCATCTATGTATTTGTCTTCTAAGCCTGGTAGGAGGAAGATATCGTCCTTTTGCTTATATGTTTGTATTTGAGCAAGAACTGCCCACACTCATATTTTCTTTGACCTTTGGATTTGACTTGCATACATGCTATTCTTATTAACATATCCAGTTATGCAGATTAAATTTCTATTATATATACTTAATGTCATGTTCCAACATACAATCTAACAGAATCACATCATCTGGTAATCTTTTTATTATTTCATCATTTCTGATGTTTGTTAAAATATTTGCATATCATGCATGTATGACAGATATGCGGTTTATCATACAAGCACAGTTTTACGATGTAACTTACACTATAAGGTGTGGTACATGTACCTTAGATAACTTCTATTCTTTTTGCAGCTATCCAGCATACAATTATGCACTATTCTACAAATGTTGGTTATACTATTTGCTTGCTAATACACAAACAAACACACTAATCATATATTTTATTTGCATAGACGCATAGCATGAATAATAATATACTTTATCTAGACGAGCTATTTACTAATGATGATACCTACCTCACAACCGATTCAATAGATCAAAACTCCCTAAAAGAGCCATATGAGATCGAGGAATATATCTTACGCAAACAGGCAGCACAGATGAATAACATGCCTGACTACGTATACAAAGAAGAGTTTTTTCCGACAATAGAAAAGGAAAATGTATTAAATGAAAAACAAGATTTGGTGCGTAAGCAGAAGAGGAAAGATAAATATAAGCCTAAGAATATAAGAGGAAAAGGGGTCTTGAGAGAAGGGATGTGTGAAGAGTGTAATAGATGGTTTAGATTAAAAACAAGCAGTTATTAGTATCACATGAATTTTAAGCATGGCATATCATCTAACGGGAGTAAATACCCCGAGCCGCAAATTTTTTATGCTGATGGAAAGGCATATTCACCCTGTGAGATTTGCAAGCAGGAAGTGCTACTTGGCATTAATAGTAAAGCAATACGATACAATTGGTATAAGCATTTCCAAAAAGTCCATGCTAAGTTATACGAATAAACATACAACAGATAGATAATAGTCTGCCACAAAGCCCTTAGCATTGTAAAATATATTTCATGCCATAATTTGTGCTACGAATAGTAATTTCTTTGGTGTAAAAACAGAAAAGCACTTCTGTATCATTATAATTTACTATATTTCTAAATGTTTCAAATCACTTCTTATTTATTTTGTGTACAAGAAATCAAGCTTTAGGCGAAATCAAATAAAAAAATACGCGGATAATTTTTTGCAATAAAATTAAAACATGTGCGTTAGCCAATCTAGGGTTTAAATCAAGGTTACTAAACAATCTAGCTTTTTTGGAAACATCACAATTATGATAGGCGCAGAAAGTTGTAACCATTATGCTTGAGAAATCTGGACAATTAAAGAAAGTAAGATAAATAACATGTTGGTATACAGGGCACATCGGCCTTAAAAAATTTTTGCTAAAAAAACAACCAGGTTATATCACAAGTTTATGTTACTAGCCTAAAGAAAATCATTACCTATACAAAACTATTGTGAAAGTTTCAGCAGCTAGTCTAATCGGATGTATATAAAATAGTTCTAGTAACGTTGCAACTGTTGCTATTACCTTAAAGCCATAATGGTGGAGAGTTACATAACTAAGAAGGGTCTAAGCATTGATAAATCAACCACAAAACAGATTACATTTATGTTAGTAATCTTTTCGATTTCAAGTAAGCTATACAATCATACTCTTTGGTATTTTATGAACGATATGTTTACACTATCCTGATTTTTAATAGCAGCTAAGCATAAAGTAAACAAAAATATGATTTTTAATATCCAAATCGGTTAATCCAAAATATATTATCTAGTTGCATGCTAATTTTTTCCGACTATCCTGGTTTATTATTAACTTATGTCTATAATTTAGTAACCTCTACTGCAATAATTACGGCAGTTGTTACAATGTTCAATCAAAACACATATTCTGATCTTAATCTTTGTTTAGCTTACAACCTATTTTCGTCAGCAATGTAAAAGGATATTATGGGGAGTATTAAGAAAGGCTCAATATAGCCGATGTCGTCCGCTTTATTTTTCGTTAATAGGATCTACAGCTACTATCCTTTGGCGATTAGTAAATATAAGTTACATAGAATGGGAACTACAAATGATTATGCATGCTTAGCAGGCAATTTAAGAAATGCAGGTTTTTAATTTGTTATATATATTAAATAACAAAATAGTAGTAGAAAACATGTTTTTATTTAATCCCAATGCTATTTTACACAGGAATATCAATCACATACCTGATGTTATGGGAGTCTCTGGGCCGTCCTCTTGGCCATATCTCTGGCCTTTCTTCAGGCCTTTCTCT
The DNA here is from genome assembly GCA_022606495.2 of Halesus radiatus. Taxonomy (NCBI): domain Eukaryota; kingdom Metazoa; phylum Arthropoda; class Insecta; order Trichoptera; family Limnephilidae; genus Halesus; species Halesus radiatus. Next base: position 17,091 of record JAHDVE020000244.1, on the reverse strand, counting down.
TGGCCTTTCATGGGCTATACTCCTCATATGTTTCCGGTGGAAATACATAAAGAGCCTTTTGTAGGCTCTAACATATATTCTATCATTGTTGTTAGGCGTATTTGCCCATGCAACATAGTCTTCTGGTGCATTCTTGATCTCTTCTTTAAATCTCCTCCAAAGGTAAATTGTTATTGTAGCAAGTATAATTGCTAAGCTGTATTTTGCTATGTTCATCAATGCACTTGTCACATAGATTTGATTTTGATCCACTTCCATTTTCCCTACATTCTCTGTTGATTTAGTCAACTTGTTTGATTTAAAAGTTAACTCTTCCCTAGAACGTAAAAGATTGTCAGATCTAGTAAGCATGTATACAATCAAAAATACAATTTGGTACATAAAATATAATTTGAATGCATTTATATACCTGATGAAAGTCTAAGAACAAGTCTTATTTTTTGTTTATGGAATATGCTTTTTCCTGTGAAAAAGATGAAAGGAAAATCTTACTTGTAAAAATTACAATTAATCTCATGGTACGTCCTCTTATTAGCATTCTATGTATATTTTTAATGGAGTTTTGTTAAATATTTAAATATCAGGATATGGACTAAATGTAATAAAATGTATCTCCATTTTGAAAAATCATGTTGCGCTCATGATATGATTTTAGACCAGTGTAATTTATAGGAAAATATATATAGGTACTTTCATTAGCCCAAGGTAAGAAAATTCTGAAAGCATCAATCTACTACCAAAGAATAAAAAGAACAAAAAGGGAACAAGGCCGAAAAGAAATGTCCTTATTAGGTCATATATGAATCATTTGTTTCAAAAATTACTTTAAAAAGGATGATGTGCAATATTAATCAATATGCGCCAAATTAAATACTGTAAATAAAAGTTTAATAACGTCAAAAAAGGACACATTGAAAGAACTGTAGGGTTAGATATATTTTAAGCGTATGTGTGTAAAATTTATTTTATTTGCTAATCTATGTTTAAGTAGGACTTTATGACCTTTTTGTTGGAATGATATTCAATCCATAAAAACACGTAGAACCTCATACTTTTAGAAGTGTATGCAAATTTTAACTATCAATACGAACAATGTAAGAAAAAAATCCTAAACAGCACAAAGTGTTTATTATGTTGATAATTAGTCAGTAGAGTTTATCAATCAGTCGATTTTTTATATCCTCATGCCCTTAGCATATTAAGAAATAAATAAAAAATTAAATAATTATTTCAAATTGGCAGGCTGCTATACATAAACTACGTGCACAGGCATGATGAGGTGTTAAGATGTATTCACTTACACTATGCAACACAGTTTGGATTTAAGAGCTTATAGAAAATCAAAACGCATACGACGACCAAATTTTTAGAAAACGACTATGCAATTATAAAAACGGATACTTTTATATATACTGACATTAAGATCAAAAATAACAAGCCTGATATCTATATCCATGACAAAATTAAAAATAAAATAACGCTGGTAGAGGTGGGAATTACCTCACAAGATAATCTTAAAACAGTGGAGTCGGAGAAGTACAGGAAATATGATCTATTAGCAAAAGAGCTTAGCATAATATATAAGTGCGAAGTTGAGATCATACCATTTGTAATGACGTGGGACGGTATTGTTACAAAGTACCAAATGTTCATGTAAGAAAGATAGGAATTGACAACAATACCAAGGCATACATCCAGTCGATAGTCCTCAAGAAAACTCTCGAAGCCATATCATTTAACTACCGACGGCATAGCAATGCAAGAGAAGTAGCGGCTGTGCAGGCACTTGAAGAATTAGCGACATCTCTGGGGTTATGTGAAGGGGATGAATAGTCTAATTGTGGACGAATTGGAAACCAAAAATCTTCCTCAATAAATAGTATTAGTTCAAATTGATTGGCCCAAGGCAGTGACTAGGTATTGCCTTTTGATGTAAGATCATAATTGGTTTGACACTATAATCTTTGTGATTACAATTCTTCGTGCTGTTTGCACAACAAGGTTATAAGGGGACTAAAATCTCACCTTGCTCACCTGTATGACTGATTTATAAACTTCTCGCAAGAATAGATAAAGGTACAACATAAATTATGAAGGTAGAAATTTGCAATGCTCACGATTTTTAACATCGCTAATAAGGGCTATCTAGTTACAAAATAGTCAATATGACCGACAGAGTATGTATATACTTCTTTGTTGAACTCCCAAATGTTTGTTTTTTTGTTATGCAAAATACAGCAATGTGGGAAGCTAATTCTGATGTATGGCAAAAATGAGGTAAGCCGACTTGTCCAGAAATCATTGAGCTGGGTGAAAAAGCTTGTTGTAATGTCAAGACTAGCATCCATTAATAGCAATTCTTTACACAAGTACACTTCATTCAAAAAACATACATAAATATAGGTACTAAAGGTATAAACTTCATTTGGCAATATCATTCTCTTTAAATTCATTTTTTTTGTTTTTAAAAAAACAAGCGCATCACAATATTTGCTACAGTTCTTCACTTTTTAACTTTAATCACAATATTTAAATTGTCATTTTTTCCCCCCAGCTAAATGAGGCTAGTATTCAGCATCTTTCATGCTATACATTATTCTCTTCAATCTCAACTCATGCATTATCTGTAATCTTACACGCTTAGTGTGCAAATATTTATTTGCTGTCGTATATACACCTTTACATATGTTTGAGGCATTATACAGCAAGAATACACCACAATCATTACCGTTTGTCTGTCTTATTATATTTTGTAGGCAACTACACTGTATTTCACTTTAAGCCTTTCTCTTTGCTTATATACTCTATCCAATTCCTAAGTGTTACGGCAACATTTCTGTTGTAACCGCCTAAGGAATCAAAAATGTATATTATTTGCTTCTTATTGTTAACCTGTGCTATAATCCAATGATTACCGAGATGTATTGGTATAAGTGAGAATTTGTAGTCAAAAAGATCTATATTTGCGACCCATTTGTCTATTTTTTCATAACTAGACTTTACAAGTGTAGAGTAAAAATATGTAGTAAAAAAATAAATGTTTTTCTAACTGTGCTAATTACGGCTTAGCAAAGTCGAGAAAGATACGAAACCACTCTATACAAGAATGTGTGGCGAATAAACGCGTAGAGATAAGAGTCGACACCCAAATATCAACAAGTATCAATGTTAAGTACAGCAAGCTCGACATATACATCTTAGACAAGGAAAAGAAAGAGAATCTAATTGTTGAAGTAGGAATCACAAGCTTGACAACTTCCGTACAGTAGAGGTAGAAAAAAGCCTAAATATGATTTGCTAGCAAATCATTGTGGTTCCTTACGTGGATATTTATCACGCATAATACCTTACGTGATGACATGGGATGGGATAGTTACAAACTATCATAAACAGTATAGGAAAGAAATTGGAATCTACAACCGAGTCGAAGCATACATACAGTCCAGAGTGCTGAAGATGACTTTAGAAAGTCTCTCTCTGGAAGCTCGAAGAGGAGGTTTAGATGTTGTTGTGAAAAGCCTCGTGGAAGAAGAGAGATTGACGCCAGTCGATGATGACAGTGCTGGTCTTGCGACGTCTGCTTGTGACAAACTGTTAATTACATGAAAACTATACCCCAATAAATAAATACGCTTTGGTATTTTTTTATACAGGATGGTCGAAGTGTAAATTTATTTAACAATTTTCCGCTATAGAATACAGGTAACAGTATTACTATTGCTTGCAATCTTTTGTTGAAAAAAAACAGAGGCTTTCTATGTTCTGTTTTATTATCATACCTTGTTACTTTAATCAATCTGATCTTTCGCTAAGCTTTACTAAAGTTTTTGCTGTAACTGAATAAAAACAGGATATGAAAAACATTTTTAAATTCTCGTCCTAGCTTGTTTACAAGCTAAATTCGCCAACAGTAAAATTTGCATGTATGGGGTATTCACGAGAGACGTAAATAGCAGATTAAATCAAGTGATAGACATTTTTGATTGGATTGGGAACAAATTTTAAGCTGTAATTAATTACTCAACGCATAATCAGATCTAGTAAAATAAATGTAGACTTCTAATTTTTACATTGGCATCGTGTCAAATAAGAAATTTACATTTATTTTACTTTCTCCTGATTATGCGTTGAGTAATTAATTACAGCTTAAAATCTAATTTATTGCAAGTCATTTGGTATCATCTTGGCCATATCTCTGGCCACTCTTCTGGTCTTTCTCGAGCTATTCTCAGGGTGTGCTTCCTGTAATAATACATAAAGAGCCTTTTGTAGGCTCTGAGATGTATTTCGTCGTTGTTGTTGGGCGTATTGGTATTGGCCCATTCCACATATTCTTCGGAAGCATTTCTAACCTTTGCAATAAATCGTTCCCAAAGATATGTTGATATTCCAACACATATCGTTATAATCAAAAATGCATAGATCAGGACAACTCGATATATCTCCTTTTCATTTTTATTTTCTTTCTCATTCCAATATTAATTTCATTTTCTGTGTTAACATTTGGTTTATGTGTATCAACAGATTCTTCCTCCGATCTTAGAAGATCGTATGATTTCAAAGACGTATACAATTATAATAAAAATTTGGTACATAAAATAAAATTTAAACGCCTATATATATTCGATAAAAGTTTAAGAACAATTCTTATTTTTTGTTTATGCAATATGCTTTTTTCCTGTGAAAAAAATAAAACTAAAATCCTGCTGAAAAAAAAGATTGATTTTATAATGTCATGATTTTTTATCTACTTATAATTTAGTATCAATATAGTTTATAGAGTTCAACAAAATACTTACATTTCCCAATATGGACTAAATGTAATAAAAATTAATCCCCAATTAAAAAAAAGCGTTTTACATTAATGATGCGATTTTTGACCTATGTGAATTTGCAGGAAAGTGTCTTAAGGTGCACTTAGCAATACGCATTTAGAAAATTCTAAAAGCATCATTTTACTACCAAACAATAAAAAGAACAAAAAATGGAACAAGGCCGAAATGAAATGTCCTTATTTAGCCAAATAAATATTTGGTATCAAAAAGAAGTCATGGACAATGAACGTGCAGAGATAAAGGTTGACACAGGAATTAGGATTGACATAAAAATATCAAATAATCGGCCAGACATATTTATTTTCGATAAGAAAAAACAGAAAATCTTACTAGTAGAGGTTGGCATTACAAGCTAAGACAACCTACAACAAGTAGAGTTAGAGAAGACGAGAAAGTATGATATCCTTGCAAATGAGCTAAAGATGTTATATAAGTGCAAGAGTACGAGAATAATTCCGTATGTTATGACATGGGACGGTATTGTGACAAACTACCACAAAAAGTACATAAAGCAGCTGGAAGTTACACCTACAATCCAGGCATACATCCAATCCTTAGTGCTGAAGAAAACTCTCGAGACCATATCTTTTGAGCACCGCAGAGGTCTTGAAGATGGACTTGACAGGGAAGAAGCTATCCAGCAAGCAATTGTTAGGATGAGAGATGCATGTAATGTTAATGGAAAAGCTGATGAATAGCGAAAACGTAAATTGAAACTATCCCATAAATAAATTAAATGGAATCAAAGATTATTCCAAAAAGGACGATGTGAAAAATTAATCAAACCGTAAAAATTTTCACTGTATATATAAATTTATAAATATGGAAATAGGACACATCGATAAATTTGTAAGGCTAGACAATAGGTGCGTTTATATGTAAAATTAATTGTCTTACTACTCTTCGTTTATGGAGGACTGAATGACCTTTTTGTGGGAATGATATATAATCCATAAAAACACGTAAAACCCCATACTTTTGAAAGTATATGCAAATTTTAACCCATTAATTCGAATAACGTAAGAGTATTTAACCAAGCAGCACAAACTGTTTATTATGTAGATACAACATTAGTATAATTTATCAATCAGTTGATTTTTTATATCCTTATGGCCTAGCATAATAAGAAGTAAATAAAAAATTGAATTATTACATCTAATTGATTAGCCCAAGGCAGTGACTAGATATTCCCTTATGTAGTAATATAATATTTTGTTTGACACATTAATCTTTATGATTACAATTTTTCGCGCTGTTTGCACAACAAGGCCAAATAAAAGGACTAAGATCTCCCCGTGCCCATCTGTATGACTGATTTATAAACTTATTGCAGGACTAGATAGGGGTACAATATGAATTGCGAGTGTAAAAAATTTGCAACTGTCATGATTTGCAACATCGCTAATTCGGGCTATCTCGTTACAGATGTAGTCAATATGACCGACAGAGTATGTATGTACTTCTTTGTTAAACTCCCAAATGTTTGTTTTTTTGATATGCAAAATACAGCAATGTAGGAAGCTGAATATAATATATAGCAGGAATGAGGTAAGCCGACATGTCCAGAAATCAATGAGCTGTTTGAAGAGGCTTGTTGTAATTTCAAACCTATGCTACCATTTATAGCATTTCTTTACAGAAGCACACCTCATCCAAAAAACATACATAAATATAGGTACTAAAGGTATTACCTTCATTTGGCAATATCATTCTCATATACTTTTTTTTGTTTTTAATAAAACAAGCGCATCACAATATTTGCTACAGTTCTACATTATTTAACTACGAATCACAATATTAGAGTTGTCACTTATTTCCCTAGCTAAACGAGGCTAGTATTCAGCATCTTTCATGCTATATATTATTCTCTTCATTCTCAACTCATGCATTATCTGTAATCTTACACGCTTAGTGTGCAAATATTTATTTGCTGTCGTATATAGACCATTACATATGTTTGAGGCATTATACAGCAAGAATACACCACAATCATTACCGTTTGTCTGTCTTATTATATTTTGTAGGCAACAAACCCCGTATTTCACTTTTAAGCCTTTCTCTTTGCTTATATGCTCTATCCAATTCCTAAGTGTTACCGCAACATTTCTGTTGTAACCGCCTAAGGAATCAAAAATATATATCATTTGCTTCTTATTGTTAACCTGTGCTATAATCCAATGATTACCGAGATGTATTGGTATAAGTGAGAATTTGTAGTCAAAAAGATCTATATTTGCGACCCATTTGTCTATTTTTTCATAACTAGACTTTACAAGTGTAGAGTAAAAATATGTAGTAAAAAAATAAAAGTTTTCTCACTGTGCTTTTCTTGTAGTAGCATACAATAAGAGTTTTTTATTACATCGTTGAGCCAGTTGCTGTCCAAAAGACTGATTAAATCATTTTTGTATATTTTGTAATGTCCAACTTTTTGTACTATCTTTTTATCCAGCAAATGTGCTTTCAATCTTCGTAATTCGTCAATGTCTAAAGGTTTGCTTGCACATACTTTGCATTTATCATCAATCAAGCAATCATTTTCAACTTCCGAACTTTCATATCGATCAGAACTGAGGTCTATGAATTTTGGTTTACTACTTTTATCAACAATCTCTACAAGCTTTATGCCTTTCATTTTCCAATCTGACCTAAATATTGACATTTTGCTTTCGTCAAGGATTGATACTATATTCGACAAAATAATTTCATAGTGGTTTTTATGGCTTCTATAATATACTTTTTTCGGGATTTCTGTATCCTTTGGTAGTAGTGTTTTGATATATAACATGTCCATGATGTTATTGTGCAATTTCGTCAATTCCCTTTTGGCAGCATTGATATTCTTTTTGTGACATAACAAATTTGACGCCTTTTATTTACGTCGACAACGCATAAAAAAAGAAAATATGCCCAATGTGCCAATATGGTCATTTTCAAGTTGATACGTAGTTTTAAAGCATCATTAATGTGTTAATTGAGGTAGGTAAAACAATTAGGGACACCTAATGTAAAGTAGAGATTGCAGATCTTAGAATATGAGAATATGGGAAAATATGACCTGTTAGCCAAGGAGCTCGGACTAATGTATAAGTTCAAGACTAGGATAATACCATACGCCATGACCTGGGATGGGTTAGTAACGACATTTCAAAGTGGATATGCAAAGGCGCTAGATCTAACACCTACAATCTGTGCATACATATTTTAACTTATTGGAAAGACGTATAAGGTATCTTCCTAGACTATCGCAGATGCATAGATGAGGTAGATGATGTTATGAATAGACTGGTGGTAACAGAGGAGCCGACCTTATTTCAAAGAATTATATGAAACAACCTAAAGAACCCGTTAATAAAGCAAAAATATACTCCTTATACAACACAACACACGGTTTGTACCAAAGCTTGACACGGCAGAAAAGGAATAAAAAATCAAAACTTGTTAAAATGTATTTCAACATCTTTATAACGGTTTCTTTTATATACCAATGTTATCTTACAAAATACAGATATCCAAGCAATGCATAGACAGCAATCGAACCAATCACTTGTATTTCGGACCAACTTGACCATATACGCGTAGTCTTGAAATTCGTATTATACACCCGATTACCTATTATATCCTCAACAACGGCATAAAACGATACCATATTCTTCTTTCTATCAATATTTTTATACCTTGCGATCAGATCTTCCTTTTCATAGAAGTGCTGATACAACCAATTCTCATTATCCACCTCTACCTTGTCTATAAACCTTATTAAAAACGAAAAATCCAACTTTCTGCTCCTCTCAATTAAGACATCATAAAGTGTAAATTCCTCACTCGGATATTTCTGGTATGGGTCTACAAGAAGTGTAATATCAATTATACCATCAATCTGATCCTTCAAATTATCAAATATCATATTAAATCCCGTCTTTCTAGGCATCAATACATTTTCAGGATTAAATCTCTTATTTCCAATGATAAAGGGGTTCTGCTCACAATAATTTTTTGATTTCTCATGTGTAGTGGTATCTAACAGTGTTCCTTCTGGGAATAGTAGCATGTAGAACTTCTTTCTTTCCGATATCTTAGCTAACCCATTTGCTAATATTTCTTTATCCTTATTCCATGCCCTTTTTAGAAATATATAACCAAAAACTCTCATTCCATAGCCATAAACAGGTATCTTTGACAAGCTTTCTTTCAATATGATCACTAAGTCTTCGTACATGTTTAGTTTTGCAAGCACAACAAGAATGAATATCCAGTCATAGTTTGTTAAATGATTCGAAATGACGATGCATTTCTTTTTATTTCGTATTTCTTTATCGTAACAAATATTAATTGGACAAACAAAATAGAAACCGAGGAGTGTTACTGTGAATTGTAACCATAAGTTCTTAAGAAACATGGTGAATTTGTGCTGCCAGTTTTTGTGGAATATTAGTGCTGTTCGGATGATGATCATGAGTGTGCAAGCGAATGTACATATTATTAGGTAGGTGGTTGTGAGGATGATAAGGAGTAGGATGTTGAATGGAATCATGATTTTCTTGTATATTTCTTGAAACATTTTATAAGGGTAGGAATTGTGTAAAACATATCAATTTATGTTTCAAGGCGTAAATGCTAATGTAAGTTTTAGCTTATGATACAAAAACAAAAATAATAGCTAGTATATATTTGTTGGATGGAATGACTGTCCCGGATGAGTTATGTCATAATAAAGAATATAGATTATTATTTTTTATCTTACATAATCTTTCGTATATATGACAAGCTTGCAGCAAATAATGCAATTGGGAAGACAAAATATATGTGCCATATTACATATCTTCCTATATTTGAGATCTTCAATTATTTTATTGTGTTATGTCATTTAAGATTTTACTACAGATTGTGAGAGTTAGTCTCAGTAGTAGATTTATTGTCATCAATAAACAGCGTATTGCTTCTTCCCCTCATCAGCACTATGTTTCTCAAATGTCTGTAGCGCGAAACGATATCTAAAGAAAATCGCCCATCACGCCTTGCTAGTTCTAGATGACATAACTCAGCAGAAGCCACGTAAAGAAAAATCTAACTAAGTTTTTTTAGGTTAACTAGCTGCCTTTGACGTAAGAATGCATCTCCGATATTTGATAGTTACAATCTCTTTGAGTTATTTTCGTGCTTTAACTTATAATTAATATGATACTGTGTATCTTTTGCCTTACAAGTACATTATGTGGCATATTAAATGTGTCATAAACATGAACAAACAATGCTTTGAATTTAAAATTATAAATAATAAATACGACCACAAATAGCATCAAGAAATGAATAATGACTGCCTTGGCGTCATTCACAAATATGCAACTACAGCTCGTTTTCCAATTTGTTATTTTGAAACCAATAAATACCTTTAAAACATTGCTTTTTCACCCTCTTATTTTTTTTGACCCTAAAAATGGTAAACATCCCAAAGACACGCAGAACTAACTGTCAAAAATGCAATGCTCACACCGAGCACAAGATATCCCAGTACAAGCAAGGAAAACCAAGTCCGACAAAGCAAGGTGCTAGACGTTATGCACGCAAGCAAAGAGGGTACAATGGACAGACAAAGCCTATTGCTAAGAAGAAATGCAAAATTACAAAAATACCGGTTATAAAGATGGAGTGTGTGCAATGTAAGCGGAAAATAATGAAGGGGTTGAAGAGAGCAAAGCAGATCGATTTTGGTAAGGAAAAGAAGGTCAAGGGAGAGGCTTTAGTCTATTAAAAATTGCTTGGTTTTTAGCTATACTAGTTTCTTTTGAAACTTATTATGAGCAGCTTTTGTCTACGTAGCTGTTTCATATTGTTTTGTTCATCCTAAGAGTATAATTTGGAGTATTTAAAATATAAAGCTATATCTTTCTCCGCTAACTTGCACATTGATATGTGTTTTATTCGCAATTTCAAGTTCTCCTTTTCGCCAACTACAAACTTAGCTTGACGCAACATCCGTATCGGTCTAGACAATAAACTTTTTTAGTTTGAATTTTTATGCATTTTGATTTTACCTTCCCCGTAAAGAATCATCTATGATATCACGTGTGTGCCTTTTTATTGTCATCTAACAATCTTCTATAGCCTAGGTAGAATTTTTTTTGCTCGAACTCCTGTGATTCAAAGGACGAACGCTTGATTGATTATTAAGAAATACATTAAAACTTTTATAACATTTAAAGCTTTAATTAGAAGACTTTTATTCACAAGAATAGTTTTCCTACGGCTTAATAGACTTTATACGTTAAGTCTAAATTTAGATGGATATTGCACAAATATATCTAATTTTCGAATAATAAACATATTACTTTTTTCAATTAATTTCTTCGTTATATAATCCTGTTTCTTTATAGTTTAAGCCTACAAAACAAAGGCTTACATTCAATCAACAATTTTGAAGAAAATCTTCGAGGCCATCTCCTTCGATTACAGAACGAATAATATGCTCAGAGGAATAAGAAGGGAGGTTGCAAAGGCTGACGCTTGCGATGAGACTGTAAGGTTGGTAGTGCAACATGGTGACGAGGTGTAGTCTGCAGATAGGATAAAGGTAAGAAACAAAACTTTCCATATTAAATAAATTTAGTTTAAGCCTCATGAAAGCTTCTAGTACTAAAAATTTATGTCCCCTCATAATATGTTAGTTGTCAAAAAACAAATTGAGAATTGCATCATACCACAGAGACACAGTGAAGAAGCTGCCGGCTGCGACATATATACAACAAGCAGCGGAACGATCAATTCAGGTCAAAGTCAATATATACACACGGGCATTATCTTACGAGCAAAACCGAATACGATAGGCATAGTTTTTGGAAGAAGTGGATTGAGCAATAAATACTGCTTGGAAGTTGAAAGTCCAGTTATACACGAAAATACAAATGAAGAGCTGGTTATTTTAGTAACTAATGATGGTGTAATACCTTTTTGTTATGATAAAAATGAAAGAGTAGCACAAGTAGTGTTTATGGAAACGGGGTGTATGCTAGAAGAATAAATTGCATTTGCTTATACAGATGCTCATAATTTTTTCAATTTCTTTTCTTTGCTTTGCCGCTCCTAGCCAATCTCACAGATTTAAAATGTATTAGATTTCTCTGTTATTTACGTGTATATGCAGAAAGAAAACGCTTAAACGGCGTGCCATTTAATCCTTGCTTATGGGGAAATAATACTTTTGCTATCCTAATGCTGTGTGTCTAATTGTTTTTTTAATATTATGTCTGCGGGGCTTGTAAATGCAATGTGCCGAGGTCAGTTGTATGTTTTGTAGTAGTTGAAAAGTGCATGATTAGATCGAATTGCAAATTTCCGTAAAAAAAGTCTTAATATTTGTACCGCTGATTCGATCGGTGCTTCATACATTATAAAAAAGTATTTGTTTCTCTATTAAGTAACTGAAGCCTGCAAAGGTATGGTCGTGGTGGCTCTTAGAACAGTGTTGGCGGATGATGTGGAGGTTTAGAGTCCATGGATTTAGGAATTATGAATCGATGGGAGTTTTTTACAACAAATTCTAAAAAGTCGAGTATTCCTTTTATTTGATTCCTTTTTACTGCTGCAAAAGGAATTATAGTTGTAAAAATAAAGAAAGATGATGTTTTATGATATTTGTCAGCTGAAGGAAGGCTTTAATGGTAAGTCTGTGACAGTATAATAGATATTATGTAGCGTTGTAAGGGTTTAAAATCATGCAAGTACAATATTTTCGACTATAATAGAAAAGTGTCTTAATATCATGAATGGTTATTTGTTCGCCATAAATAAAAATGTGATAGACTTTTTTAATTTATTTATGGGATAGTTTCAATTTACATTTAACGTTAATCATCAGCTTTTCCATTAACATTACATGCATCTCCCATCCTCACAATTGCTTGTTGGATAGCTTCTTCCATGCGATAGACTTAAAACATGTTAAAATTGTAAGATCAGATTTTGTTTTTTTTTCAGGGTATAAAATTTAAGATCTAAGCACTCGTAGCCTTTCGTGGTTCTTAAACAGCATCATAGAGCCACCCTGGTTGTATCTTTGCTAGCTATACTTATTTGGAAGATACTTCACAGGAGTGAGCTAACTGCTGTGACCGCACTAATGGGATAAAAATCAATGTAATAAATTTTGCCGTGTGTCAAATAATAGATGTCTTAATATAAGTGCAGATGATGCTTTACATCAAGTAATAAATTTAAGACAAATTAAAAGTATTATTGTATTGGGTGTAACAGATATATGTACATTCGCTAAGGGGGTCGTATATGTGCAAGCTTTAATTGCTTTTATTTATCCCACAATTTGTATTTTAACTTATCATTCAACGCGTCAAGTTTTTCTGTATCGTTAGCCCAGATAATGTCTTCATAATTTACACTGTATAATTTCTTATTTTTTGTCGCTCTCCTATATGACATCAATAGATGCAAGACTATATTAACCCTATTCGTTTCATTTCCAACACATATTTCCGAATCACTTATGTACTTTGTAACACACTCATTGACTTCCTTCTTTGTGTTTCTCGACAATTCACAGCGACTCAAATTTTTCAGTATAAACAACACTATCTGTGGATTTGTATTATCTAGTATCGAGGTCATTTTAATTATTAATTTGTGCCTTTTCTTTTCTGATTTGAGATACGTGAATATATAGTACAAAAGCAGGTTCTGATCTGTGATATCTGATTTCGTGTCGATCAAATATTTTATTAGAAGTTTTACATATAGTTCCAGATAACTGATTATCTCATTTATGTATAGCTGTATGATAATTTTGATGTAGTTATTGTAATTAAATGTAAAATAAAACAGTATATAAGATATTGAGATATGCGGAAGTATGTGCTTATTATCCAATGCTAGTAGAACCAGTTTATGTGCTGCAAAACTAAACTCTTTGTTGTTCTTTGTCATAAGGTTGTAAAAATACTGCTGTTTTGATGATATAATATTGTAATAACATTCTATAGCATGTTGATTGTTTTCATTATTCGTAACGACTGATTTGATGTGGTCGAGCAAAGATTTGTGGCAAATGGAATAAGTAGGGTTGTCTAGCTCTACTTCTAGTACAGAAATAATAGTCTGAATGTGTTTGATGTGCTTAGTGTAATTTGCAAATTCCATTTCTATATAATAAAGATATCCAATTATGCTCATTTCATCATTAAAAGAAAAGTCGAATCCATCCAAGAAAGAACAGCGACCAAGTGCTCCGCAAACTACTATACTGTCTTGTTGTAATTCTGCAGTGTTGCAATGCAGCTTGTGTAATATTCTACCACATGATTTCACAGTATCAAAATTATAAAGCCCTTGTATCGCAACTTCAATTAGGCTTTCCTTAATATACAAGTTTAACCCATTGTTATCTATCAGAGTAACAAAAATCTCCAAGACCTCATTCGTAAAGTGACTGTTCTTCGCGTTGATTGAAGATAACAGATCGACTTGTAAGTCATAAAGTTTGTCGCTGTTGTATTTTACAAAGTGCTTCAAAAAATTCATTTTGTATATGTCCGACCCATTTGCAAGCAAAAGTCCAATGTCAATGGATAAATCCGAGATAAATGATTTGTTGTATTCAAAAAATGTGTATTGTGCTAAAATATTAACAAAGTTAGCTTTGATCTGACGATTTTTCAATTCATCCTGCACACTACTGTCAGTTATTAATCCCGATTGACTGTTATTAGCATTGTCCCATTTATTAGCACAATCAAATTTTTGCATTACAAAATCCTTCATTTCTTTATCCTTTAGATAGTTAATATATGTAAGTACTATATCTCTATGTTTATTTGTATTATTAAGATGTCTAAGCATGATCGTGAATATTTTCTTCTTTAGCATTATGCTTTCTATCTGGGTATTGTTTTCTAGCAAGTAAAATAGTTTAGTATATCCAAGATTATCGAGTATTTCTATAAGCAGCTCTCTAAGCTTACTTTTCGATGATTTAAATAGATAAACTAGAAATGATATCATTGCAGAGCGATCTTTGTCAGTCAAAATGGTAAAATCTATGTGTTTCAGCGCTTTAAGCGCATAATATTTCTTGTTTTCTTTGATTTTGAGATAGTTGAATAGAGAAACACAGATTATTTTCAATATCTCTTTGTTACTGTCACATTTTATGTTTTCATAAAGATATTTATCAAACACTCTGTCTTCCTTTGACTGCAGATATATTATAATATTTGGAAGGCACGGTAGAATGCTAATAATGCCGTTTGATTGTGCAAAACACCGTGTCAAGATAAACATGGTAAAGGTTTGACACGCAATATTTTGTAGATTGTCAGCCGCGGCCCTTGCTAGCTTTAACATTTTCTGCATTTCTTTGTCTATAAGTGTATCGATGATTACTTCTATTTGCAGTATGATCGTTTTGTCAGACTCATAGAGAGAATGTAAAAAAGAAAAAATAACATGATTGTTGAACGGCATTGTTTTATACCTAAATACTTCCATGTTCTCATATTCATTTATCATTTCATTTAGATATTCTATCTTGCCCGTGCCAATTGTTTCGATTATGCTAAGGGCATAGATTCTTATAGCATTGCTAACAATTCTTCGCTTTGTTAGATACGACAATGCCATATAAAAAGTTTGATCATGCTTAATATTCCTGTCTTTTTTACAGAATTCAATTATTTTACTCAGTATTTCACATAGAAGTTCATTTTCCAGGTCAGATGCCTCATAAACCTTATACAGAAATAAGATGATCTTATCAATGTATTTATCTAAAGCTTCGATCTCTGTACATTTAAGGTGTATATAGCATACTAATAAGTTTATTTTCCCATCCTCCATATATATTTTTGTCTGTTGTAACAGCTTACTAATGTTTTTGTCATTGATTATCTGTAGAATTGTGTTGTCTGTATAGTCTAACATGTCAAGAGTATCGGTCATAGCTCTATTTTTAGACTTCTGAGGGGTCCTAACATTGTCAGATTTTGTGCATAAAACCTTTACAATTTTCTTCTTCTTCATGCAAAAAAAATATGAAGAAACGAAATACGTTTGACAGTAATGCATTAAAAGGCACAAGTATAATTAGAATAAATTTACGCGAATCATAAAGAGCAAATTAATCTTCGCTAAAGCTTACTTTTGATTAAATTATTGTCAAAAATTGAATGTAAAACAATAGCATAACTAAAATGTGTAAAAAGCTCAAAATCCTTGCCTTTTTTCTAAATGTCAATCACAGCGAACAGTACTGTAATGAAACCTTGGAATTTTATCCTTGGTTCAAAACAGCCTCATTTCACATAAGTAAAAGAGGCGGTTATTTAGCAATAAAAACTTATACTTTGGCCTTTCATATAGAATACGTTGCCAATAAAAACATATACCAAATCTACATTCTTTATAGGCAAGTTTATTTATATTAAATTGTTTTTGATCTTAACACAATTTTAAATTCGTGATTATTTGAAGCTGATAAGTGATGACTTATTGTTGCTAGACTTTGCCTTAATAAGCTCTTCGTGTTATAAACGACCTGACAAAAGACAAAATGAAGTAAACAATGCTAGTCTATATTAAATAAAGTATATACCTAGCATAACTCTTATGAATCAGTTCTATTCTGTTTGATAGTTTATGGAGTGCCTGAGTTTTGCTACGAATATATCCATTTAGCTTTATCGCCAGATCTTACATAAGAAGGAAAAGGTCTACATATCCTCGCGAACATAGCTTTTAAGACACAAAAAGTTAAGCGTGAGGCTTATTCAATCGCATATTAGCTCTTATGAAGTTAAAAGCAATAGACGTTTTGTATTTTCATTCTTTATAACTTGCGTTGGTCGTGTGGCAAATTACCATTTGGCTAACATATTTCAATTGAATAAGTCGCAATATAAAGACAATTGTCGAAAACATAGCGCCTAGGGGACTTCTTTAAAAAAAATTATCGCCATCCCATAGATTTTGAATTTGTACTTGCCTTAGAAGAAGCTATGTAACAGACACTCGTAGGTCGGAGAATACCTGCTAAAATAGGATTTAATTAAATAATAGAATAAATATGCAAAATTTAATTTAAAAAAAGAGTTATCCATGTTAAATTGTCATGATCCTGAAAAAAAAACCTAATTATATTTAGGGTAACGTCGCTAAAAATTTTCATCACATTGTAACTAAATAAAAATTCAGCATCATTTCCACCACAATATCAATCCTGGAGCCCACCCCTATCATATACTTCGTGTTTGAT
>JAHDVE020000243.1:0-88072 GCA_022606495.2 Halesus radiatus | reverse complement strand
CAGGGTTCTACTATATTTAATTTATTTTTATATTCGTTGAAAAGCTCACCTCATAATCCTAAATGACTTTAACCAAATAGTTGGAAGCCCCCTTATAAAACCCGTGCTGGTGCTGGTCTAAAGCCATGTTCAAGGTTCCCGCACCAGCACAGAACCTTGCCTTACGTGGTTATTCAGCGGTGCAAAATGTTGTGTAAATACTTAAATACATATGTTCATATTATGTATTTCACTTTTTTTTTTTTTTACTTAACTTATTCTACACAGCATCCCCAAAGATGGGATTTGTGTGGAGTTTATTTTATTTTTAAATCTATGGGTAAATTTTGACCAGACCTAATGGCTGGCATTATTTCATAAAATTCATGTTTCAGACATCGCCAAAGTGGAGCTGGGCGAGCTGATTGAGTCCATCTCGGACGCGGAGGAGGAGAGCTCGGGCAGTGAGGCGGAGGTATGCCAGCTGCCCACGGGGGCTACTCTGCGCCGCACCAGCGGGCTCAAGGGGGAGGGGGGCATGCACCAGTGCCCCGCGCTCTGCGACAGCATCGACGCAAGGTCAAATAAAATAATTTGAAAATTTTGCATACAATGCCGGCGCCTAACGCCTATTGACCGGTGCTTCTATGGTAAGAGTTGTAGGTATTACTGCAAATGTTTATGCAAACAGAACTCACACAAATGCATTGCTTGCATATATTACACTATGGATTAGACATGAGCAGACACAATAGTGAATTGATTCGTTCTGATCTTCACCTATCAAGTGAATTTCTCCATTTAATTAATTAAATAAACCTAATAATAAAAAAAATAAAAAAATTAATTGAAAGCTGACCATTTTTTCGCATTGCAAATTGCGCTTGTGTTGGAAATTTCATCATAGGAGTAATCGTCTCTTTCTCGCACTAATCTCCATGCAACTCCACATAAGAAGCGGTGTTGTACGGATTCAATATGATGAATATTATAGAAATAAGACCAAATGACAGGCATATTCAAGATGAGGGTGAACTAGTAGCAGATACGATTCCTCTCTTGAAGTGAATTCTCTAGCAGCCTACTTTGACAGTAAAGTGTAAAATATTAGAGTTCAGTGGAGCGGGTTCACCTTCCATAATTACATCAAGGCCACTCTTTGATGATTTTACAAAATTTTAAAATGTTACCGTAGAGGATTTTAGAGGATTTGAACCTGCACCCTAGTCAAGGATCTTAACCGCTCGATCACGAAAATCGTTAATTTACACCCTTTTCTTCCTCGTTTAAGTAATTTCCACTTGCAGGCAACTTATGGAGCTGATGAGTGGCGATGATGGAGAGGCCAGCTTGTCATCTGCAATGACTAACAAGTCGGATAAAAACATGGCGGACTTCGATGGCGAGGAATCGGGACTGGAGGAGGAACTGGCCAGGTTGGCTGCGCAGGCAAGTCTGGGATGCACATATTTTTTATCACCTTTCATTGGGGTAATCCTCATGGTCTATATCCTGACTGTCCTAAAAGTGGAAAGTTTTCCCAGCTCAACTGTCAAATCTTTCTTTTTGTTATAAGTTTTAATTTATACTTCTTCTTCGTATGGTGGAGGAGAGTTGGTGGAGGTCATAGTGGGATGCTGGGGTTATTCAGCCAGTCGACAGCATCGGGAGTCACTTCAGCAGAGATGTGCCATAGGGAAATTGATAAAGAGGACATTCTTCTACGATGTGTTCTTTTCATGAATAACGGTACCTACTCCAAACTGTACATTAAGCGTAGCACTTGCACGCCAGTTGCTCAGGTGGAAGGCAGCTGCAACTGTTTTTGTTGTGTTTGCTTTTATATAGATTGTTACGAGGGCGACAGTGTTACGAGGGGGAAAAGGGGGAGAAGAGGGTTGGGGAAAAGGAGGCAGTACAAACTCACCTCGAGACCAGATTCAGGACTGGACCCTGGCTCCACTGCGGCTTAGCTCAGCTGGTAAAACATTGCGTTTCTCATCTCAAAGTCAATGGGTCGGCCGCGGCCCTAGGATCGGAGTTGGTAACTAACTACTTAATTGAAGAGAATGTGTACTTTCTACTCAGGGTTTATTTATAACAAAACATGGGCAGGTAAATTACATACGGGATTCACCACAAAGGGTGGTACCTAATCTGTTCCTGGCAAATCTCTCTCTGCTGATTCTCCAACCAGACATGTTATTGGAAAAGGCACAAATATTCAGCACATAATAAGAAGGGAAATTTAGCAGCAGCTTACATGAGTAACTGGCAGTCGGGCGACGCCAACGGCATTCCGGAATCCCCATGCGACCAGCTTCCACAGTTCACAGGTAGATTATACATTCCTACACTGATTTTAACAATTAGCGGGAAGCAAAGACCAGGCGTTTACAAGGTGCCGGTATAATAACTGACTGCTACAGGCCCAAGGTCTACATGCAGTTGATAATTCCATGTCTGGATTAGCGATGATGCAATAGTGAGCAGCTACGTGCTCAAGGCACACACGCAGCTGATGACTCTGTGTCTCAATTCAGAATGAGAATCGCGTTGATCGCTACGCGAACCCACGCTGTTCAGGCGCCGAAAATTATCTCAGCGCTGTCTTATTGGTTGATTATGGTCATGTGATTGCGAGACGTGCTGTTATTGGCTGAAAATCGTCATGTGATTGCGAGACGTGCTGCTATTGCTTGAAGCCTAACGTTTTGCAATCGAGTGGCTAGAAGTATTATTCCTTCAACGACTTGAATCTTCCTATTCGTTACGTAACAAGATAGATATCAAAGTTTGTGCTGATTGCGCTGTCAGGAGTGAAATCTGAGCAATTTTGAAGTGTTTTTGTTTTGCTGTATTATAATTCTGGATATATAACAGTGTACATAGTATAAAATTATAAACAAGACAGACAAAAAAAATAATAAAATGTAATTTCATATAATTTTTACTGAATAATGGAACCTCACAACCGCTACAACTAACATTACTCCAAATTTAATAATGTTATTATTAAGTTTTACAAGTATTTTAGTTTTTATTATTATGATAGCTGTTTTGGCGATCAAGGCCAATTTCAAACTGTGGTTAATCCACATTGCGACGACTTACTTACATGATTTTATTTACTCCCACCCAATTCTAATTTAGACAGTGTTTTTTTATTTTATTTATTTTTTTTTTAAATTTTATTTATTCATCCAAAGAACATAATTACATGCATGGTAAAATAAAGAAAAGAGCAAAATATGTAGTCCTGCAAAGCGGTCACATGACAGCTTGTCTGCAGGTTCTACAAAAATTAATTAGTCCTAATAGTAATAGTAATACATACAAACATTTCTGGATTTCTTTTTGGTTTATAAGTATATATTAATCTTAAATAAAATAGGTACTTACATTTGACATAAACATTATAGGTACATAATTTAACTTAGTCATTAAGTATACATAGATAAAAATTTAAAGATACATAGATTGCTCATTTAAAATCCATAACTTCATCGATTTCACGCAAAGCCTCTCACTTTCCTCCAATTTATAGCTTTCATTGAATTTATTGAAAATCACTGACACTATGTATTTAAGAGTTCGACCTCCATATTTATTTGAAATTTTTGGAATTTTTAGGCCTCTTCATTCAGTGAATCTAGTGCTGTGTTTGTGCACCAGTGGCTTTTTGTATTGGCTTTATCCCGCGTTATCTATAATAGTGATGTACCATAGGAGACCTTTTACAGGAAGTAGACCCTCAGCACCGTATAATATTTAAAAAATTTTTCTTTGTCTGTATATCTTTGGTGTGACAATTTTTTTAATTATCGCAGTTTGTAAATTTTGGACATACTTAATATACGTAATGCTTGTGTGACCCCAAGTTCGTATTCCATATCTCAGAATGGATTCTACCATGGAAAAATATATAAGTTTAAGTGTGCCATGTGGCAAGACATATTTTAATTTATAGAAGCTACTCGATATAGATCGGAGCTGGTTACATATTTTGGCCACTTGCGTGTCCCACTTAAATTTATTATCTACTAATAATCCCAGATAAGCATAATCGTTTGTAAAATCGATCGTGTCGCAGTCACAATTTTTTAAAAATTTTTTATGTATGCATTCAAAATGATGTGCAATTGGTTTTGGTAAATTCCACATTTTCACACTCGGTGACCTTATATATATACATTTGGTTTTCTTAACATTAATAATTAGTCCTACATCATGCGCCCATTTGAGAAGTTCATTAAAGTCTAGTTGTAAATCTTGAAGAGCTATTAAGGGATTTTCATTTGATACTACAAGTGCAGTGTCATCTGCGAAAATGAATCTAAGAGCTTTTTTTAATAATTTGGACATAGCAGTAACATATATAATGTACAATTTAGGACCTAGAATTGACCCCTGTGGTACACCTGATTTTACATGTCTACATTTACTCATTTCATTTAAAATCTTTACCTTTAGTTTTTAAAAAAAGAAATGAGTTTACCACGGATTCCTATGGCACCAAGTAAATTTATTATTTGTTTATGGCAGAGTGTATCAAAGGCTTTTGAGAAATCAATAAAAAGTCCCAGTATGTGTTTTTGAGAGTTTAGCTGGGAATTTATATAATTGGAAAAGTTTGCAAGTAGTTTATCACAATTTTTTTTTCTGGAACCCAAACTGGCATTCATCGATAATACCCAATTTATTTAAATATTTATCTAAATTTATCGAAACATATTTTTCTAAAATTTTTTCTAATGCAGGTAATATAGAAATTGGCCTGTAATTATTTATAGAGTGGTCTCCATTTTTAAAAATAGGTCTTACAATGTTACATTTTAGTTCCTCGGGAATTTCGCTCGTATCAATTATCATGTTAATAAAGTGAGCAATTATAGGGCTAAGTAATTTGACATGTTTTTTTAAATCATACATACGAATTAGGTCTACGCCAGGTGTCTTGGAATTTTTCATACCTACAATAATACATTCAATTTGCTTGGTATTAGCTCTTGGTAGGTACATTGAATGTGGTAGATATTCCTGTACGCAGTCAGACGCTCGGACATCACATTCATGCAATAACTTATTAACTCCCTCATCAAAGAAGTTAGCAAAATTTTCTGCCACTACATTAGTCGGTTGAGACTTTAAGAAATATTTAGATACAACTGCATCACAGCTGGATTTATTTTTCCTTCCTAAAATTTTATTTATTTCATTCCAAGTTTTTTTAATGTCCTTAAAACAGTGATTAAATTTGTTATTGTAATTTATTTTTTTTTGCGTACAATATTTGCTTATTTAGTTTGTTTCTGTATTTCTTGAATTCGTTTTCATATTTTTTGTTGGTTGGCGTGTTTTTCCATTTTCTCCATAGTGCATCTCGTAGTTGTATATTTTCAACGAGCAAATCGTTCATCCAGGATTTTTGGTTATTGCGATATTTTTTTGTCAATACTTCTGTAACGCTACTATTTTCATAAATATTTTTAAAAATCGATTTAATTTCTTGATACATGGTATTAGGGTCAGATAATTTTAGCATTTCTTTCCAATCAGTCATTGTGATTAGCAGATCAACTTTTTTTTCAGATAGTACAGTATGGCATTCAAGGTGCGATTTGTCAATTTTACAGGTACAGAAATCAATAGAAACGACAGTTAGGTAGTGATCTGCTATCCTTGTTTCACATACGCATGACCCGATTTCAGTGTTATCTTTTTCTCTTAAATAAATATGATCTAGACACGTTGCAGTTACATAGTTAGTTAACACTGCTTCACGCGTGATATCATATATGCATCTAACTAAACCGAAGAGAGCCATTAAATTTTCATATTGCACTACTGTTGAGTCGTGTTGACTTAGAATATTTATGTTCATGTCGCCAAGCCAAGAATCAAAATAGAAATATTTTCCAAAATTGTTTCCAGTTCATCAAGAATTAATTTTTTATTTGTATTTGGAGGTCTATAGATTCCTAATAAATGCAGACGTTTATGTTTGTTAACAGAAATGGTTCCGTAAACGCATTCGAATTGAGTTGGCATTATATCTATTTGTTCAAAAGTAAGGTGTTAGTTATTATATTATTTCCTAAAACAAGTTTTTTTTCGGTTCAGTTTTCAAAATGTCGCGTCCGTTCATAATCTATTTCTGTTATATCAAAGTCTCCGTTTAAATCACCCATATTTATAATGTAAAAAAGAAACGTGAATTATTTCATATACACATATTAGGAATTAATAAAGGCAGACTAGATAGATACATAATATTAAGTCAGTTAACAATTCCGATAGGTTCCTAGACAGATGATGGTTTTGTTCGGACCGAGGTAGGTGAGATAATTGGCACCAGTCAATGCATTGTATCTGTTTCATGCCTGAATATATGAGGGTCAGTTTATATTTCAGTACACTCGCATCAACACTTTGGTAAAGGGACAATGCAGAATACAAATTAAAAAAAATTGTCGTAATGATTTTAAATTTTGGTACTTGTTAAGTAACGGATACACGTTATGCTTACATGATATTATCATGACGTTTGTGACAATATAATTTAATAGTAGTACATACCTAGTCATAGTCTATACGACTTTGCGCGATATACATCATCTTTTTAAAGTACGTACAGTTTGAGTTATTAGCTCTATGATGTATTAAGGGTCAAATTAAATGTTTTGTTTTGGTAAACGCAGTTACTGCATTTTTCCTCTGAGTTTTTGTTTGGGCATTCCTTCCATTCGTGATCCATGGCACAATGTAAACATTTCCGGTTTTTATCCTTATTCAAGCATTTTAACGCTGTGTGACCAAACTTCAGACAATGATAGCACTGCCTCAGGGTATTGACATCCTCCACTCGAACTCTGTTAAATCCAATATTAATTTTTTCTTTTTCCATGAGGTAAGACCTTAGTACTCCGCTTGTTTCCAATATGTAGTTAGTGAGTCCATTTTGGATTTTAGGTTTAAACATTTTTATCAATTTAACGGTGTGTTTTACATAATTTCTTTGAATCCATCATTTTGTGTTTTTAAAGCCTCAATTATTTCTTCTTCGGATAAATCTGCTTGTAGATTTCTTATGAATATTTTTGGATTTTTCTTTTTTAGTTCCTCCGCGACCATGTTTTTTTTAATGTTTTGTTTATTTCGTCTGTTAATTTCTCCGCGTGGTCTTTTGTAGGGCAAGATATTATCAATTTATTTTGTGAGGCTTTTCGTACACCGTTTACTGCAATACCCAAGTTTGATATTTTAATTTTTTTGACTATTTGCTCTTTTATTTCATCAGAAAAGGCGAAAATACTGACACGGCAGTATTTTCGCCTTTTAAAATCAGTGAGTATTTCGATTCAGGCATCTGTTTGACTCTACTTGCATAAGTTATTTTTTCCATATTATTTGAATTTTCTATTTTTTTTTCGAGTTTATCTATTAGTTTCGCTTGTAGTGAAACTATCTCGTTTTTCAGGATTTCTTTTTCTTGAGTCCATTTTTCCTCAAGTAGTTTAATGTTTAAAAGCAAATTATTTTTAGCCTTTGAATCCTTCACAGTGGATATATTTGATATTTGAATCTTGATATTTTCTATTATGGACATCACATCCATAATGGGTTAAGTTTTGTGACTGCACAGCGGTCACCTAACACACAACGAAAACCTTTTCGAATATACGTGACAATATCACAATTGTTTAGACAAATAAACACGTCCACACGGTACCGGTGCTGACGTTGAATTAAAGTTTAAAATTATTTATTACAGGTAAAACCGATTTAGTTAGAAAATAATTTAAATTCTCTATTCTCTGAGGTACTTGTATTTATAATGTGTTTTCCCCGCATTTAAATGACAATGTTTTCTTAATCGATTTCTTTAAATGTGTTATATTGTTTTGGTCATATGAACATACTGAGACGTGGTGAATAAATAAGAAAATGAAATGGTGTTCTACGAATTAAACACAAAAACAATAAATAGTTAACATTACTCATATTTATTTATTATATTAATAAGCATGTGAAAATATAAAACTATTGGATCTTTCAGTGTTTTTTCTTAGTCCTCCTCACTAGGGGGTCCTGTGCTGAGGCAGACTAATGTTGTTTATTTTTGATGTTATCTAATTAGGTGGGTCTTCTATGTCATTTTTAGTGGTGTTTTTAGGGTTGTTTCATTGATCTCTTTCAGCCAGACTTTAATCCTTGGCTTGTCCTCATTACACTTTTTTATTCGTTTTACATCTGGGGTAAGGATGTTGTAGAGTTTTGTTGCAAAATTGTTACTAATAAACAGTTTATTTGAATTCCAGGCGCAATGCATGGGTGGCTACCGCGTCACTCCCGGCCTGGGCATGATGGAGCCGGCCTACGCGGGGCTGGGTTTCCGTGGCGTGGCGACCGACGGCCCGCCCGTCGATTGCCCCAAGCACGTGCACGCCGCGCGTGACCTCGACCAGCACACGCTACACTTCAACCTCAAGATGGACGACGTGTGCAAGCCGGGCAACACATTGCTCTGGGACCTTCTGCAGGATCACTATATTGTGAGGGAATACAAAGCTTTATTATTTTTTTCTTGCTTTTGGCCGTTTTGCTCGACACTAATTTATGTACAGATTCCATACAGATAGTGCTTCCATATGGTTTCAGTATGGCTCATGAGATGTGAAGTGAAACAATTTATTTTGATTACATCCAAAAGGGATCGTAATGACAATCTAGTCTCCTTCAACGGTAGCAATCTTTCCAACATGCCTTCCATTGATATGCTTGGTGTAACTTTAAGTGACTAACTCAGGCACGGGGGCTCCATTGACGCCATGGTCTAAGTTAGCCTCTCAGAAGCTGGGCGTACTGTACAGTTGAGGTTACCCACCACTTTCCCACCCCGGTATAAGTAACTTATGGTTACTCCTTCAGGGTGCACGTCAAGGACTCTAATTTTTTAAAATTAAACTAATCTATAAATTTTAAAGGACCCTAAACCCTAAAGTATCCCTGCACAGCTTTCGCATAGAAGGAGGTTAGTCACAAACGCACATCAAATTGGTTAGTACAGGTACTGACGACGACAAAATATAGCCCTTAGCGGCTCCTTCTGTCGATAACCGGAGTAATCCAAGGTGGACTGCGGGAGTGTACCAACAAACCAATAAGTAAATAAACAAGAAACACAAAACACATTATATCCAGAACAGACCATAGCCACGAAATCAGGGCAGTCCCTCCAAAGCAGTGTACAGGGCCCACAGATACTTTAATAGTATGCAACTGCTGATCCTGTACAAATCGCAAGTGTGCCCTGCTGTTGAATTTGGCAGCCACCTCTGGTATAGATCCCAAAATACTAACAAACAAAAAAATCTCGACTCTGTGCTGTAACCGGCAGTCCGTTAGATTCCTCTATCTTAACAAATGGATTGCAATCTTTAGATCACAGGAGTCAGGTGGGAATGGTGTCCTTGTTCTATCGGTATTTCGATGCACAGTTGGGAAACACCAAACATGCGCCCAATATTTGTACACAGTTGACATTTTTCAAATGAGAATGGGTCGCTTCGACGACTCATTCTTGTTTTCAACAGCTCAGCTGAGGAATGATTTGCCGGCTTCTATGTTTCCTCCCTCCCACAACATGCGTTTTTTCTTGACCCGTGTTCACTCCTCCCTCTCTCCTCAAAAAGACCCTCCACACAGCATCCTCAAAGATGACACAGGCCCTGTGGGAAATTATTTTCCTCAGACCTTGGTTTCAGCCATTTCATGCAATGTTTCGATTCTGAATGGTGGTCTTTCACCAGGGCAATATCGAGGCAGTATCATACTGCCACAATAATGTTGACAGCCATCGTTTTATTGCTAATCTACTAGATTATCATGTGTACATATTCTTTAAAAATCAAATGAATGTTGCTCTTTATTTTGCTTGTAATATAAACCTGTATGATGCAATATGTCTAAACCATTGTTTTCTTTTATCAGAAACAACTAGGAGAAGATTTGGCGCTCGAGGCAGAGAAGGCTCTGTGCACCCTCCTGGGGTACAACACTGATAAGTTCATACGTTTCAAGTTCATTGAAGGATGCTTGGACAATCTAGCAAATCACAGGTAAGTGTTGGAGCAAATCTGTACCTGAACTTAACTTCATGATAATAAGGAACTCCAGTGAAAAATATAATGGCTTTAAAAATATGTATTCATAGATAGATAGATCAGCAAATGCCGATGAATATATAATTTTTATTGTATACGTAGAATTTATAAATCGTTATTTAAAGTGAATAAAAAATCATCTCATCAAAACACCTTGTTAAGTTGGTACCTTTGCATTTGGAACATCTGACGTCACGTGCGCATTCTGTTTTTGGATTAGTATGAACATTTTTATTTTTCGATTTTGTTTTGTATTTTAAATATGTATTTTTTTTAGTTTTGGCGAAATATAAACTTACTTTGGGTGACTTTAAACTCTATAATTGTTTAAAAAATAAAACAATAACTTTGTTTTACATCACTTTTATTTATACTTTAGCCGACCGGGTTTCGCTACTACCGCAGCTTCTTCAGGGCAGTATACAACTAAACTATGAACTAAGAAATCTATAATTGTTGTTCAATATAGAAACTATTATTAATGAGAGAAATTAGGGTATTCATGAGCAAACCAATTATCAACACGGATATTATGATAATGCTAATGCTCAATACTATTATTATTCTTTGGGTTAAAGTTTCTAAAAAGGTACATAATTTTATTACTTTTGTTTAGTTATGGTTTTCTATGAATAGAATATAAAATTATGTATGGTAAAGTTCATCCCTATTTTGACATTTGACATTCTAACCTCAAAACTGACCGGCCATAGATTTGGAGCATTTTGGCGGGCTTTGAAAAATTAAAACTTTGAAAATTATTTTAACTGTGAAAACTAACTTTAGAAAAAAACAAAATACACCGGTATTTAAGTATGAATGTCATTATAGATAAAAAAAAAACATGGACTGGAGGTCCTTAATAGGCTAATACGGAATAATTAAACAACAACTTCCTTAATTCTCCATTCTTAGCCATGGGTCATGACTCATTTTGTTAAAAGCGGGAGTCACGGTATCAGCTCATTATTTTCGTACGACTCAATTGAGCGATGACTCATTTAAGAGCCTACGCTAGTTCGCGCGAATTAGAGACGTATACAAATTAGAACAAAGGACCTTATTTAAAGATGCGTCATCGTAGAAATGCATAAGAATACTATCGAACATCTGAGATATGTTTATCTTTTTAGATAAATGAACTTTTGATGAATCTGAATCTGATAAGATGAATCTTTCTTACGTAGTTCCAAGGTTTGTCAAAAAGAATAGTTCAGTTGAACCGTGGTACGGTTTACCAGGAGTCGTACATTCACGGCTCATCAAATGAATGACTCGTTCATAAACGACTCATCAAATATAGAATTTTAGTTCTTCTCTCTTCATAAACATAGATCTCAATTTCCATGGTACAGTCTGACATTTAAAAGTAGACTAAAATTGAGGGCGCTATGATCGTTTAAAAGGTTTTAAATGGCAACACAAAAATGGCTCATAGGAAAATCAAAATATGTTTAAAAAGCACAATGATTCTAGCTATATAGCTTGCCATTATTTAATTGTAAATATTAACTATTTTGGAACTACAAAATGTCATTACTATGCCAACACCAAGCTACTTACTTTGTGTTTTGTTTTAAAGAAACAAGGCATAACATCATAATGAATTTTTTAACCCTTTGTAAATTTATAATTTTGTCTCTGAATTTTTTTATTTATCTAACATCTAATAAACATGGTTATTTCGATACATAAAATTTCAGAAATACAAAAAAATATCTTATATAAATATGAAGTAGAATCATCTCCTTTCGGAAAGTGCCACTATTTTCTGAACGCCGTTTGGTTAAAGTAAAACACGTGTACTTGGACCATTGTGTTTTTTAAATTTTGATCTTCCTGTGAGACATATTTGTGTTGTAGTTTAAAACCTTTTAAACGATCGCAGCGCCTTCTATTTTAGTCTACTTTTAAATGTCAGACTTATGGTACTTTCTTCCAATAATATGTATTTAATTGGTATTGTTTTCAGGTCTGTGGCAGTATCGCTACGCTTGTTGCCCAAGTTATTTTCCTCATTTCAACAGCTTCGAGGGATGGACATGCATCAGGTAACATATTATGATTACATTTTTGTCTTATACTGCCTTTACACGCTCTCATTCCTGCGCGAAACTATGATTTTGAAGAATTTTGAGCTGGAAAGATTGTCCGTGTAAAGGATGCGTAATTTTAGTATACACGCCTTTGTGCGCACTTTCTTTATTGCACTGCACGCACTCCTGATCACGCAGGAAAGAGTATTTGTGTAAAGGCAGTGTTAGAACTATTTGCGGAAAGAAAACAGAGGCTTTTAGACTTGTAAGTACTTTGGAACTATGTTTGAAGCTCTTTTTAAGATCTGCAAATCAAAGGAGTTGACAAATCTTGCAGTTATAAGGCTGCTTTACTTTAGTTTAGTGCGTAGCATTCTCGAGAGTGGATCTCAGGTATGGGGGACAGAGGACACCGTCTATGTACTAATGGTCAAGAAAATTCAAAATAAATTCTTACGATTCCCCTATATGAGAGAGTTCGGTTTTTACTCATGACTGTTTCCAACAGCATTTCTCTCGGGAATGCTGTTGGAAACAGATCTAAGACGTCGAAGTGATAGCTGCGTCCGCGCTGTATCTTATCAGTGTCTACAATTATTATGTAGAAGTATATAGATGATGTAAAAAAAAAGTGGGCGGAAACAAAGTTGGTGGATGCTAACTATAGTGTTTTTCTTTCAATATTAGCATTTCAGTCACTTTATTCTTCATATACGGAATGTTTGTCGTTATTTCTCCGGGCGCATATTGATTGGCCGATGTATAGAGGGTCGGTTCGTGTGGGTTGGGTGAACTAGTTTAAACGTTCTGAGTTGGAAGGTCGGGCGATCGTGTGGTAGTAGCATAATAGAAAAACGAAAAAAATGCGACAAATTTCTAAGAAATAGGCAACAAATTTTGTGCCTATTTATTCAGTTGGTTAAAACAATCAGCGGAAGATGATAAAAAATGGCTGTTCAATATTCAATGCACACTCTATACTCGAACTTACACAGCCTACCTTTGGTCAAAGATCAATGCACCTCGCTGACGCACAGCGATACATGGGTTATATTGAAATTTTTGTGATCCGCTGACATGGAAATGATTTTTTTTATTTTTACATTAAAAACTTTAAGAATATATTATATAATACAACCGGTTAGTAGCTGAGTGGAAAAAAGCGTCTGCTTCCCGCCCAGGTGTCGTTTGTTCAATTCCTTGGCTGGTTAAGTCATCCATCACGACACAAGCAACATTTTCCACTTAATGTGGTGGTAGTAGGAGATTTAAAAATATTGTCAGATTATTCGTAACCCGGCAATGTTTGTCTTTCTCTTATTAAAAAAATGACAATATTCTGGTAGTCTAATAAAATAATCATATTTTTCAGGTTGTCCTCTGGGCGGAACGCGAACACCGCATGATGGAGCTGTACTTCCTGGACCTGAAGCACTACGTGGGCCAGTTGGCAGCCAGCCCCCCGCCGCGGGGCCCGTGCAGCCAGCCGCCTGATCTGCAGCCGTCGCAGCACTCGCCTGGCACCATGATGCAGGCTAACCTGCTGCTGGTGCAGACGGGGCTCGTGTCGCCGCTCTTCTCGCACATATCAGAGATCACCGTGCGGCTGCAGTTCCTGACCACGATTTTTTCGCCGTTGGGGTCGCCTAATAATTTTAGGTATTTTTTTTTTAATGAAAATTTATGATACATTAATTAGTACCTTTTAAAACAGTGTATAAAATACAAGAAAATATAGTAAAAATAAATAAACTAAAGTTTTTAAGACAAGATTTTTGTGCATAGCGCAAAGGGTAACAATTATTTTTATAAACAATAATTATTAGCCTGAAACACTCATCGGTCTTCATAATACCCGTTCTATCTCCCTTCCTCTTCAGGTCAGATATGTGTTTTAGAAAGAGAAAACTCCAGAACTCACTTTACATCATATTAGATATTTCAATGATAGTTTTAATGATCAACATTAAATTCATACAATAATTTTTATCAATACCTTCGTAGCCATTAACACGTTGACTGCTGACAACGCGGTTCACACGCTCATACAAAACAAATGTGTTCAGTGTCTCTGGCTCATTTGACACTCTCATTTATAAAGCACGGTTCACATATGACAGGTCAACACTCATATTTTATGGCTATTAATTTCTACTTTATTTTATTTATTTTATATTAATGGTTACTTTTAAAAATAAAAAAAACAGTTCTTAAAGGTAAAATATTTCAGCAGCGAGTGTGTTAAGTTAGGATAAAATAATTAATCCAAATAATATCTTTATAATTATTACCTAAATTCTGTAGACGGCGGACGTGACTATACAATTGTGATACAATATTGGAGTTCTCACAATAATAAAGTAAATAATTCATCGATGTTGATTTACATGGTACGTGGAAAGAAATCATATTTTATATAATCAAGTTAAGTCGGTAATTATTCTGCGTTCTGATAATAAGAGGAACTCCACTGAAAAATATAATGACTTTTAAAATATGTATTCATATAGATCATCAAACGCCGATTCTGAATATATAACTTTTATTATATATAATTATACGTAGAATTTATAAATCATTATTTAAAAGTGAATAAAAAATCAGCTCATCAAGACACCTTGTTTTGTTGGTACTATTGCATTTGGAACATCTGACATCACGTGTGCATTCTGTTCTTATGATAATATTAATGCTCAATATTATTATCATTCTTTGAGTTAAAGATTCTAAAAAGGTACATAATTTTATTACATATGTTTGGTTATGGTTTACCATGAATAGAATATTAAATTATGCACGGTAAAGCTCATCCTTGTTTTGACATTTGACATTCTAACCTCAAAATTGATCAAAACCGACCTGCCATAGATTTAGAGCGTTTTAGCGGGCTTTGAAAAATTGAAAATATGAAAATTATTTTAACTATGAAACCTTTAGAAAAAAAACGAAATATACTGGTATTTAATTTTGAATGTCAGTATTGATTAAAAAGAAATTGAACTGGAGTTCCTTATTCTGTCTAAGTGTAAATAAGACTTTTAAGAAAAAATATATCCATTTCAGTGTTTTTTAGCCAAGATTTAATATATTATTAATGTTTTGACACAACACGGTCTCTTCGATGGTTATGAAAAGTGAATTATACATTTTTGGAGGAATAAAATGAAATATGCCTTTGGGCCAACCTGATTTTGCAATAGGATAATGCATAATATACACAAGTACCATGTTTTTGGTTAGAACGATCTGAATTTTCTGGGAATCAAACCCAGGACCTCCGTCTTACCGGGACAACCGCTCTACCAACTGAGCTAATGAGACCAGTTCATTTTATGGCATCTTCATCGATATCATACCTCAACTTCAAGACTTATCAATATTATCCTCCTTTAGGATAGGAAAAGGAGAGTGTTGAAATATACTGAGACCATGATGACAAGATTTTTTTGGCTTTTTTCTTTCTCGCAAACATATTTTTTTTTAAATAATTTTTTATTGAAATGTAAAAGAATATCATAATTTTTACGAGGTTTCCTGTATAAAATATTGTAATTTTGGTAGGTGATAGATGATAGTAGAAGTGAAAAAGGTAGATTAGTTTTTTATTTTTATTTTAAAGAATTTAAGGTAATTTTCAGGTATACTGCTAATAGCTTGGTTGTAACCTCTCTCTATGTTATAAAGAGTCAGGTGGCTGGATAACACATTACCCGCTTGCTAACAATCTTTACCATGTTCCAGACTGACACTGGAGCAGGTGGACACGCTGTGGACGTGCCTGGCGCACGACCCCGAGTGCAGCGACTGCCTGTTCTCGTGGCTGCTCAGCCACACCAAGTCCACGGACCAGCACGCACTCGGCATCGACGCACTCAAGTACCTCTACATCGAGAAAATGCCCACTTTGAATCCCGAGGTTAATTTTCACTCTTTTATCTGATTTTTTTGGATATATTTCTGTATATTTTGTAATCCTCTACAATCAAGATTTCTTTCCTCTCATAAAAAGTTTTCGTGCTTAACTTTTGGAATGCCGGATTCCCGCGAGCTAAAACTTATGTTGTGTACCGGAAATAAAAGGCGTTCTGTGCGCCATACGCTTGCTGATAGTAATATCATAATAACTCCTTGTGTTTTACAACTAAAATAACTTAACTTGACAAAACTGACACATTTTCAAACTGAGTTATCAATAATTCTGGGTTTTTAAATCAACCGTTATATTCCTACATAATTTTTTTCAGTTCCTTTAAATATCTTTAAGAGACTAACTAACCATCACACCGTTTCTCCGCAGGGGTAGGCAGAGAGGACGAACCGCCAAACAACTCCTCCACATGCACTTTATCCTTCATTCACATTCATACATTCTCTTCTATTATTCCGACTTCTGACATGGCCTGACTCAAGTATTTGATTCACTTGACCGTGCCATGTCTTCCTCGGGAGTCCCGACTTCTTCTTCCTACACATTTGCTTCATATATTCTCCTTACTTTCCTTTCTTTGTTGATTCACTCTACATGCCTAAAAAAACTTTAATAGAGTTTCACTCAATGTACAATCTAGATATTTGGTTATAACCCGTATTTAAAATACATCGTAAACCAAAATATGATTTAAAAACGTTTAATAATCCCAATTAATAATATTTTAATAGATTTAAAATTACTTTGTGGCATTATTTTTAATCAAATTATTAAAACAAACACTTTGTTATACACCACTAATTTATTGTATTTTTACGCCAAGCGGTTTTCGTATATGTAAATACAGAAAAAGAGTGATGGAGGATAATACAAAAAAAGAGAGACTAGAATAAAATATTAGAGGGAGGCAACAATTGAAAAGTATTATGTATTTTATCTCCCTTTCTCTTAAGGTCAGACATGTATTTTAGAAAGAGAAAACTCCAGATCTCTGTTTACATCATATTTTGATAGTAGATTGAAAGTGTTAATATAATGTCAAACCACAAAGTAATTGCTTTTTATGAAAAAATAAAAATATATAATATTTTGTTTATATTTCAGACAATAAGCATAATGGGTCTCAGCCTCTATCAGCAGCTGTGTAACTTAGCCCGCATGGCTCTGGGGCAGGGCGGAGTGGACACCAAGGACCAAAACCATCCACATGTTCTCGCCATGGATCACCTCTGGAAGATTGCTTTGAAAGCCAATAATACCGGTAACCAGTCGTTGCAATATTTTTACATTTGTACCTGACTTCATGTTTTACTTCCCGGTTATGGGTTCTTCCTTAACCAACGGTGGTTTTTCTTTAATGTGATTTTGTGCAGTGTACTGGCAAAATCCATTAAGTCACTAAAACCCAATCCTGAGATAATCGCATTTCAATATTTAAAACAAATTTATCCAAAGTTTTTTATTTTTTTTATTATTTAGAATGAACCCTTAAAATTAACCCTATTAATACGAGGCTTGTTCAAAAGAAAAGGTGAATTTCAAATTTTTTCGAAAAGTATTTATTTATTCATCAATATCCATTTTCTCCCCTTCAAAGTAATCCCCCTCAGATATAATGCACTTTGCCAGTGCTTCTTCAAATCCTCGAAGCACTTCTGGAATGCGCTTTTCGGTATGGCCATCAGCTCGTCCTTCGATTCTGACTTTATCTCATCAATTGTGGCAAAACGCTTTCCTTTCATTGGTCTCTTCAGTTTCGGGAATAGGAAAAAGTCACAGGGAGCCAAATCTGGTGAATACGGTGGTTGAGGCATGATTACAGTGTTGCTTTTGGCCAAATAATCACGAACAAGCATTGATGTGTGAGCTGGTGCATTATCGTGATGCAAAATCTATGATTTGTTTTTCCATAATTCCGATCGTTTGAGCTGTATTGCTTCACGCAAACGTTGCATAACTTCCTTGTAGTATTTCTTATTAACCGTACGACCTGTTGGCAAGAACTCTTGATGCACCACACCATTGTAATTGAAGAAAACAGTGAGCAAAACCTTCACATTTAATCGAACTTGGCGTACTTTTTTCGGTCTTGGCTCTTCTGGCCGCTTCCATTGGGATGATTGGGCCTTGGTTTCGACGTCATAACCATATACCCACGTTTCATCACCAGTTATGACCCTTTTGAGCAAATCTGGAACGTCGTTGACGTCATTCAACAACTCCTGAGCGATACTAATGTGACGTTGCTTTTGCTCAAAATTTAGCAATTTCGGAACAAACTTCACTGCCACACGTTTCATGCCCAAAATATCCAGCGCCATTCAAATTCGGTGTAAAAAAATCCACCCGTCCGCATAGGTAATAATGCCTGAGAGCGAGTGCAAAATGAATTCAATTTGTGCATTATGAATTCAGCGTCTATGGGGCTTTCTGTCCTAAGAAATAGTTCATACATTGTCATTCTCGCGCTTCGGCGGGAGACCGTGCCGAGTGTGTAATCCTTTGGAATCTACTGTTAATAACAAATTTGTACGGAATAGTATATTGTGAGAATCAACAAATATTTTGACGGTGCTCGTGGCTGCTGGTGATGTCTGCGCAGTTATAATGAACACATACCATTAGCACCGCCATCTTGGCATCGCCGTCAGTTGGCGTCAATAGATACAGATATTGCTAAAACCAAGAAGACGAACAACGATAAATTGATCGAATTGGCCAGGGAATATAGGTTATAAAATAATAATAAATATAGGAATAGGATTATAAAATCCTCAAACATGTTGTGGCGGTCGCCAACGCTCAGTTGACAGTCGTACCCACGTCTGTGCTGTGCTGCATGGTGAAATGTGAATACTCGCGTCTGCCGTGTCTGGCACGCACGGTGCCGGTAGATGTGACTAGACCTTTATGCTTGTGGTATTATTGTAAAATGTTTATTCTTCAGATGAAAAATGTTAATTGGTATTTCTTCCAGATGTTTCCATGGGAGCCATCCAATATCTAAACAGCTACTACATGGGCCAGCATCTCCAGCAAGAGGAAGACTTTGTATCAAAGTGCATGTCCCATCTGGACACCGCTGCCGAGGGCCTCGGTCCACAGCCCAAACGGGAAGCCGTCGTCGTCAACGAACCAAAAGAAAAACCTTCCAAGCCCGAAGACGACCTATCCAAACTTCTAACGGACCCTGATGGCAAAGATGCGGAGGGTGAAGGTCTGCCTGCTGCGGTTAATATGGCGGACTCGACCAACAGTATCGGGAGTATTGGAAGTATCGGAAGTATCGGAAGTATCGGAAGTCCGAAGAAGGCTAAGAGTCAGACCCATCTAGAACATTCTACAGAGGAAGCTTCGCTGCAGTGCATCCAGAGGGCGCTGTTGCTGTTAAAAACTCATTTAGATACTTTTAAGCGCAGGTAAAATTTTTTTCAGTACATTTAAAAAAAAAAAGAACATTGTAGAACACTGAAGAAAAGAAAAAAACAAACAACAAACCTAAACTAACCTAACCTGACTTATTCTTTTATCTGTTTTGTATAGCTTGGCATTTAATTGTGGATATTTATTATTTTGGAACTACAATGTCATTGCTATGGCAACAAATGTTTTGATGTCTATGATATTTGATAACACGCGTAGCTTTGTCAAAACACTGGCAACATGCTTCACTAGCGGTCCGGGCTATAGTAGACTTCCAGACTGTATTGCTATTGTAATAAATATTTTATTCTCCTTCTAAACAATGTAGACAGTGCGCGACCAGCTAGGCTTTAAATGTAAATGCAATCCTAATACTAATAGCCTCTTTTTAAAAAAATATATATACATGAGCAAAAAAAGGAGTAAAATCATATGTGGGCTACCTAATATTTTTTTCATGAATTTTCGTTTTTTTATAATTTATTAACAATATATTACACAGACAATCTATTAAAATGTACAGAAAAACCCAATTTTGATAACTCGCACCACTCGAGGGCGCTGGTGTAGCATGTTGCCGTCTCAATGTATGGTAAAAGTCAGGAGCTGCGCGTGTTATTATATTTCTACGGTATTTGGTTTCAGTGGTGTGTTTTCGCAGATAAAAATACCTGAAATATTGTTATTTACTAATAAATTATTGCAGATATGCCTATCATTTGCGACGATGGGGCGCTGACGGGAAATTCAGTTTGTGGTTCGAGCATCGAGGGGGCCCCCTTAAAGGTAGTTCTGCAAACTGGAGGAATCAACTTAAAGGCCACCCTTAACATGCACAACACGGACTATGTGGCGGATTTAAGAGCCCAAGTTACTTATTGGTGGGAACAGCAGGTACAAATTTTTTTTCATAATAGGGATACCCATCCCAATTTTTTTTATCAATAATGACGTTCAAACTTAAATGTCAGTATATTTCGTTTTTTTTTTCTAAAGTTTTCAGAGTTAAAATAATTTTAAAAGTTTAAATTTTTCAAAGCCCACCAAAACGCTCCAAATCTATGGCCGCTCGGTTATGATTAGTTTTGAGATCAGAATGTCAAATGTCAAAACAAATATGAGCTTTACCGTTCATAGTTTTATATTCTATTCTATTTTATAACTAAACATAAATAATAAAATTACATACCCTTTAAAAAAACTTTAACTCTAAGAATAATAATAGTAATGAGCATTAACATTATCATAAAATCTGTATTGATAATTAGTTTGCTCATGAATACTCCAATTTCTTTCATTAGTAATAGTTTTTTTTTATATTGAAGAACAATTATAGAGCTTAGAGTCACCCAAATTAAGTTTAAATTTTGTCAAAATTAAAAAAAAATACATATTTAAAATACGAAACAAAAGCGAAGAATTAAAATTTCCATACTAATTCAATAACAGAATGCACACCTGACATCAGATATTCCAAATTCAATTGTATCAACATAACAAGGTGTTTCGATGAGATGATTTTTTAATCCCTTTTAAATAATGATTTATAAATTCTACGTATAATAAATTATATATACTAAAAGTTATGTATTCAGAACCGGCGCTTGCTGATCTATACGAATACATATTTTTAAAGCCATTATATTTTTCACTGTTCCTTATCATCTCAAATTATGTTGAAGAGCGAGGCGTGATATATGTTTAACGTAAATCAGATAAGTTGATAATTATTTAAAATATATTTCAGGCTCAGAATGACGAAGGCACCTCATCCCTGGTGAGTGATGGCCCCATCAGACTGATAACTCAAGGGCAAGAACTCATCATAGACTACGACGAGAGAACACTTTACGATATGAGCTTCAAGGATAATCAAGTAAGTCTGTTTTGCCACAAATATTGAATATGTACAGTGAAACTCTCTTAACAAGCCACCGGAAAACAAACTTCTCAAGAGGAACGGCTGCGGCGCTGTCTGTTTCATACATAACTTAATTTTGGCTTTGAGGCCAAAGTAGCCATCCAAACTGAACGATATGTTTTTTAAATTAATGGTTTAATAAATACATAGTACTGATGAGAAGTATTTTATTTATTTTTGTTTGAAATTATGAAGTATAAGACATGAAAAAAAAATTGATTTTCATAATTTTAGAGGCAACTTGGAAAATTGTTTGCGGGTTTATTGTATTTTTTTTTTTAAATTATCATGTTTGCTATGTAAATTTGATTACATAAATAAAAATATAATGTACGGCAAATTTGTGTTCCAAAGTAAATTGGTCGTTTTTAATTTAATTTAAAGTCCACCATATTGTTTATTTTAATACTTTTAAAAAATATATATATTTTATATTTTCAAAGCAAATGCGGGAAAAACTTTTTTTTAAATCATCGTTAGCCACCAAATAATTGTTAAAATAAAATAAAAATTGCCTCTAAAATCGTGAAAAATCAATTCCTTTAATGGCCTATATTTCATAACGTAAAAGAAAAATTTCTAATCCATACGAGATATTTACTATACTTCTTGATGAAAAAAAAGATCATTAGGTTTAGGTGAGTATTTTGACCTTAAATCCAAAATAAAGTTTTGTATGAAACAAGCCGCGCAGCCGTTACTCCTAAGTGGGATCCAAACTTGACAATTTTTTTCTAGTATTTTACACATATTAATGAATATTACGTAAGTCGGGGTCCAGCTTTGGGATTTTAAAACCTAAAATTAAAAATGCTATGCACAAATCAGTAAGCTATCTGCATAGTATTTTTAAATTTAATAGCTAAAATGATTTTATTTTCATTTATTTACAATTATAAAAAAAAATACAATGCAAAAAGTCCTGATAAACTACTTTTTTGTAGTTTGTCTAACTAAATTCAAAACTCAAAATTTACAGTTAAGGTAACAAAAACAAAAATAAAAAAAGGATATATATAAAATAAAAACATATGTAACAAACTTAAAGCATAAATATTTCTCAAGAATCTTACTCAAAAATATTTCTACAAAAATATGTATAAAAAAATAAAATTAAAAACAAACGACAACAATAAATCGTACATAAAATAATATTTCCTTATATAATACAAATTTCAACTAGCCAAGTTTTCAATATATTTATTAACTGTTTAGTTTTAATACAGTTTTTATTTTTTTTTATTTCAGGGGGTAACATATTTAAACAGCTAGGAATCATTTGATCTAAAATATTTTATTGTTTTCGGCTACAATAATGTCAATACTTTTGTATTTTTCAGTGATGGCAAACTCAAAAATTTCGAGCCGCCACTGATAAATAAGTAAATGTTCACTTTCATTGAGTTAAAATTGGATAAAGATAAAGTGGAAACGCCGAGTAGGTAGATATCAGAAGCGAAAAAGACAGTATTCAGTAGGATAAAACTGTGACTTGTGTACTTCAAATGTGGTGCAAGTCTTTGCTGTAAATGTCAGCAATAATAACAAAATCATACATTTTATGACTTTTGGCAAAAGGGGACATTTTCAGATATATTTTGCCACTGCTTTTCCTTTGTGGTGGATTCACCACCGCCCTTTTAAAACTTCTTAGGCGAAAGCCAGTTTTAGTTGTAAAACTTCTTATGTGGGAAAGAATTGACTTTAGTTTTATGGAATTTCAAAGGACCAAAAAACAAAACTTCTTAATCGAGTTTCACTGTTTCATATGTTAGACTCCTATAAAGAGTTCCTTTAAATTTTATAGCTCCAACAAACACAAATCTAATTTGATTTGAACTCTTTTGTCATACCTAACATTAATTGTACCTCATTTTGTGTATTCTTATAATCGGATCAATTTTTCACACTTCAATTTAACTCTCAATTCCCTTGTCATTTTGCACAAAATATGTTAGTTAAAAATATGTGTTTTGGTCTCATTTCACATTTCTCCAGGTTAAGAAAGAGTTTGTTGTTCGCATAATAAATTTGAAGCCTATGAATATCCTCTTGCAATTTATATGTATATATTTGATTTTCACATAAATTTTTCTAACATCTGCAAAAATAAGAAATAAATTTTTTTAAAGCAAGTTTCGATATTATTTACACATAGAAAAATAAAAGAGGTTCGAGATGTGATCCTTGAGTAATACCCGATGGTATATTATGAAAACGTAAGGAGGATTATTTTGGTTCAACTGCTATATTCCTGTTTGTGATTGGCGTA
This sequence comes from Halesus radiatus, assembly GCA_022606495.2. Lineage (NCBI taxonomy): Eukaryota > Metazoa > Arthropoda > Insecta > Trichoptera > Limnephilidae > Halesus > Halesus radiatus. The sequence continues at coordinate 64,347 of JAHDVE020000243.1, read as the reverse complement.
ATAATACTATTAGATTATAATTTCCATCACACTAAAGCGTATTTTATATTTTCCAGCTGGTATTCGTATCCGTGGGCGTAGCGGGGGCCCGCGCTGGCCGGGGGGCAGAGTGGCCCTCTCAGCAGCCGCCGCCCCCGCGCGCCCTGCTGCCCACGCTGCTCCTACTGAAGCCGCAGTACTTCCACCGCCTCTTTGCGCTCATGCAGACGCTGGGGCAGATGACCATGCCGGGCAGTAATGGGGTAAGAGGAACATACTGCAAATTAATTATCTAAAGATTCCTACTAATTATTTTTTCCTACAATGTATTTTAGAGTTCCCGCCAATGTGCCAGATTACGTTTCGCGCGCATTTATTCTCTATATTTGCCCCCCTTTTCTCACTTGCTGTTTTTTAAAAAATATTTTGCAGGAGCGTGTTGCACACATGAAGGCACAGCTCCTCTCGCGTCGCGTGTGGGACATCCTGCACGCCGTACCCCTGAACCCCACACTGCTGGAGGCCTTCCAGGACCCCGTGGAGCCGCAGTTGCCTGGCCTGCTGAACCCCGCCTCCCCGCAGCACCTCATGTACTCGCTGCACATCGTGGACAAGCTCAGCATGACAGGCGTGTGCTCGCCTCCCACCTCTCCCCACAAGGGGGCCACGCTCAAGTCCATCACCATCTCGGAGAACCCACTGTCTCCCGAGGAGGATAAAGTGGAGAAAGAGTCGTGGAGTCAGCTCTTCATCAGGAATGGAGGGTTGAGGCATCTCTACGACATTCTCATGTCAGGTATATAGTTCATACATGTTTAGTACCTCATATACATAATATGCTCTGGACAAAATCAGAATGACACATTATAGTGCTCATGTACAGTCCTATCCCCAAATGAGCCCGGCAACTACTGAATATGGATAGATAGTCATTGTAGGAATATGAACAGGACCCTGTCACCTCAGGAGTCATGCAGCTGTTGGGAGTGGAACACCAATAGCTGTATTAAATCTCATCTGCATTTTCAAAATCATTAATTGCATTATTGACTTACTTTCTTTGTTGCAACTCATCCAGTTCTACATTCCTTGCCGTAGATTCAGAAACAATGAATTGCTTTTCCTCAATCAACACTACTCATTATGGATATCATTCCCCACTGTCTAGAATGTCAAGCCTTGTTAACTCAAGCCAGGGCCTTGAAGTTTTTGGTACCAGTCTAAATGATTTTTGTCATTGATTCATTAATGTATTATGTATGTGCTATTCTTTTTCTGTAGCTCTTGTCTGTCTCATTTCGTGTTGTGTATTTTGTGTAATTGGACAATGGTTCGTTAATAAAAAAAGTTTAATAAATGTGAAGAGGGTAAACAAACCATATTAATTTATGGTGCCGATGTTCATGGGAGGAGGAGGCTCAGATACTTGGGAGCCACGGGAGACATTGTCAAACCCTTATTAACCGCCCGTCCTTTGAGTTATTATTCAAAAAGTAGGTAAAAAACATCGGGGTTTTTTCATTAGATTTTGCAATAACAATACGTGTGACTAGTGACGTAACTTGTATGGGAGAGACGAAAATACTCCAACACATCCATGACCTCGAAATACTAAACGATATGATGCAGGAACAAACTTGACGTATATGAATGTTTTGTGGGTTTTGGGTATAGCTTTTTTGTACCTGAACGTGTGGGATACGGCTTGTTGCGTTCGGGCGATAAAATAGCGGCCGTATCACGTACATTTGTATGGGTAGGGCGTTTAAAGTGAGACTGGGCTACTGTCAAAGAAATATGTTGAAACATGGGAGTTAGAGCACAATGCAGCTTCGACCATGCTATCCAGACCATCTGCATTATGCATGTCAATATATAATAATAATCATGTAATTTGTTTGATTGTTTTGTAGGAGTGCTACAGAGCGAGGATGGTGAGGACAACGAGTGGCGGCAGGACTGCCTGGTGCTGCTGCTGAAGCTGATTGGCCACCTGGGCACCGTATCCAGCAGCAACCCCGACGGCCAGCCCTCCTCCAAGCTGTCTGACTTGCTGTCCATTCCCACCCTGCATGAGGTCAGTTCTCATTATTCTACTGACTGTTACAGATATTCAACTTTTAAAAGAAACAATTTGAATTACATAATATTGTCAAATTGTTTACAGTCTGACATTTTATAGTAGCCAAAAAAATGAGGGTGTTGCAATCGTTTAAAATGTTTTAAATGACAACACCAAATGGCTCATAGCGAGATTATTGTATGTTTTAAAAATCACGTTGGTCCAAGTGCATGTTTTTTACTTTCACCAAACGGTATCCAGAAATTAGTGGTACTTTCTGAAAGGAGATGATACTACATTGTATTGTAAAACAATTTTATGTTAAATTTTTTATTATTATTTAATGCTCTGCAAGGAACGCAATTATATGAATAAATAATTTTTTGTTTTTCCGAAATTTATGTATTGAAATAGCCATGCATTATTACATGTTAAATTTAAAAAAAAAAATGAGCTATGATGCTTTTCCCGTGGATGTCATTGTTTATTTAAAAATTTCTGACAAGAAATCTCAAAAACCTTGGTGTTGCCATAGTAATGAACATGTTTAGTTCCGATTGATTGAATGTCTACATATTCTGACAAGCTATATATCAAAGAGATGACATTCTAATTTTAGTTTAATATAAGACTCAATGACCATTGTGTGTAAACATTTTGTTGAGCAGACCTTGCTGTCCCTGATGGAAGTGGAGAGTACGACCAACCGCCTGATGAGCATTCTGTCAGAGGCCGCCCGACCTCGTGATCCCTCCCTGTACAAGACTGGCTTCTGGGGCAGAGCACAGGTATGATATTGTGATATGTGCTATCTTATGTTGTCTTTCAAAACATATTAAGTCACTGTTTCTGATTCATAATGAATAGATCATTTCAGACATGATTAGAGAGACTGGAGAACAAGCAAGTGTGAATAGAGATTTACTTATTTTTGCCAATGTGTTCTTAGGTTCTTTGTGATGTGGTGGATACGGAAGGGTGATTAAATGAATACTCGGTCCATCGCTCTAAAGTAATCGCTCCAAAATTCACTATTCTTCCAATTATTATTACGATTCGCGTACGATAATTTTTTTTTTCGCCAATGTTTTGATATCAATTCACCGCCAATTATGTTTAAAACTGTTTCCATCTGTGCCAATCTTATACTGGCTTTAATGAGACGATTATGAGGATGGAATGAATACAATGAATAGTTGGTATTCTAGGTTGCACTTTATCATACATGAGATTACAGGAGATATTTTGTGCCTAGCTCGGATTAGCATAAAGGATTATCTATCGTTGTCTCACTCTGCCACTACGGAACTCAAATGAAACACTTTTACATTTTTACAATATGTAATACATACAGTGGCGGATTTCTGTAACATGCGTTTCTGCAGTGAACTCCCATAAAAAAGATAAGAAAATAAAACAAACGTCTATCATAATTTTACCACACTTTAGCGAGCTATTCAATTTCTGTGCTAAAAAATCCACCCGTCCGTATAGGTATACTGCCCGAGAGCAAGCCTGAAATGAATTCCATATGTGCGTTATGAATTCAGTGTCTATGGGGCTTTCTGTCCTTGGGAATAGTTCATACATTGTCTTTCTCGTGGCGCTTTGGCAGGAAACAGTGCCGAATGTGTAATCCTTAGGAGTTTACAAGCCGACAGTGTGCGCAGCTATATGAAGATTTGTTAACAACAAATTTGTACGAAACAGTATTTTGCAATAATCATTAAAAAAATTTCTGTGGTTATCAAGTTTTAAATTATTGTTAAAAAAAGTTGATTATTGAAAATTATACTTTTGTATGTTAAAAAGACGAACAGTAAAGTTTCTTGCGTAAATTGTGATTTTCATATTATTTTTTATAAGCTACGACATTATAATATATTATTCATTAGCAAATGAAGTTTTAAAGAATCTTCAAATTGTTTCTTGTTACTAGGTCACTAATTTCTGGTGCAGTGATCTTATGAAATTCCTTATGTAATATGAGCAACATTGTATTTTTTGTTGTATACATATGCAGATGAAATTTTTTTCCACTTTTTTAATCCTTGATTGTACTCCCATTGGGATAGGCACTGAACTGCTACTGAATACACAGTATATTACATAGGGAAAATAAATTAGAAAGAAATGTATAATATAAAACAACGTCGCCGATGCATAGTTGGGAAACATGCCAAACACGGGTCAAACATGCTTACACGCTTTTGTCACATTAGAACGGTTTGCTTCTACGACTCGTTCTTGTGTTCGGGAGCTTGGCTGTGAATCTATTTGCCAGTTTTTGCGTTTTCTCCATCCTACAACATGGGTCTCTTCAAGACCTAGGTTCACTCCTTCCTTTCCTCATGAAGACCCTCCACACAGCATTCCTAAAGATGACATTATTTCCCCCAGGGTCTTTTGTGTGATGTTACTGTAAAAAAAACTGTATTTTTCCATTTCCTGAATCTTTTTCTTGTATTATACCGATGATTAGGTATGAGGTTATGTTTATGTGTGTGTTTGTTTGTTTGCAGGTGGTCCAGCACTGCATGTGGTTGGTTGTGTGCTGGGCGCACTGCCGCGCCGGCGCCTCGGCCAGCGTGGTGTGCTCACCCAGCGTGCGGCACTGGCTGCCCCGCCTCCTGCTGGAGGACCCGCAGCCTGCCGTACGCAGGGAGGCCTGCTCTGCTCTATACCGCCTGTGTCTGGGCCGCGCCGGCCAGTCCGTGGCCGCCGCTGTGTTGCAGCATCTGCTGGAGCATCTACCCCGCGCCGAGGGCATGCGCCCCTGCAAGCTGGAGGTAATGCCTGTTAAATACTCCCTACTCACCCGAACCAGTAAGACTATTGGATCTTATCTCAATTTTGGATATGTTCTGAGGCTGAAGAGAGTGCGAAAAAGAGGGGTAAGGTTAGGAAGGTTGGGAAGTGCCTGGCTATTCAGATCTGGTAACCAAATATGGCTAAAGCCATTTCAAACAAAGTTTTCAATTCGAATGGTGGTTTTTCACCAGGGCGATACTGAGAGTATCTGGTATTCTGCAACGTGCCGCAAATATACTACATATTATTTTATATTAATTAAAGTAAACACAAATTGATTAAATCACATTTATTTGTGTCTGCCGGGATTTAAACCTGCAACCTCTGGATTTGGACTCGAGTATCTTAACCTTCTGACCATGGAGGTCCTATTGCTATTCCCACATCCACATGGGATCCTTATTCTGTCAAGTCATTCACCCTAACTATGCATCATTTCATTTCACGTTTATAATATCAATAATATTTCCAGGCAATGCACCACCATGCGACAGAAGAAGGCAAGGAGCCCTATGGGCCGGCCTGCAGAGATTTCTTTTGGCTTGTCTGCAGACTCGTCGATGGCCTGCCATCGGAAATACTTAAAGGTAACCCACCATGGAGCACATTGTAGAAGAGTGTCCACTCTACCAGTTTCCCCTGGGCCACAGCGATGTTGTACAATGTAATGCTGAATATCATTCAATAGCTGAAGAACCTCGGCTTCCCTATGTTGCCACCTTTACCTCTCCAACCATACGAAGGAAGAAGATCTTGTAACTTAACCAATTTCCCCTATTCTCCAAACATTCAGTAATCTTTGACCCAACTCAAATCTCGACATATTTTTTGACTCCCTACCGTCATTTAAGAAAACCATTACTTGTAACTTAATCACAACTTTCCACTACGTAACACAATTCAGACACATAGGTTCACATACACGTTCACACATGCTCACATACACTTATACATTATACACATTTTTTCATATAACATTTTACTTTACTTCAAATCATTCCCTAGCATGTGCTAACCCCGCCCGGTAAAATGCATATAGCCGCTCACCAGATATTTCATTGAGACGTGTCATTTGTACCAATCCTTGTAATAATTTTACTTTACTTCAAATCATTCCCCAGCATGTGCTAACCCCGCCCGGTAAAATGCATATAACCGCTCACCAGATATTTCATAGAGACATGTCATTTGTACCAATCCTTGTAATAATTTTACTTTACTTCAAATCATTCCCTAGCATGTGCTAACCCCGCCCGGTAAAATGCATATAGCCGCTCACCAGATATTTCATTGAGACGTGTCATTTGTACCAATCCTTGTAATAATTTTCTAATGCCTTGTAAATTGTACACCACTCATTTTATACATGTATTCTTTGTTTATAAAATAAAATAAATAAATTTTATGTGATTGTGCCGAGACACAGTTGGTTTTCACTTTTTGGTTAGGTTCATATTGCAATCGAGGTGAATATTCTTCCAGAAAACGGTACGGATGAATCGACCGGTCTGGACCTGAACACCCTTTGCTTCCACCTCACGGAGTCGGTTGGGTCGCGGGAGATCATCGAGCGGAGGGACGAGCCATCCGTGCCCGACGATGGACTTTTCGGACAGCTCAACCTGCTGACCCACTTGGTTAAGCATCCGCTGCCGTTCAAGTCCAGTGAAGGAGCCAAGAAACTGCTTAACTCGGTAAAATTATTTATTTTCTGGATATTGATGCTCATGACATACAGTAAAAACTTTTTTTTACGTTTTTCAAAAGAAACAATGAAAAAGTTTTGTAGCAAAAAAGTCATCTGATGATATATGTGTATTATATTAATCTTTTGATATTTTTCATCCATATTCCTATTTTAACATCCTCAATAAAATTGGAGAGAATTGGTATCCGGAAATGCTGACACCTATTCATATTTTTCCTCCAAATATGTCCAATAAAACCCTATTTGCAATATGTAAACTCAAGTGACACCATCAATAAGGGTGAATATTCATTATGTCTAATATTTAATTGTCTCCGTGGTTGAGTGGTTACAATCCTTATCCACGAATCCGAAGGACACGGTTTCAAATCCCGGCATGCACAATTAACTTTCAGTATCGCCCTGATGAAAAATCACCATTCAGAATTGAAACGTTGCTCGAAATGGCCTAGCCGTGCTCGGTGACCAGATCTGAATAGCCAGGTACTTTCCCACTTTCCTCTTCCCCGTCTCCTTCCCCTCCCGACTACCTCCAGCGGTAGCTTCAAATCGGTTTTACCGGTAATAAATAATTTTGAACGCCGTCCAAATTAGAATTGGGTGGGAATAAATAATATCATATAAGTAAGTCGTCGCAATGTGGATTAACCACAGTTTGAAAATGGCCTTGTGGGCCGAAAAACTGTCACAATAATAAAAGCTAAAATACTCGCAGAACTTAATAACATTATTAAATTTGATTTACATTAAATTTATAAAAAAATTAAATGGAGTTCTATGAATTAAACACAAAAACAATTAATAAGTTTAACAGTCTGATTGGCAATATTACATTTTCAATACAAAAGCTTGCATCCCAGTTTTGCTAATATTTCCAAAAATGTTACCCCTTGAATATGTTATTGTTATTATTATTATTATTATTATTACATTATATGTGTTACTAACATTTATTTGCAATATTTCAGGTATTTGGATTTCTGTTTGACGTGGCCAAATCAACAGCCAGACTACTCCCCAAGTGCAAATCGCAGAAGTCACGAGCGGCTGCGTACGATCTACTGATAGAACTAGTTAAGGGGGCCCCAGAGAACTACATGATCCTGCATCACAAGCTCATGGCCCACCACCAGCCGGGGCCGCATTCGCCCTACCCCTGGGACTACTGGCCGGCTGAGGAGGGGCGCTCTGAGTGCGGCTACGTGGGCCTCACCAACCTGGGCGCCACCTGCTACATGGCCTCCTGCATGCAGCACCTATACATGATGCCGCAGGCCCGCAGCGCCATCCTGGAAGCGGACCCTAGCAAGAGCAAACACCAGCACACACTTATCGAGATGCAGAGGATGTTCGCCTATCTGATGGTATCTATTCTTCAATTAAAAACTTTCAATTGTTGTAAGTGGGATGGCCTTGGCGATGGCCGGCGATATTTGCAACTTATCTACATGATGGCGAGGTTCAGATCTACTTTCAACGTCCTTCAGGATGGACGTGCCGTTGTGGCAACAATATATAAAAAAAAAAAAACGAAATGATTAGTTTTTATTAGTATATTAGGTAATGACACTACAAACAAATGAAATTTTATGATATTAGCAGTGGCGGCTTGTGACTTTTGAGTGATCTAGAATGGTAAGATTGAAAAATACGGCTTTATTGATGTTGTTTTAACTGAAAATGATTTTTTTTAAAAGCCCTCTGGAAATTTTTTATTTATTTACATTTCATAAAAAAAAAAAAACATAATTCATATTTATTATACATAATATATCTTTTTATAGGCGGATTTATTGCCTAGTGGCATTTTCTAGCAAGCAACCCTCAGTGGGAACATGAACATGTTATAATAATTATTGCAGCGTTCTCTACATAGTGTGACTTTTCACACGTAATGTGTGAAAAACAGCTAAACAAATTTATTAGTATAATAATACATGAGCATTTTAAAATTTAAAGGTGTTTGAATAAATAAAATGAAACAAATGATAACCGTCATCTCATCTTGGTTCCGTTTAATAACCATTTTACTAAAAACTTTCTATTTTGTGTCCACCTTTTTTTGTTAGTTCTTCCTCCATCCAATTTAGGTTCTCAAATTGACTACTCATTTTTGGTCTCTCTTCTAAAGTTTTGTCCACCAGCTTTTCTTAGTCGTTCATCCAATTTAGATTCTATACCTTCAAGTTGAGTCCTTCACAGTCCTTCGACAATTTTTGGTCTATCTACTCAATTTTGATCGTTTATCCCATTTTTGGTTCATCTCCTGAATTTGACTCTTCCATATCTTATTGATCCTGCACCCTGTTTTGATTCTTTGTCAGTTAGTTCATCTTTTTTATTTTTCCAGGAAAGCGAAAGGAAGGCCTATAATCCCCGCAGTTTTTGTAAAGTTTACCAGATGGACCACCAGCCACTGAACACGGGGGAGCAGAAGGACATGGCGGAGTTTTTTATTAATCTCGTATCGAAATTGGAAGAAATGACGCCAGAACTCAAAACCCTTGTGAAAACCTTGTTCTGTGGGACCCTCAGCAACAACGTGGTCTCCCTCGTGAGTAAAGAATCAATTTTCTTTCTTTTTATAATTACATTATGTACTTCATTCATATTAGCATGCATTGATAACATTTGGCTTACTTGGAGTAAAGTAACCGAGGGTAACAAGGGCACAGTAGCCCAGGAGCGCTATTCTGGTTCTTTTTAAGGAAGATTCCTTTTCCTTAGGCCTAAAGACTTCTTGCTTAACTGCGGAATTCGGAGACATAGTAAAATAATCCTAAACAGATTGTCAAGAGATTATTTGAAAACATAAATTGATGAAATATCTTCAAGTGACACAAGGTTTTGAACCAAAACATTTTAAAACAATTACATTATAATGCATTTCAATCAATTTTTATTTTATTTTAAAATTGCATGAATATGCCTTTTAATGAAGAATTACGTTTTGTAAAAAGGTACCTACCTTACTATATAGTAATGACCTGTTTATTCTGTCACTACTTCTAAAAGTGACATTTGCCGCCTGCTACTATATTTCCATTAATAATTGTGAAGCTTAATAGCTGATAATGTTTAAAGTTGATACTAACCTTGTTGGTAACATGGTAACTTACTTAATATTGAGTTTTTGTCTTGTTAAAACTATGCAAATATTGATATTTTTTAAAAGAACCGGCACCACACTTAAGCAAGAAGTCTTTAAGTAACCCTAAGGAAAAGGATAAGGAATCTTCCTTACAAAGAACGGGAATAGGCCTCCGGGTGTAGTTACTTGTCTTACCTGATAAACATGATGTGTTTATATCTTTCTGTGATTCTGGGTGTGTACGCCACTAGAGGACCCCTTGCCAACGAATGTACAGTAGGTAGGCTATTATGCATGTTTTTGCAGAGTATCACACAGTGGATAGATGATACTTGTAGGAACTGTTTGGCAGGCTTTCTTAGTGTGTGAGGCCAGACGGAGACTTTTCGACTGTTGTTACACACTACTGCTTGTGTTGGTGTATCTGCGCCGGACGTTTAACACGGTGTGAGTATGTTACGCGGTCCAAGTTTCCGTTGGAAATGGCTATCACTGGTGTATGATGCAACATCATAACATTGGGTGTAAATTAATGTGGTTTTTGATAATTGCAGGACTGCAACCACGTGTCGCGCACCCTGGAGGAGTTCTACACGGTGCGCTGCCAAGTGGCCGACATGCGCAACCTCTACCAGAGCCTCAACGAGGTCACCGTGAAGGATACGCTGGAGGGCGACAACTGCTACACCTGCTCGCAGTGCAGCGCCAAGGTGCGCGCCGAGAAGAGGTCAGTCCCATTCCCCATCTTCTTTAGTTGTTCTGTCAATACTGAGGATCGTGTCCTTCAATCCAATAGGCCCGATGAATTCCCTACGGTCCTGCGCTGCATGGAGAGCCATGGACACCAACGTTTTAGACGAATGTGACACTTGTTTGCATAAATCTGATGCAGAATGCATAGGCCAGTTTTTACTGCTACATACTCTGATCGTTTTGTCCCTTAGGATGCATCATTTCTTATCTCTCGGTATATACATTCCATCTGACCAATGTTAACTTATTTTTAACAGAAAATTTTTTTCCCTTGTCGATTCACCATTATTACAAATTCCTTTTTATTCCAGAGCATGTTTCAAGAAATTACCCCATATTCTGTGCTTCAACACCATGCGCTACACTTTCAACATGGTCACCATGCTCAAGGAAAAGGTCAACACGCACTTCTCATTTCCAATGAGGTTAGACATGTCTGAGTATGTGGAGAAACACCTCATGCCCACACACTATCAAGGTAACTTCATTGAATATTTTGCTTGCATATTATTTTTCAGCATCCCATTGTCAGCTTTGTAAATTCATGGTGATTTTTTTTTTTTGCAGAGGAGAAGAAAAAATTGGAAATGAAAAGGGAAAGTGATGACGACACTGGCATACCTGACAATGATGACTTTAATGAAAATTATGAGTAAGTCATTTCTTTTAATTTTGCATTCCCCAGTTTCATTGTTTATATCAATTGAGGATCACTCGATTGACAAAAATAACGACCTTGAATTGTATTAGGCGTTAATTGACATCAAAATACCCAGGGTTCTACTCCCTGTCTGGACTGCAAATACCAAAACACAGTCCACACTGTATTATCAACATTGATAATACAATTTTCCCTTGCAAAAAAAGTTTTTTTCAAAGAAAGAATGGAAAAGAAAGAAAAGGAAAAGAAAGAAAAGGAAAAGAAAGAAAAGGAAAAGAGAGAGGAAAGTGGAAGAAAACAGTTGTCCTGTCCTCAGAGCACGTTCTCCAAGTCCCCAAAATACGGTGCCCCATGCTCCTAGCTAGAGTAGTACAATTACATCATAAAACCATTATTTAGTAAGTGTTACTATGCCAAGGTACTGTTGTGACACACCAAGTCTTCAATTATTATCTGGGTTTGTGTGGTGAGGAATCAAACACGTATGTTGTGTATAATTATCACCGTTACAAGTTATGAAGAAGAACGAGACAACCATTCATTCGCTTGTGTAAGTCATGATGTCTCATTCATACTCGATTGTCTTTTTCATATAATTTGACATATGTTCACTACATTAAGTTTATTAGAGGACTTTATGTATGTGTATAAATGTCAAAGTTCCACAGATATCTGTTACTGCTGAATGCTAATAGTATCTATCATCCATTCCAGATACGAGCTTATAGGTGTAACCGTCCACACCGGCACTGCAGATGGGGGCCACTACTACTCGTTTATCAAGGAGCGTGCGGGCAGTGCCCCCGGTGGGGCATTGTGCCCCGGTGGCCCGTGCGCCCCTGGGCTGGGCGCGCCCCGGGAGAAGTGGCTGCTCTTCAACGATGCAGAGGTCAAACCCTTCGATCCGCAGCAGATTGCGGCTGAATGCTATGGCGGGGAGATGACTGTAAGATTTCTTTACTATTTTGTTTAATTTACTATCTACTTGTAAATGATATTTGTGACTTCTATTCAGGATTAGATCTTCATATCAAAGCTTTTTCATCAAACTTAAACACATATAGAGGACATGGGCAGATCCATTCACAGTAGTGAATCAATTCAGTTAAAATGTTTGTTTTTATTTATTAAAAATTATAATAATAATAAATAAATAAAAACATGGTTTTTTTGTATTGCAAATTGCGCTAGTATTGGAAATAACATATTTACAATAAAATAAACATGAAAATAACAATCTTGCTCAAATAGGTAATGAATAATATTTAAAATCTATATATACCTCAATGTAGTAAATAATGGTTTACTTTTTGAAGACAATATTACAAGCCAAACAAAAATCAACTAAAAGTAAGTGACACTCAATACACACAGAAAATAAAGGACAAAATCACTGTAATGTTTTACATTATTTTCATGATACCCTACCACCGACCAAGTATAACATCGATGCAGCCTACTGATTGCTTCGGAAATTCTCGCCTGACTACTGAAACTGACGGCATGGCCGCGCTGGCCTAACTACGAACGGAATCGCCGAGGGCATTGAGGAATGAATTAAGAACTTCTGACTAGTGTATCGAAGTGACTAGACTAACTTGTGCCCTGTAGACCTATTACGGACAGACTCAATATCAATGGACCAGAGATGTAGTGACTACGATATCACAACTGAATACTGACTGATTAAGGCAGTGTGCTGTTGCGGACTGGTGTGGACTTTGAACTAATGATGACGTACGAGTTTTTATGGATTATGGCGCAGGATTCTATACATTACCGTATACGGATGGAATCCTCTACACTGTACAATATCTCCGGCGACCTTGCGACAATGCCAATAATAACTAAGCTAAGGAATAAAGAATTAATTCCGTGTCAAAGTGATCAGATCAGGTTTGAGATCATCAAGATCATTCATTCAATTTCGTCTAATATAGACCATAAAATCTCCGATGTAGTGCCTAATAAAAGTGCTGTTTTTTCGCTCATTTGTAAAATTTAATTTGATCACAATAGAGGTTGTGCCACTAATCAATAATAATGGTGTTGGCGACAGAATTCCCCCAATTTTTCAGATTTTTAAATATATTAACAGCTAAAAAGCCCATATTTTTTTAGTTGATTAAATATGAAGAGCATTAATCCCGATCTCGTATTTGTGACTTTTCTTAAAACTGTGTCTTATCAGCGAGTTTGTAGTGTCAAAACAAGTGCCAAATATTTTGCTACATGTTTTTATTATACAGGGCTATTCAAAATTATGAACTCAAATTCGCACATTCTCCTCTGATATACGCAGTCGACCCGGGCTTTTTCTTTTATAGAGACATCCAGTTTGCTCAAATTAGTGATACCAATGACAAATGTTCTTTCTATTTGGAAGTTCAATATTAAAATGGAGACAAAAGGTACGCTGCGCTACAGTTGCCAACTCAGTTTTACAGAACTCACTAACACAGAAAACCTTGTGCTGCATAGTATCCATTTTACTCACAACTGATGCGAAATGGCTGCTTGGCAACACAAACACTTTAGGGGTTGTGTGCGCAACTATGAGCGATCTAGCGGTGGGATTCGAAACTTTCGGACCTCTTTTATATAATGTATAATTCAGGAAATATAGCGGTACGAAATTGAGTCCATCATTTTGAATAACCCTGGGGAACTGAACATTATTAAGTGTATTAAATAGTGTACCCTTCCATTTCAGAGCAAAACTTACGACTCGGTAACAGACAAGTTTATGGACTTCAGTTTTGAGAAGACCAACAGTGCGTACATGCTGTTCTACGAGAGGAACACCCGGGGCGGCTCTAACGATACAGTCTCGCAGCTTTCACCGACTGTGCAGGTAATGATAAAAAATTCTGCATTTATTCACTTTCCTCACCCAACATGTTTACAGCCTCTTTTACTAATCAAAACTGAGAAAACGCATAGTTTAAAAATACTGTTATTTACCGGTATTCCATTTCGGCTTGAGGGATGTTTACCTTCGTCAAGTTTCTATCGGTTGGTTTCTCTATACTGAAATATCGGCCCTTAGTGAAATACTTTATGCATTCCATTATGGTATATAAGTCAAGCTCAACAAATAATTTGACTATTTTAGCCGTCTACGTTAGAAATGGCCGACCACGTGACAGGCGGCTGCAAGGTGAACGAGCCTGTTCCCATAACCCTCCGACCGGTGCTACAAAATTGGATCTGGGAGGACAACATGAATTTCCTCCATCACAAAAACATATTTCAACATGCATATTTCACGTAAGTACCTACCTATCTACCTTATTACAATGACTCCCCCAATTAAATTGATTCATTGGATCATGATTTAGGACCGGTTTTAAAATTGGAATTTAAAATTTTAACAATTCGTCTCTTTTTTTCCCAGTTAATGCTAGTATAATCTAATAATCTTTGTTCTAACATAAATCTCGACATATTTTTCAACCCTCTGCTGTCATTTAAGAAAAACATTACTCGTAACTAAATCAATGCGCACTCACAACTCTCCACTACATAGTGCAATTCAGACACATATGTACACTATACACATTTTTCATATACCGTGTTATAACTAACAATTAATCATCACATCATTTCTTCGCAGGGGTAGGCAGAGAGCCTCATACATTCTCTTCTGTTATTCTGACTTCTGACGTGGCCCGACTCAAGTATTTGATTCGCTTGATCGTGCCATGTCTTCCTAGGGCGTCCCTGGCTTCTTCCATTCACATTTGCATCATATATTCTCTTTACACTTCTTTCATCGTTCATTCACTCTACATGCCCAAACCATCTAAGCATCCCTTTCTTAATCTTGCTCGTTGCGCTTACATCAGCTTTGCATTCTTTATGAATCTCAACATTTTTCACACGATCATACATGGTTTTGCCACACATTCGCCTCAGAGATCTCATTTCTACAGCATTCAGTTTACTTTCATCCTTCTTCTGCCAGTTCCATGCCTCATTGCCATACATCAGGGTTGGTATCAGCACTCCATTGTGGAGTGCTAGCTTTGTTTCTTTGGACAACTTTATTAAATAAGTATTTTATTCCTTTTCTAAACCACCAGACCAAGCGCGAGCGTCGAGTGGCAAGGCTTATAACTGTTACTACAAACCTAATAGCCTCTAATATTTGTTTAATTTATGAGCAAAAAGGCAGTAAAGTCAGTAGATTACCTAATTTTTCTTTATATCTCATTTCTACAGCATTCAGTTTACTTTCATTCCTTCTCTGCCAGTTCCATGCCTCATCGGGGGTTGGTATCAGCACTCCATTGTGGAGTGCTAGCTGTTTTATCTTTACCACGTATCATTCCCTAGCATGTACTAACGCCGCCTGGTAAAATATATATAAGATATGTATATCGGTACGGATACTTGTAATAATTTTCTAAAACCCTGTAAATTGTACACCATTTATTTTATACATGTACTGTTTGTTAAATAAATTGCTAATTAATGAAATCGCCGTCAGTTTTTGTCTCTCCTGAAAAGTGACTAAATTTGCATTAATATGCATTAATATGCATTTGCAACGATAAGTGTCGTGTTACACACATCATGTTTTTTAAATGAATATATTTTTTACAGATTTATGGGACAAATGTGCAGTTATGTGCCGCAGTCTCTGCTGACTTCTCAACCAGAAATAACGGAAATTGCGGCGCGGCTTTCTACTTCCTTCTTCATAGAAACATTTATACACGCTAAAGAAAAGGTAAGGACGTAAATCATAAAATAAATTCAACTCAAGCGGCATGTTCCAGAGTGGTAGATACTATCAGTATCGTCCTGGTGAAAGACCACCATTCAGAATCTTCATCTTCCTTCTTCCCCTCCTGAATACCTTCAGCCTCACAACATAACCCAATTGGGGATGCCATAGTCTCACTGACTCCAGACAGTTGGGAGTCGGAATAAAGAAGAACACAACGAATGCATTGTGGGCGTGTTTCTTGATCCAATAGTCTGTCCATTCGGGCCTTAAATTTCTAATATAAAAAATTATTTCATCATTTCATTTGGATCAAATGCAGGCAGTATAAGAGAGACAGAGAGCTGTATTTTCATTGGGTCTGTCGGTGCTAGAACAATAAGGTACTAAGTTAAAGGCACACCGGCTTCCATTTAAATCTACGTGGAAGGCATGTATTTAAAAATATCTTCACAATTTGGGAGGTGAGTATGTGTGCCGCTGCTCCGGGTACCATTTATTGGATGACCAATACCTCGGCCATAGGTCACCCCCAGGTGGTTCGTTATATTTGGTGGCTTAGCAAGGATGTATGTAGTTATTTTTTTGTAATATTTTGAAGATAAAGTGTATGTATTCTGGTTCTCGGTTAATTTGTATTGAATGTTTACAGCCAACAATGGTATCTTGGGTGGAATTAGTAACTAAACAATTCAACGCTTCCACGGCAGCTTCAGAGTGGTTCCTCAGTCACATGGCTAGTGACACCTGGTGGCCTATGCAGGTAACTGAAATACATATTTATCATTCAAACTTTATAAGAGAGCTTCACTTTATAGTGAACATTACAAGTACGCTTCAAGGTGACGATCACATCACATTTTATTCCAATATGTGCTCCAAAATATATGTGTAAGGGCAAGTGATGCGCAGTCTGATCAGTTAGACCTCCCGTCAGTTCGATGCGTCGTTTTTGTCAGCTATCGGCATGCTATGCCTTTACACGTAAGCGTTTGAGCGTGTTTTTTTTTAATGGTTATTCACCAGCTGTTTATAGAAAATCAAAAGCAAAGAAAAATCTGTATTAGCCAATTTTTTATAAAACGTTGCAAGTAAAGTATATAAATCTTCACTGTTCATACGTAAGTAATTTTTTTTATCTTCTCAGTAGTTATGACGTAATTATTTTAGTATTGGTAAATGCCCATAGTGTATATCTGTCTTATTATATTTATTGCCAAAACTGTATCAAAATTTTAAAGCGTAGGGCGTATCACATATCACACTGCACTTCGCTCCGATCTCTGAGAAATCTCTTTACACTTACACTTCCCCGCGGAGGTCAGCCAATCGGCCCGTCTGCAGAAGTGTGGTGACTTTTTGCCCAAATTATCATAAATTTCGGCCGAAAGGCTTTGGAGTGAAAATTGATAAACGCAGGCCTTTTAACCGGCTTATAATAGTAGTGTGACTATTTAATTCATATTATGTAATTGTTTTTAGGTGCTGATTAAATGTCCAAACCAAATGGTGCGTCAAATGTTCCAAAGGTTGTCCATACATGTGATACAACGATTGCGGTAAGTATTTTTTTTATTCATTAGTCACTATTGAACCACTATACGCTGCTTCAATTTCTTTTGCGAAAATCAACAGACATGAGCGGAACACCCCTTCATAGTTGATGCTACCTTCATACCAACAGGACGTTTCTCCAACTCGTTTCTGTGTATGTCGTCTCGTATGTTGAACGAGTTACCAGCATGAGTTAATTACCTCCTCTATTTAATCCAGGCCTCCTAAATCTCTTCCTACCCCCCCATTCTTGGCCTTCCTCATAATGTTGTCCGGCCAGATAGCAATATATGTACTTCCCCTGTCTTTACACACTGTATAGACAGGGCCGCTCCTGTATGGTGTCACTTAAAATATATAAATTTCTATTTTGTTTTATTTTTGCAGAACTAGTCATTATTGTTGTCCGGTCAGATAGCAATATATGTACTTCCCTTGTCTTTACACAGTGTATAGACAGGGGCGCTCCTGTATGGTGTCACTTAAAATATATACATTCATATTTTGTTTTTGCAGAACTAGTCATTATTGTTGTCCGGTCAGATAGCAATATATGTACTTCCCTTGTCTTTACACACTGTATAGACAGGGGCGCTCCTGTATGGTGTTACTTAAAATATATACATTTATATTTTGTTTTTGCAGAACTAGTCATTATTGTTGTCCGGTCAGATAGCAATATATGTACTTCCCTTGTCTTTACACACTGTATAGACAGGGGCGCTCCTGTATGGTGTCACTTAAAATATATACATTTATATTTTGTTTTATTTTTACAGAACTAGTCATTATTCCCTGTATCTGCAAGGCTGTGAGGATGTAGAGGTGGACGACATGGACCCGGAGATAGGAGAGGCCTCCTGCGTGACGAGGTTCATTAAAATGCTGCTGGATTTGGTAAATGTATTGAAGTTTTCAATTTTTTCACCACTACTTCTAAATGTTTTGATAATGCACCGCACATGTTTATATTTATTTATTTACACTTTATATACATATTACATCACATAGTAGTAAAAAGATGGCTTATTGCCAAGTGGCAATTTCTCCCAACAAACCCGGTGTGTCAATGTTCATATCTTATGTTGATATTTCAGTGTTCTAACTGTGTCTGATTACTGCTAAAAGTACTAAATTTAATCTAAATAAAACCTAGTCTTCTTTCTTTAAGGTGGAGAGGGACGTTGGAGAGGGATTATTTATTAATTCAAATTTCGATAAATCAATTTTGGGGAAAAAAAAATATTTTCGGCTAGAACAACTTTAATAAAGTCATATTTTTCAATCTTACCACTCTAGCTCACTCAAGTCATGAGCCGCCACTGGTCCTATGTATGATTAAATTCCATATCTTTGTTGTTATATTTATTTTATTTCTTTATATAATTTATGTATCTCCTATGTCTGTCTCGACAGGAATTTCCCAGCGAGGCAGACATGGAACAATCCTATATAATTATGCAAGATAAAAAATAAAATAAAAAATAATATTATGTGTCTTAGAGGTAAAATATTATACGAGTATGTTCACATTTAAAGTATTTTTACTGTATGGTATATTCTGGTGAATGAGAAGGTATCATTTTACATAGCAGCGTACTACGTCAAGTTCATCATCAATGGAAAAGGAATTAACCGTTTGTGTACTATCGCATGTCCACTTTCAGTCTGGGGGAATAGAATCACCGATGAGGCGTGTAAATAGCCCTCATCAAATAATGGGTTTATACTCTATGATTAAAAAAACAATGATTTTCTATCTCAAACATTTGCGATAAAATGCCCACATACAAATGAAAACACCCAATAACCTGATCAGCATTCCTTCTTTGCAGTAGAATCAGCTTCTATATGATTGTCGAATGCATGCAGATCCAAAGTTATGATAAAAAACACTCGCAATTTTCGTACTTGACAATATGCAGCACGAATGCGCAAAAAATACAATACTTTATTTATACAGCTCGATGCTGGGACAAAAATCCATGAAATTACGATAATTTCATCAAGAGCAAAGTGTTTGCCAGAAAAGGTCTTCCATTCGATTCAGTTGGCGAATGTAATAATAATTATTTATTTATTCCGACTGTGAATTTTGCGCAACGGATAATCGTGCCCTTTTCCCAAAAGGGGACAGCTTACTGCCCTTATTTATGCATTTCAGAAAATACGAACCATAATTAGAGAGCATTCTAATGCATAGGTGCATGTATCACAGTATTTGAGATACAATGATAATAATAAATAAATAAATGTAATTATAAATCTACAGGAGATTAATTAATATGGTTCTTAAAATATGTCTTAATTATAGAGTAGATAAAATCTACTGGCTTCTAACCAATCACTGTTTCTGCTCTACTGTTAAATTTTTCAAATGTGACATGCGATAGTTAACCTTTAAGCCCTAGAATTAGATTGTTGGGTGGTACTATGGTAACTAATGAATTAGCCCTTCCGCCGGCAGATGGAGAACGGCGCCAAGGCGCACCTGCGTCATCTCACGGAGTACTTTAGCCTCTTGTACGAGTTCAGCAAGATGGGCGAGGAGGAGAGCCAGTTCCTGCTCAAGGCCAACGCCATCTCCATGATGGTGTCCTTCTATCTGGGACACACCTCCACCTCCACGGTAATGCCTCTTCCTTTGCGGCCCTAAATCACCATTCATAGATCTCAGCCCAGGAAATAATTAGGATTAGATTGAATACCTGTCACATAAGTATTCATGAGTAAACCAATTATCAATACGGATATTATGATAATATTAATGCTCAGTACTACTATTATACCGTGAGTTAAAGTTTCTAAAAAGGTACATAATTTTCTTACTTATTACTAAAACTGACCGGTTTTGATCAATTGTAAGGTTAGAATGTCAAATATAAAAACAAGGATGAGCTTTACTGTACATAATTTTATATTTTATTCATAGTAAACCATAACTATGCATAAGTAAGAAAATTATGTACCTTTTTAGAAACTAAAGAAAAGATAGTATTGAGCATTAACATTATCATAATATTCGTATTGATAATTGCTTTCCCTCAAGTGCTTTTACCAATGCATATTGGAAATTAATAAAATTGTACTGAATATTATAATGTGCTATACACTCTGTCCAAAGATGAGCTGACTAACTGCCGTTCTTTCAAACTTTTTTATTGATCAATCAGATGCACCGATCAGCCAAGCATTTTTTATCCTGGATCATCCTAAGGGTGCCCGCCCACTTTCATAGATAATAAAATGACATCAAAATAAAAACTTTCATTGTTAAATTAACGTAGACAAGTTAATATTTTATTTATTATGAATAAACATAATTTGTTTCAAATACTGTAATAAATACATGAACCAATATTTTATGTTTTACAAATGTATGTGTTAAAAATATGTTAAAAATAAGGTGTTAGCTTGACTGTTGCAAATACCATGAACATTTCATACATTTGATGTTTTTTCTCTGTGATCAACAAGCCAAAGCATAGCTTTTAATAAGTAGAAGTTAGGTTCTCTTCAATATTCTTTAAAACGTACAAAAATACATGTTTTTATATTCGAAAACAGTTAAATAAATCTTTGTTATTCAATATTTGGATCGCAAATCAAATGACTTTTGACGTTTCACTGATACTTTTTCATTCTGTTGACACTTTTTATAACTACTATAATTAGTTCTTTGTTGAGTGGAGCTTTAATCTAGTGGAATTGTTCCCCTAAACTTGATTGTAAACTTGATTATTACTTGATCGATAGTTGCGTTGGGAAGAGTGTAGTTGTACATTTGAGCAGTGTTGAGGCAAAATTTCGGCTCAACTGTTGCTCAGTAGGTTTAAGAAGAATTTTTAAATTGTTTACATGTATTCAAAGTTGCATAGGTTCTAAATAGAGCTAATCTTATTATTTTAGGCGGACGGCTCTTCTTCTGACGAGGGGGGAGGTGACAAGCTGCGGCCGGCCGCCCTGGATAAGATGGTGGCACTAGTGGCCGGATTGGTGGAGCGCTCCAGAGATTCCCACAAGAGCCTGAACCTCACCTCCAAGGACCAGAATGCTCTGCAGGGGGGAAAGGTATGCATTTGGTTTAACTTATTTTATTGCCATTTCATATGTTGTCTATTTATTCTCTTGATAATAAAACTACAATTACAACAACACTTGGTTATTTATTAACAAATAACATGATACGCGGAATCTCATATAATGGATTTGGAGAGCCAGGAAGCGGAGCTCCTTCTAATACAATGGTGATAATCTGTTTGTCTGACCTTGAGAGGCTCTCAGGTATCACTCCTGTACTGTCTTACCGACAGTGCCATCTATGTGAAATAATCGAAACTAAGATATTGCAGATATCATATGCAACATGATTTAATTGGTTGTTCTGTTTATATTTTCAGGGGTTTCCGTTCCTGTATCAGCAGACGCGGGACTGTTTGAACTTGCAGCAGACCAAGACGCTGATTCACGCCATGTGCCGCTGGAACGAGCGCCTCGCCCAGCACATCATCACCATGATCTTCCAGGCCATCACCAAGCACACTGAGGTATCAACACAAAAACATTAGTGACCTACCATATTAGTTGGGAGACCTGAACTTGTGCTTGGATGATGTGGAGGCTGAAGAAATGGAGGGAGACTGCAAGAGACTAACAGTATTGAAAATGTTATCTAGAAACAGCCATGACTGCAAGAATTGTAGAGCCGAAATGATGACTTAATAATATAAACATTTAAAAACGTAATGAAATATCTTTGGCCTAAAAAGTTTCAAACGCTTTGGAGAGAAGCCATTTTACCCTTATGAAATTTTGAAGTAATATGTAGTAGTATTTATTGATTGAACTGTTGTTTTCCAGAGTTGCCAGCCCTTCTTCAAGCTCCTGTCCCTGCTGGTGGAGGGGGGTGGTGGCAGTCCCTCGGGCCTTCCTTGCTTCACGCAGCTAGCCCTGCACCGCGTGTGGGATGCGGCTGAGACGTGTCCTCACGCTGCCATCGAGTGGCTAGCTCTACAGGTAGGACATATTGAACTATTAACATCAACAATTACTCTGCACTGAACTTTCAATGTCCATAACTACACCATGCTGGGCGGTAGTTATGGTCCACAACAAATACCCTAGATTGACAATATGCTCAGCTTCTGACATTTGATGATAATATGCTACACTAGCGCCTCTAGCGATGTACGAATTGGTTTTTTCAAACATTTTAATAGATGTTCTGTGAAATATGTTCTCAAATAAATTATAGAAATCGAAAATTCTTTAAATTAATGTTAGGTAACCTACATATGTTTTTACTACGTTTTGCTCATATGTCAGAAAATATTAAAGAGGTTAGTAGGTTTGTACTAACAGTTACAAGTCTCGCCGCTCGCGCTCGGTCTGGTGGTTTAGAAAGGGAATAAAATACTTATATAATAAATTCTGAGAAATTTTCTTTGATTTCTTATTTTTAGACTTCTTTTGGCTTAAAATATCACAATTCTTAACATTCACACCAAAAAGAATTTTCACACCAAAAGCCGTTTCACGACAAATGTGATACAGGCAATAGTGGATCCCCAATATACTATAATTTGAGATAAAATGCAATAATACATATGTTATATTTGATTCAGGTCCCTCGCAACAAGATGGTCCACACGTGTGTGCTCCAGACTGCAGACAGCTGGGTGGAGACCTACCTGATGGCGCACGTAAATCAGCGCGTCCGTTCAGCCGCCGCCTTCCTGCTCGTGTCGCTGGTGCCCTCGGCGCACTTCCGCCAGGGCTATCGGTCCAACATGCGCTGCATGCCGGCCTACAAGGACATCATGCTGGGGGAGGACGCCTACGTGGTTCTGCACCAGGTAAAACAACCACTGTGGCAGACCGATAAGGCCCAGAGGTCATATCATTTTTGTAAGCCAGTGAATGAGTTGAGTGGAAGATAATAAAATATGTTATTTAACTAAATTTATTGATTTGATTAAAATTGCCAAGAGCCTCTGACCTTCCTCTTCCCCTCAGCCTAAATTACTTTTTTTTTTATACTTTGCAAATGTCTAAGAGGAATGGATGACAAAAAATTGTAATATAATTAGTTAGTTTTGTGAAATCTATTTGTTTGTTTGGAAAACCATTCCTACAGTATTTCTTTAGCACTTAACTAAGGCCACTCTCTGACGGTCCAGTAGGGAATCGACATAAACTTCATGCGTGATACCGACAGGGCACTGTGCCATACATTTCAATGGGCGCTAGGTCACTACTAGTCAGAGAGCGGCCTTAGAATGAAAACTATTCTACTGTTTGTATTTCTACTGGTTTGTGAGTTAACATAATACATATTACTAAATTGATTGCAGGTTTACGTGATACTGTTAGGAAAATTGAAAGCTGCCAGAAAGTATATAGACGTAGGAATGCATGGCCCCATGAAGCTTACGGCATACTTCGGTGTCATGTCATACTGCTTGGTGTCAAGGATGGAGAAAATAATGGTGAGTCAAATGATTGTTTATTACTCAGCAAACCATGATTAATTATTGTCAGTGGCGGTTCGCGGCCTATCTCATTGGGAGTTCAATTGGAGATTAAAAAAGGGAAAAGTAATTCCCTCATCTATAAATCCCTTTGTTGGTCTTTTCCATTATTATTATATATTTTCCCCGGATCTAAAAGAATTTCATCATAACACTGCACCAGAAATTAGCGACCTAGCAATAAAACACCATTTGACAATTCATTAAAGTGCCTGTGGCTAATGAATATAATATCGAAGATTATAAAAAATTGTTTTAAATACAAAAATCCCAATTTACGCAAGAAACTGATCGTTTTTTAAATAAAAAAGTAACATTTTACATAACTAACTTATTTTAATAACAACTTAAAACATGATAATCACACAAAAAAAATCTATCGTACAAATTTGGTATTAACAAATTCCATAGTCGCACCCGTGCAACTAACAGATTCCTATGTTTGCACCCTTCCACAGTTTGCCGCTGAAACGTCAGTTTTTATATAGTAATAATAATAATAATTGGATTACTTATGTAGCGTCATGAGAAAATCACCTTTATTTACAAATAATTTATGTACCCTATCACTAAACACCTTACAGCAAAAATTTATTACTAATGGCTTACAAGTAAGATTTATAACTAGTGACTTACATCTGTGAATTAAAGCTAGTTAGTTACAATTAAAACTTATAACTAGTGACTTACAATTTAGACTTAATTATAAGTAGTAACTTAAAACTAATACATATTTATGACCAAGTGCATATTTTACACACAATACTGCATTATCACTTACAATTATGGCTGAAAACTAGAGTCTTTCAACTAACATACATATAATTACAATATAAATACATGTTATAATTATTGCCCGTTCGTCTGTCAGGGGTAAAGCATGCAAAAGTAGAAGTGTGATAAATGTTATTGTATTAAGGAAGGGAATGAACTATTTGTTGGAACAGAAAGTTTTATGGGTTCTGAATTCATATTGCACATATTTGATTTATTTCGGATTCGCGTTCTGGCAGTATTAATACGGACGGGTGGATTTTTTTCAATGGAATAATAGCGCCCTGCTTAAAGTGTGGTAAAATTATAATACAAGTTTATCTTACTGTTTTTGTAGAATTTTAAAGAAACTTCAATTCGCACATAGGTTATCTTCGGCTGACCTCGAAATACTAAACGAGATGACGCAGGAACAAACGCTAAAAATATTCATAATTGTCAATGTTAATATCTTGCGCCCTTGAGGTGATGTCCTCAGCAAAAAGGATCTTTTATATGGGAGTTCACTGCGCAAACACACGTGCGTCTGATTATTTTTAATATAAGTTAGCCCAGAATCTTCGTCATGGTTACATTTGTCCTCCTTAACAAATGTTCTCCACTGAATCCGGTCTGTATCCATTCCACCCCAGTCCTCAGGCCCGCATCATCCTCCTTCATTCTTCTTCCACGCAGTCAGTTCACCTCTTACTCGGTCTGCCTTTGGGTCGCTTCCACTGGAGCCACTAATTTAGTCATAATTTACGATATTCATGGCACTCTTTTCACATCGCAGTCTTTACAGCCTACAGAATCTCACAACAGCTAGATTATCCATTGGAGTTCAACCAAGCTATTTATTGTATTTAATTTATTATGTGTTTGAAAATATGATTTAAAAAATGTGATTTATTTAAATTTATTTGATGATATCGTCGCCAATGCTAAACTTGCAAATTTGCAAAAACATTACCTCAAGATGATTACCTGAAGTCTCTGAACTGGCATCAAAAATCGGTTTATGTTGTTTGTATTTCTTGGGCATCAACTATGTAACATTTTCTAGACATTTTGTTTCAAGAGTTTTATTCACTATGTACATTTGTTCCTTAATTTTATTACTGCGCTATTGGTTTCGATACATATTAGAGACATGCCATAGCTTGAATAAAGAAAAAAACTAATATATTTTCATATGAAGCGGTAACTCGGTGATGTGGCATTATAATTTAAAAAAAGAAGAGCGAAACTCGGTCGGCAAAAGTATAAATAAAAGTGATGTAAACATTCAAATATTAGTACATATTTTAAAATGTGCTCCTTAGAAACAAAATAATGGCACCTTGTAAATCACCTTTATCAACTAATTATTTCTGTACTTGTTTAATTTAAGTTAGTTTTTAGAGCTCTAGGGAATGACACGGATGTGACTAGACCGGTAGCACAGTAATAAAATTAAAGTAACAAATGTACATAGTGGATAAAACTCTTCAAACAAAATCAATTTATATTGTTACTAAACCAGCTTCATATGAATCAATTTTTGATACCAGTTCAAAAACCTCAAAGATCAGTATCCTGAAATGATGATTTCGCAGATTCACGACTTTGGCATTGTCCTTACGATATACAGTAAAACCCCTATTTTACGTTTTTCAAGGGACTGAAAAAAAAAACTTAAATGGAGGGAAAATGTAAATCGGGAAAAATGAAAAAAACAACTTTTTAAAAAAAAATAATCTTTGTTAATTTTTTTGGTTGAAAAAACAATACATATTTTATTTTTATAAAAAAAAAATCATGTAGGTAGATTAGTTGAGTATTGAAAAAAAACATTAAATTTTTTTTTATTAAAAAATCATATTTGTTGAATTTTTTTGTATTGAAAAAATATTTCATGTATTATTAAAAAAATCATGTAGATTAGTTTGTTTAATTTTTTTTTCTCTAATTCTTTTTCAATTGTATATATACATTTAAAAGTTTCGTTTTGAACGCCACCAATGCTCGAAAAATAGGTTTTAAGACCCTCAATGTACTTGGTTGCTTCTTCTTTTGTTGGGATCACTATCTCTTCTTCATCAGATGACACTTCTTCAGGTACTGGTACTATAATATGATCCAATAAAATATAAAATGTGACAACTGCGCCGGCGCATTGTCATGTGCGCGTCCAATCACGGCACAGATAGCTAAAATTGAAAGTGGGCGGCCAACCACGGCGTTTCGCGCCGTACGGCCGACCAATCACGGCACGACAGATAAACATGTGTCTTCTGCGCCGACTCATTGTCAAGCGCGCGTAAATCACACATTTTGGTATTTTTTGACGTAAATTGCGGGAAAAAACCGTAAAATCGGGTAATAAATGTACTAAAATACATCAGGACTGAAATAATAACACGTAATTGGCGGGAAAACGTTAAATCCGGGGATGTAAAATACGGGTTTCACTGTACATCATCTAAAACTTTTTGTATTTTAAAGGGTCATTTATTAGTACAATTTGACCTGTTTTAAGTATGACATGTGTTTGTGTGTCGTAGTTTGGGCAGTACTTCTGTGACCTGTGGGAGCTGTTCCATCCGGGACTGAGCGAGCCGAGCGTGGCGGTGCACCCCAACAAGCAGGCACTGCTGGCCTTCTGGCACTCGGTGTGCGTGGACTGCCCGGAGAACGTGCAGCTCATCGTGTCCAACCCCGCCGTGGTCAAGCACATCGCCTTCAACTACATCCTGTGAGTTTATTCAGATTATGATGCATGCAACTTCATAGCATCATTAACAATCAATTCAACCGCATTGTTTATGGCTTTAAATCCCGTAGCTTGGAGGTGAAGAATTCATCATGCTAATTTTGAAGGGCAGGGTCGTTAAAGGAGATTCCTCAAAGATTTGGAAAAGAATCAGAAAATGTGAAAACGATCTGGAGAATAGCGTGTATGTAGCGTGTATATAGCGTGTATACCTTCGGGTACGTTAGTTGTTGACCAGGATTGGGTGTGTCTAATGCTGGATTACCCTTTATCTATTCTATGGTCTATCTCATAGAACTAACCTTTCTATTGTAGCGCATTCACACTTGCTGTTGTGTAATTTTCGAAGGAGCGTTGTTACCGAGTTATGCGAGTTACGACCACTGCATCAAGGAGAGAATAAGTTTCACGGAAAAGGGAAAGGATATTCAACAAAGGTATTTGAAGCCCGGTTATCTTCTCAATTCAGTCAATATTCACGGCACTCACAAGCGATATTCGTAGCGAGTTCCTATGGCGAATTCGCATAATTTTGTGGTCTAAAATTTGCGGAATATTATATAGCGTTGTTGATCGAGCGGGTGTCAATTTAAACTGGCTGCAGCGGTGCTTGGAAAGTACGCACACACAGGACAAGGTAGGAATGATTAGGGATATGCAACAATATTAACTCCCAAGTACAGCGGTTCATGAAATGATGTATAAATGTAGGTGTGTATAAATGAGGGGTATTGTGTAAAATGGCCAAACCACTTTCTCTAGTTGTATTATATTTCAATTAATTTTTATTTGCGAAGCTCAAAGTGACACACTGAATCTTTGATCGAAAAAAGTATTTTTTTATTGGAGGGCGGTGTTCGCGTAGCAACTGCTGTTTAAACGTTTATTTTAGATAGAATAGAATGAAAGCTGAAGTCGAATCAACATTGGGCTTCTATTCTATCAGGCAATTCTATTGCATAGATGGGTCTGTTCTGACTGATCTATTTTATAGATCATAGATAGATTAGGAGGGAGCGTAGCTTAAGGAATGGCTTGATTTCCTGCCAAAGACCGAAAGGTCAGAAAATAACCTGATAAAAATTAGATACATATCACATAATTCTTTCAATTGTTATAAATGAATTATTTTAACAGATGTCACCCATTCATAATTTTAAATATTTAATAACTCAGAATTAATTTCTTAATACTCCCTACTTAGTTCTTGAATAGCCCGTTTTATAATGTTAGCTTGCTTTGTTTGACACCTTAACCTCGAAAAGCAGGAGACATCTTTACGCTATTCTAATTGCAGCGCCGACCACGACGATGGTGAAGTGGTCTCCTACAATCGCGTGATGCTGCCGTCTTACTACGCCATCCTGCGCCTGTGCTGCCAGGCCTCGCCGGCTTTCACGCGCACTCTGTCCGCGCACCAGAACATCCACTGGGCCTTCAAGAATGTCACTCCACACCCCACGTTGTATGCAGCCGCCGTGGAAGAGCTATTCCGCTTGATGCAGCTGTTTGCCGCACGCTCGGGGGACGCCAGTGAGCAGGAACTGAGGGAAGTCAATTCCTTCAGGAGGAGCACCCTGGCTGCCTATCTGCAAGGTGATCATATACCAGATTATTTGTCTAAATATGCAAGCTATGTAATCAAATCCAACCAAAGCTCTAAATTGAAGAAAAAAAAATCAATACATAGCACATTTGAAGAAAACACTTTTTCTCTTTACTTTTGATTCTAGTTTTTTGACAATAAAACCAACATACATTTTACCAACTTTCCCCGGCCGACTACTAGCATTAGTAAAGCTAGTTGAAACATCACCCAGTTTATTGCACAATACTTTATTTTGATGCGGTGAGAGTTTTATTTTTTTTTCTGTTTCAATGGGTGATGTCTAGTGGTCGAAAATCGTAAAAGTTTTCGCCAGTTTGTTGTGAGTACAACTCGACGAAACAAACGTCTTTACAACAAGCACTTTGTCTTTTCTTAATTTTGACTATGCTCTTATAAAATGAGCGAGGAAAGGATAGCCTCGAGACCAATTTAGCAAAACACGTATCCATTACGAGTTTGAAGGTGTCAACAGATGATGAAACCAATAAGAATGCACATTTCTTATCTTCGGACCACTTATCATCATTTAATAACAGCAGATGCTTCCATCTCACTCTGAATGTCCGCCAGTCCATTGTCTTGTGACAATATGAGTCCAACTCCTTCAAACTCATCTCGAATTACCAGGAAAAGAATACTTAGCTCAGTAATCCTGGTCTTTGTCCTCCCTCGCTCGTCTCAGTCACTCTCTCCTAAGAAGAACTCCTCCTCTGCTGTCCAGAACTCCTGGCCTCTGATGTCAGATAAAGCTCCTGGCTGCTTCTTCATGATGCCCTCTTGGTAATCCCTCGTCCCTGGATTGTCCTCTTTTCCCAAAACACGCTGGTGGCTCCTGTCCAGATGGATGTCCTCTTGACCTCCTTTAGTGTCACGATGATGGTCCTCTTGACTTTCTTATTGTACGGTCCTCGATTGAACTTCCGGCTTCATAAATCTCGTAAATGTGCATTAATTACAAATAATAAATAATGTGCGTACGATTAACCCAATTGTGATCTAAGAGTCATTGCCCCCTTGAAAAATAAATTGAAATTAATTATGTATAATTTTTTTTCATTTTTGTGATACACTACCAATAACATTTGTAAAGTTATTCTCATCCCAGGACTGAATGGCCGAACGTGCTGGACCACCTTGCTGTCGGCCTTCCGCACCCTAGTGGAGACAGACGATGACCGGCTCTACATAGTCTACAACGGGGGGCTACAACTCGCTTTTGAGGTTAGTTGCCTTCCTTTCATTTAGCCAGCCATCGGATGAATACATGTTATTTCCACTGACTTGATTGAATAAAGGTTATTCAAAATGATGGACTCAATTTCTTACCGCTGTATTTTTTGAATTATATATTATATGAGGCCCGAAAGATGCAAATCCCACCGCTAGATCGCTCATAGTTGCGCAAACAACCTCTAGAGTGTTTGTGCCGCCAAGCAGTCATTTCGCATCAGTTGTGAGTAAAATGGCTACTATGCAGCTCGTGGTTTTCTGTGTTGGTGAGTTCTGTAAAACTGAGTCGGCAACTGCAGTGCAGCGTGTCTTTCGTCTTTATTTAAACATTGAGACTCCATTTGTTGTTGGCATCACTAATTTGAGCGAACTGGATGTCTTTGTAAAGGAAAAAGTCCAGGCTGACCGTATGTATCAGAGGAGAATGTGCGACATTGAGTCCATCATTTTAAATAACCCCGTACATCGTCACTTGAAAGTGATAAATTTGTTCAATTGATAAGGTTTCTTCTTCTATCGTAAGGTGGGAATCATAGTTGTATCCCTGAGCTAGGGCTTCAGGTGTAGTTCTGTGGGCCTTTCTGTTTTAGGCCCCGCCTGTTCACTGTATATCATGTGGGCACAACATCTGTGGATGCACTTTATTCTGTTGATGGAGGATCAGAATTTACAGTCTTACAGCGGAGTCTCAGTATTGCCCTGGTGAAAGACCATCACGCAGAATTGAAACATTGCTTGAAAGGGCTTTAGTCCTGTTTGGTGACCAGTACTAAATAACCAGGCACTTCCCACCTTCATCCTCTCCATCTCCTTCTCCTCCCCACTAATAATAATAATTGCATAATTTGTATAGCGCCCTTCACTCATATAGCTCACTCACAACATAACTCAGTTGTGGATGCCATAGTCCCACTGGCTCCGGCAGTTGGAACTCGTCTGCAGTTTTTTAAACTTGAGTTTCCACCCTTTTTCTAGAGGGAGATGTAACTTTACTGTATGAGTCTCTCTTTCCGTGGAAAAGATTTATGTTCATATATTGAATGTTTGTGTTATTCCAGGCCCTCCACACCCTGCATGCTATGTACCATGAGGTGGGCGGTGCGGGGGGTGCGGGCAGCGACCTGCGAGAGCTCCTAGCGCTGGCGGGAGAGCTGTGCCGGTCGCTACGCTGCTGCCGGGACTGCAAGGAGGCGCGCTCGGCGCTGCACGCCTGCAAGGACTGGCCCGAGGCCCTGCGCCGCCTCGCCACGCTGCTCAACACCTACAACCCTCCCGACATTAGGGACTTGGCCATAGGTAACAACAGACACTCTCAGTTCAAATACATACATACTGTGTTTTGAAACCAGGTCTCTGCACCGCAACTTCTCCACTCAAACCATTATTGCGCTACGGAGATTGTCATAATGAACATGGATATAAAGATGTGAAGATGTTCCTACTACTGCAGAACCCAGTTAATGCGAACCCTGATAATTTTTAAAAGATGTGTAATTTGAGAATTTTGCTCAAAAATTTTTTCCATATTTTATAGTCCATGCATGAAAATTTGTTCAGGTAATTATAAAAAAATTCAATTTGTGCGAAAATTAATCATGTAAATTTGTATTAATTGTTATTGTGTTTAATACGTTTAAAAAATGTTAATCTGTATCCGGCACGCCGGCCGTGGCGGTAAAACGCCGTGAAATCTCGATGTATGCATCATAAAAATTCGTATTATTATTTCTTACCTGACGAAATTGGGTCGCAACTTTTTGATTTACATGGATATGTCATATTTTTACAAATTTACTTAGAATATCTTCTGAATTTGAAGTGCCGGCCGCGAAAATTCAATTTACACGGGAATATGACGTATCTTTACTTCGAATACCTACCTGAATTTGACAGCCCGGCCCCTGAACTAAATTAAAACAAAACAAAATCTTAAATATTCACTCTATTTGGAAATTTGTTTGTATTTCTTAATAATATTTGTTAATTCGACATTTGTTTTTGAGGTTCCGTAGATTTCGGATTAATGGGGTTCTACTATAATACAAAGGACGTGGAAAATATTTTTACTTCATTCCAACAAAAACATATTAAAAAAAACGTATGTATTATAGCAATTAGGGTAATGTTTTTAAACATATTCAAAGTGTTCGAAAGTGAATCCTTCAGAGGACTATACAGGCTGTCCAGGGTAAAGTGCAGTAACTTCGGGAGGCGATTCTCCATAACGTTAGAAGTAAAATAGATTAATAACTTTTTTTGAAATTCCATCTTTTTTCCCATACAAAAATATTTATCCATAGAAGATTTTTTTTCTCATACAAACAATTCAACCCTTTTATCTGAAAACTAACTTAATACATTGGAATTCCGAAAAAAGTAATTTGTTTTTTTACTTCTACTATCATTTTGAATCATCTCCCAAAGTTACTGCACTTTACCCCTGGACACCTTGCATATAAGTCACGCAGATAAGAACTTTTCTATTTCATTTTTGTTTGTTAACTAAATGAATATTTTTCCTTTCCTTAAATGTTTTATTTATGTAATAAGACTCATTAATGATATTTTGTTTGAAAAATTTCATTCCCTAGCGTTCTTAACACTAAAGTTTTAAGAACGCTAGGGAATTACACGGATGTGTCGAAACCAGTAGCGAAATAATAAATTCAAGCAACAAAACTACATAGTGAATAAAACTTTTCTAACAATATGTCTAGAAATTGTTGCATAGTTAATGCCCAAGAAATACAAAAACAACTCATTAAAGATATCTGGGGCAATTGCTCCTCAACCGGTGCATCACAAGATGTGTGTACCATGGTGTATTGCTCCAAGATGATTTGTATTTAATATGCAATGCTTACTTGACCAGGGGACGGTCGATCGATATATATATACCCTATATCAATACATTATTGTCTAAATTCCTCATCAATGACTGTATGATGAAATTTGATAAGAGCATCCTGCCCAATAAAGACTCCATTGAAATGCTTGGGGTAAGTATTTCAGACCAGCTCAATATGGGGGCTCTATAGAAGCCCATCCATCCATCTGTTGAATTTGGAAGCCACCTCTGGGCTGGAGCTCCCAAATACTTGATAAACCTGCTTGATTTTGTGCAAAGGATGACGGTTCATCTGATTGAAAATCTGTTGTTAACAGACCGATTGCCATCTCTGATGCACAGACGCAATGTAGGTATGCTGAGTCTGTCCTACAGATATATCAATGGATCTTGCTTGAAGGAGCTAGCAGCGTTGATTCCCTCTGCGCCGGTGCAAGTCTGTGAAACTCGACAAACACACGCGGAACACCCGTTAACAGTTGATGTTGGTTTCATGAGAATGGATCATTTTGCTGTCTCATATTTGTGTAACTAGTTACCGACTTTCCTCCTACATGTAATCCGAACCTCTTCAAGGCCAGCATTAACAAATCCCTTCCTACAGCCTCCTCCTTAGCCCGCCCCACAACGTTGTCCTACTGGGTAGCGATATAGTTCCCCTGTATGTTCTTTGTACGGACAAGGGCGTTCTTGTGAGGTGTCACATAAAAAATTAAAAAAATGGTTACTAGGCTGCGTTAGGCGGTATGAGCGAACACGCTTAACAGTTGATATAAAATGTTCCGACAACCGGTAGACAAAAGCCCGCCTAACTTAGGACAGCCTCTCGGGGTACAAATAAGCTTTGGTAAATGTCATTTTACACAACTTTTTGAATAATGTCGTTCTAATTCTAAAAATAAATGTTAGGTGACCTACATATTTAACTTTAAAGCTATATGAGTCTTTTTTTTAAACAATTTAGGCAGTTCACAAGCAGCGAGGCTTTAAATGTTAATACAATCCTAATAGCCTCTTTTAAAAAAATATGTAAACATGAGGAAAAAAGGAGTAAAATCATATTTAGGTGACCTAATATTTATTTTTAGAATTTTTGATTTCTATATTTCATTAGGATGTATTCCACAGGAAATCTGTTAAAATGTACGGAAAAACCCCATTCCGCCAACTCGCACCACTCGAGGGCGCTGGTGTAGCATG
Organism: Halesus radiatus; assembly: GCA_022606495.2. NCBI lineage: Eukaryota > Metazoa > Arthropoda > Insecta > Trichoptera > Limnephilidae > Halesus > Halesus radiatus. The sequence continues at coordinate 30,071 of JAHDVE020000243.1, read as the reverse complement.
TTGCCATCTCAATGTATGGTAAATGTTAGGAGCTGCTCGTGTTATTATATTTCTACGGTATTTGGTTAAGCCTATCGATCCGATATTGTTAAATTATCCATTTGACTGTGCTGGGCCCCTGAGAGTTACTAGACGGTCAGCTGAGCAAATCTGCAAAGGATATTGTATTACCATTTTCTAACTGTTTGTATTTTATTTCAGTATTAATAAAAGAGCTCCTCCTGCTACTGGGCGGCGCGGCGTTGGCGGTACTGGTCCCGCTGCTGTCGCACTGTCATTCTGCCTTCCAAGACACGCGTAACGCCGTGCCGCCGGGCCCGCACTTCCCCTCGCGCGCGCCAGCCGAGCCGCCGCACAAGGCTGCCCCCTCTCGCCCCTTCCGCCCCATGGTGCAGATGTGCGTGCCGCATGCGCAGCTGCAGGCTAGGAAGGTATGTCATCACATAGTCACAGTGGCAATATTAGTGGGAAATCCAGATAGCTTCTTTTCTGGAAATGTCTTTTATCCATACCAAAATTTAGTCAATATAGAAAGTTCATCAGACAGAACATTGCTCATCTATTAATCTTCCAGAAATACTGCCTCATAGAGCTTTCTTTGCAATAAGGAACTCCAATGAAAAATATTACGATTTAAAAAAAAAATTCATGTAGATCAGCAAACGTCGATTCTAAATATCCAGTGACACTCGCTTAAAAAGTTTGGTTTTTTCGGTTCCTTGAAGACTGAATTTAAAAAATGACCCAATTTATCCCACATAAGAGTTTTTTTTTTCCATTTTCTCGGTAAACTTCTTAAGAGAGTTTTGCTGTATAAGTTTTATTATTATATAAAATTCCATGTAGAATAAATAAATCGTTATTTAAAAGTGAATATATCGCCATCTCATAAAAAGGGTCTGTTCCGTTGGTATTCATTGCATTCAGTTGATATTGCATTCTCGACATCTTACATCACGAGCATATTCTGGTTTTGCATATTAACATTTTAATCTCAAACTGACCGGTTATAGATTTTGTGCATTTTAGCGGACTTTGAAAAATTGAAACTTAAAAATCATTTTAACTAACTTATTTAACAAAATCATTTTAACTAACTAACGGTATTTCAGATAGAATGTCATAATAGGTTCAAAAATGTATATTCAAAAATGGACTAGTGTTCCTTATATGCGACTTTATGTCATCTTCACATCATTTTTAATATGCTGATTTTATTGCAATATTTCCAGGGAGTTGATCCCGACTACGACAATGCACTGAGCGAGTTCTACCTGCCTTACCACTCGCTGCTGGATGCCATGTGTCGCCTCGGAGTGGAGCGGGGCTGTTGCACGCCACAGCTGCTGGCGCTCGCCACCATGGCCGCCTGCGAGGGCGCCCCGCTGCGCTTCACACTCTTCCCCTCTCTGTGGCATGAGATCTACGTCTCCGAGGTGAGTGCTCATTCGATACTGCAATGAGCGCCATGATGATATCTGATGACTACAATTCAAACTAAACATAACAAATACTTAATTAATTTCTTGTGTGTTCAGGACATTGACCGAAAATATTCGGGCATGCTGCTGGAGTGCAGCTACCTGGTGGACTACATGGACCTGGTGTTACTAGATGAGCGGGAGACCCTCATCAATGACAATGTCCACCAGTTCTTCTTGGAATACTTCCCCAAGGTAATATTTAATTTTTTAAGCGATTCAAGGTCAGGGCTTGGGTAAACCCCGATTCAATCGTCTATTATTATAATCGTGATACATTTTTTATAAAATCAATTTTAACATGAAATTAGTTAACACAAAAAGTTATATTTTTCTTATCAGACAGTGAATTGAGGATGGCCTTACTTCTGTTGGTTTACTACAAAAAGTCGTTAAAACTATGAAACCGTTTATTTGGTGATATTGATAAACTTTTGGACAAGTGGCAGTTAAACAGAATTTTCAATTCCAATTAATATATTTCATGTTTTCGTAGAAAGCAATTACTTTGTATTTTGACATATTATTAAACAAAACAACCACTTTTTTATTAACCACTAATTATTTTTAATTTATCACCAACCAGTTTTGCTTATCCCAAGCTTCGTCGGGGTTAAAATTAAAACTAAACAAAATACATAGAGTGAGCATATATGTGGGTGAGACATAATACAAAATAGAAAAAGAGGGAGACATAATATAGAATGAAATAATTGAACAGTGACACAGAGAGATATGCTAATGTATAATAGAATGGGACAACATATAGACGAGAAAAAGACAGAACATCAAAAGAGGGAGGGATTGTGAGGAAGTGGGAAAATTTGAGTAAACAGTAAATATATTTAATATAGTATATGTAGGTTATTAAGAATATTACTATTAATTTTAATGGCTTAAACCGATTGGTTATGTACGAGGGTTGTCTGTAAAATAAGTTTCCCTGTTTGCCACGGGCGCGCGGATCGCTGTTACGTGCAATCCGGCAACACTGGATCGTAGCTTGGTCTTCCCCCTCTACATCCCCACACGGCCGAACTCGCTGCGATGCTCAGTGTCGGTTTGGCAGCCGTAAAGAATGGAGCTCCCGATCGCATCGCCCGCAAGATGTGAAGTACGCTCCGTGATTCGTTTTTTGTGTGCCAAAGGCCATTTGGCGGCAGAAATTCATTCTCAACTGACAGAAGTGTATGGAGAAACGTGCATGAGTGTTCAAATGGTGCGCAAATGGTGCAAAGAATTCAAAGAAGGGCGCACAGACGTCCATGACAAACAGTGGTCCGGACGGCCATCGGTCAGTGACGAAACGATTGCGAAAGTGGAAGCGGCAAAGCTGGCAGATCTAAGACTGACGGTTCGGGAGCTTAGCTAGATGTCAGCAAGGGGCAAGCTGACAAATGGAATCCATTTTCATCAGGACAACGCTCGTCCGCATACAGCCCTCGTCACCACCGCGCTCATTGAGAAATTCGGATGGGAGATCGTCCTACACCCACTATACAGTCCGGACTTGGCCCCGAGCGACTATCATCTCTTCCCTGATTTGAAGAAACATCTCGGTGGAACACATTTTGTAAACGAATAGGAGCTGAAAGAAGAGGTTCTGAGCTACCTTCACGGCCTGGCGGGAAACTTCTATGACCAGGGAATCAAAAAGATGGTGACCCGGATGAAAAAGTGTATCGAAGTCAACGGGAACTATGTAGAAAAATAGCTGAAAGTCTAAGCTTTCTAATGATATATTGCTCGTTATAAATAAAATGGTTTTCACTGTGAAAAAAAATAGGGAAAGTTATTTTACGGACCACCCTTCTATTTATAATAAATGAGTGGTTCAAAACAAAGTGTTTGTTTTATTTAATAATATATTTTAGTTTATGTGATAGAACTTACAACACTGTATCATGCCAACACAGGTGGAAGGCTGCAAAGCCCTGAAAGCCGTGGGGGGGCTGATAGCGGAGCTGGAGGGGGCGGCCGACGAAGTATGCCTTAGCAGTGGCCCCGTGCTGGGGGACGTGCGCTCGTTGCAGGTGCTGCTGCCCCGCGCCAAGCTCTCCCAGCGCGACCAGATGCTGGCCACGCTCACCACCAGCCTGCACAAGATCATCGACAGGATCAAAGAGGATAAGGACAAGGACAAAGAGGGTATGTATATTTACCGCACTAGAATATTGAAATGGGAGAGGAATAAGAGTTTTCATCCGTGGTGGTCCCACGCCAACGTCCGTAAGGATTGTTAAATTCAATTAAATTAAATATTCAAATGCTTAGATAGTCTGACATTTAATAGTAGACAAAAATTGAGGGCGCTGCTATTGTTTAAAAGGGTTTTAATTGCAACATCAAGATGGCTCATAGGAAGATTAATGTAAATTTAAAAAACACAATGGTCCGAGTGCATATGTTTTACTTTAACCAAACGGTGTTTAGAAATTAGTGGTACTTGTCGAAAGGAGATAATTCTACATCATATTCTAAGAGACATAATTTAATGTTTAAACCTTTTTCATTAATTAATTCTTTGCGAGGAAGATATGGAAAGACGATTTGTTTCATATTTTTTAAACTTTATGTGTCGAAATAACCACGTATTAGGTGTTAGATAAATATAAAATAAAATCAAAATTTAAATAAAAAAAGTAAAAAAATTAATCATGTTTTATCTTGTTTCTAACAAACTATCAAACTTGAAAACATTTGAATGTGAAGAGCACATTCCAATGATTTTAGTTAGTAGCTTGGTGTTGCCATAGCAATGACATTTTATGCTCCCAAAATAATAAATATCTACAATTAAATGCCAAGCCTAAGTATATCATAGTATTGGTTGCTACAGTGTTGCCACCAGAGAGAGAAAGTGTGGCTAGTCAGAAAAAAGGGCAAATATAGGGAATAAATATGCGTGAAACGTAAATTAAAAGGGCGAAAGAGCAAGCTCTCTATCTTATTGGTAAAATTCTTTAATTAAACTGTCAACTGGTTTCGGAAGATAATCCTTTCAACTTTCATCCCGATGAAGGAAACGTTCTTCTAAACTATATACGTAACTCAATCTTATCAATATTACTCAATAATATTATCTTTTTTTTAGTACTCAATTTTAAAATCATTTTTTTTCTTCTTCATAGCATTAACCAATACCTCAATCAAACACATATACATAATTGTTTACTCTATAATATTTGTTTTTCTCATCTCTTCATAAGTACGTTCATAGGTTTTTTTCTGTACTATTCTTCACATCTCTTTATACTTAATTATTATACTTTTTTTTAGATATATTATATTACCATACTATGTCAATACTAGCTTTTTTCCCTTCTATTTTTGTATAATGGCACTTAATATGAACTAAACTTGTCAATTTGACTGTCCTAAAACTGGATTTGTTCCTAGTTGGGCAGTCAAAGCTTTCTTACATTTTATTGTTTAATAATGTGTGTGTTCCAAATAAATAAATAAAATCCCACAGTGTAACAGCTTATTAGGAAAATTCTAGTTCATGTATTGCTGATGAGTTTGATGTTCGTACAGGGATTTAATAATGATGGCTTCCATTTTCAGGCGGTGATAAGAAAGAAGAGAAGGAGGCGGAGAAGGTCGAGGCAGATTCTTCCGAGTCTCCGGTGGAAGTGGAGAAAGTATCCGAAGCTATGGCCGTGGGAGAGGCCCCTGCCCCGCCCTCCTCCTACCAGGCCTCTCTCTGCACCTCCTCACAGGTCCTGCTGCAGATTATCCAGGACAATGTGTAAGCCGTCAGTCGGCTTGTCCTGTCGGGTCAACCGGGACAATGAAGGCCATCATCAAACGATTGGCTGCAAAGTGGTTGACCTTTATCCGTACTGCGATGGTGGTTGTGAGGGAAGCCCGTAGCTACGAGCAGCTACGTGCGTTGTACTAATCGTATCATAGGATTCTCTTACATCTTGTTTTATGCGTGATATGTCGTTTCTAAGACAGATTCAGGAATGTTAGAGAATGTACATAATGGAATATATATGTCTATTAAAGTTTGCTAGGATGCTCATGTTGGTTGGTTTGTATTTTATAGTACTGTCTTATCGTCGGTGTCCATCAGTAACTAGGATAGGCACAGCTTGTAAGATTGTGGTTTCAATAAGATAGTTTTTTGTTTATGTTTTTCAACCATATTTTATAATTATCTGAAATGCAGATACACAATGATGAATGTTATACTTTGTTTGTTTGTTTGCAGTCCCGGTAATATCAGATTTGGAAGCATGGTTTGTTTGTCTGTCTGTTGGTTGAACGCGGCCCATCTCAATGCTCAAATGGAAGAAGGACTTGCCAATCGACACACATATACACGGAGATCACTCAGCTGATTTCTACTCGTATATGTCTGTGACTGATTATATTACATATTAATATAAAGTGATTAAAATAGATTGTAATATTGTGTTACATATTTTGTAAAGCTGATTAGTTATATATAGCTTTATTTGTAAGATTCTAGCGTTTGCCGTTTTATTCCTTGTGTACATTACTGTCATCGCTTGCCCCCGGGTGCCGGCATTGTGTTCCGCGGTGCAAGGGGGGCGTTGTTTAAACGCGGGGTAAATCCTTTGAAAGCTTCTAGTGATAAATTTGAATAAATCTGTATGTGTCTATTTGTAAACAATTATTGTTGTTATATATTAGGGGAATTATTGATCATCAAAAACAACTTTAATACGAACCTAATAATAAATAAAATATTATTATATAGTCGATGCCAGCCATTTGTATAATAAACTATATTATTGTCTCGTTGGTTAACTTTTTGCATAATTTCTTGTTATTAAAGTCTCCATTGGGATATTGAGTGAAAACATTAAAATCTTTCAAGTAATTGGTTTTGGCATTTTGACATTATACCATTCCATGGGTCGGTTGAACAGTGGCCAGCCAGTGAGCGCTCAGAGTTTGTTATGAATAATTGCATCTCGTCGGGTTTAGAATCAACTATGTATTATAAGGCGAAGGAATGCAATGCTAATTATCGGAAATGTGTTTTGTTTTCAACAAATTACTGACCAAAATATACCCACTTGAAATATATGTGTTTTATTACTTGATTGCCTCCAAGCTACTGTGGACATTATGATCCCCAGTGCAAAAGAAATCCCGCACCATTCGTTAGTTCCTCTTGAAGCCAACTGCACAGATAACCCTGTAAATCTGTATTAGGACATCTAAATAAAAATTAAATCAAAAATAAAGTCATGGTGTTTGAAAGAGAGAGTACGAAAACAGTGTGCAATATAGTTGTGAATGACGAATACTTGGAGCAGGTGGATGAGTTTGTATATTTGAGAAGTTTGTTTACGAGAGATGGAAAGATATTGAAAGAAGGGAGGGTGAATGCAGGAAACTCAATTAACGGAGGGTCCAAAGAAGCGAAGCTAGCAGTCCACAATGGAGTGCTGATACCAACCCTGATGTGTGGTAGTGAGGCATGGAATTGGCAGAGGAAGGATGAAAGTAAACTGAATACCGTAGAAATGGGATCTTTGAAGCGAATTTATGGTAAAACCATGTATTATCGTGTGAAAAATATTGAGATTCGTAATGAATGAACGGAGAAAGAAGTATAAGAAGAATATATAATGCGAATGTGAATGGAAGAAGCCGGGGACGCCCGAGAAAGACGAAAGACATGGCAGGATCAAGTGAATCAAATACTTGAGTTGGGCCATGTCAGAAGTCGGAATAATAGAAGATAATGTATGAATGTGAATGAAGCAGGAAGGGTATGCCAAGATCGAGTAGTTTGGCGGTCCGTCCTTTCTACCTACCCCTGCGGAGAAACGACGTGGTGGTTACTTAGTTAAATAAAAATAAAACAATATTTAAATTTCTTACTAATATAATCTCATTTATTACACTGAACCAATTTAGATTTAATTACGCCGGGCAATGATTCCAAATGATCTCTGGCGCATGGCAGGCAAAATATCTTAGTGTAGAACACACTGCACTCCTTCCCCAGGCAGACCATCCGGCCGCACGCGCTGCAGTCTCCGCCCAGCACCAGCGGCTGGCCGCGCCCCGCCTCGCTGAAGGGGTCCCTCATGATGTAGCCCGCCTCCTTCAGCATCACCTCCCGGGCAAACGGCGGCTTCGTCCCTTTGTAGTCCACATTCTCCCGCAACTTGCAATTGAAACAGTCGAACACTATCAAAGTCTTTTCTTCGCTTTCTTTTTTTGTTGCGGTATCCATGGTTATACCTGGAACAATCAAAAATGGTTAATTAGGTCTGGAGAGAAGTAAGTTAATAATAAATACATAATACATACCGTCCGTGTTCAGGCAGGAATTTTTAAAGGTTTGCATCACAACATCAAAAAGACAGACACCTAATGATCATATGGGCCCATAGGAAAATGGATAGCGTGAAAAATTGTCCCATAACAACTATAGCTTGGCATTTAATTGTAGATATTTATTATTTTGGAACTACAAAATGTCATTTCTATGGCAACACAAAGCTAATAACTTTGTCTTTGAAATGTGTTCTACACATTCAAATGTTTTAACGTATTCGCTTTTGACAGTTTATTCCGAAGAAACAATGCAAAACATCATAATTCTTTTTTTCACGTTTCTTTTTTAATTTATATTTTTGGTCTGTTAATTTGATTTTGTTTTTTATTTATCTCACATCATGAAGACAATTACATGGAAAAGTAAATTTTTTGTATTTCTGTAATTTGTGTACCAAAATAACCGAGTATTAGATGTTAGATAAATAAATAAATGAACAAAATCAAATTCACAGATCAAAGATATTAATTTAAAAAAAAAAACTAATTATGATGTTTTGCATTGTTTCTTTAAAACTGTCAAATTCGAATAAAACAATTTGAAAGTGAAAAACAAAATTTCGAAGACATGGTTAACAGCTTGGTATTGCTATAGGAATGAAAATATATAGTTCTACTTTATTAAATTTCTATTTTATTGTCAAGCTAACTTGTATCAACAGTGATGAGGTGTACATAGATATTGTCTTCACAGCCATTTTTGACATTATGTTTACGCATACCTTTGACATTTCGTGCCAGAATAGGGATGATAATACTAGACAATTTTGAAATGATTAAGTAGGTACCTGATTTACATGAAATTTAAAAAAAAAAACTTCTTTTATTGAGGTCTAAAGTGAAATCCAAATGACTAGTTTTTTTTATTGAGAATATTCAACTATTGTCCTGGTGGGGGAGTCTTTTCTTTTGGAGCTTCAGCCGGCCACCATTTGGGACGGTAAGTTTTAACATTATTCCCCGATATACTGAGCTGAGCTGCCTCCAGCGCTTGGTTCACTCTAAGCAATCCAAGGCCAGCTTGTTCAGTGACTCCTCTGACTTTTCCAATTGATGTTTTACTATCTTTCGGACCGTAGACGCCGGTATCATTTGGAATTTCACCGTCCAATTTCTTTTCAAACAGTAAAGGCATTAACCGCTTTCTAACAACGCCCGTGTGGTGGGTTCTGGCCGTCAGCTCCTGACCGATGTAGCAGCCTTTTTGGAAGCTGACCCCGTGGAGGAAGTCTGCATTGGCTTCAAGAGGGAAACAGTTCCCCGGGGGGAGGTCATGAACCCCTTCCGCCACCCCCAGGTGATAGCGGTATATTCTATATAGATCTTGATCATTCTTTTCCACTTCACTGATATTCATAATCTTGGCAATTGTTTCACTGCTAACTGAAGGATTACACAGTATTCTCGTGCCCAGGAGATTGATGCGGGGATCTTTATAAATCAATATGTTATCCTTGGTATCAAATTTAGGACTTGGGTTACTATTCGTCATTGATTTTAATTCACTACCACCTTTGATATAATCCACACAATTCATGCTCTCTTTGTCAAATAAAACCCAAACTTTATGCAAACACTCTTCTATGTCAACTTTCCGTTTAACCTTAAACATTTTCAGATGTTTTTGAAATAGGCTTATCACAGTATTATCGCATTCAATGAGAAAAGCTTTGGGGTCTTCAGTTCTATAAATGATAGAGTCGTAAACGACTCTTCCTTTAGTGTTGAGGAACATGGTGTACATACTTCCAGCTCCATCTTCCAGATGCCTCATGTCGTTGGTTATCAGTCCTTGTAAGTACGGAACCACTTCGTCACCGGCGACTCTGACAAGTCCTCGATTCTCCAACCGTTGTAATACATTCTTGTTGAAAGAGGAGCTGACGGATACAAATCGTTTGCAGTAATTTTTGTAACTAAAGTTAGCTTTCAAATTGTTTATTACCTTCAGAGAAAAAGACATTGCAGGAGATTCAGTGGAAATTTGTTTAATACACACAAAACTACCTAAATCTTCATGAACGGACACAGGACTATTTATTTTATTTAAGATTTAGATTATGACATTTAAAATTTGGTGTTGCCATATATTCAATGGGATTGCGCAAAATTCATATTCAAGTAACCGGAAAACTCCGCGGTACTTGTCTGGAATAATCATTTTATTATTTTTATGAAAATTTCTAAACGTCACATGACGTCATGACTTGATATCAGCTGGATATTTTTGAATACTTTGACATTTCCCGGATTGTATTTTTGTTATATAAAATCGACAAAAATATGTGATTTTATCGAACGCACGAAAAGGAAAAATGGCGCAATTACTGTTGTTGATTGCCGGCGTGCATTTAATATACTGTCCTTTCACAAAAGTGGAGGAGAGTTTCAATATTCAGGCAATGCATGACATTTTGTATCACAGACATAACCTTTCTCAGGTATACACGTATCTATTTATAACATTATCAACTGTTGAATGCCTCGACAAAGCGCTGATTGTTTGTTTTTCCTGATAGTACGACCACTATGAGTTCCCCGGGGTGGTTCCGAGGAGTTTCATCGGGCCTCTGGCTGTTGCGGCGCTTTCATCGCCTGTTGTTTTCATTGTCCAACTTCTTGAAATAAACAAGTTTTGGGCCCAGTACACAGGTAATCCAAATTAAACACATTTGATCACTCTCTCCCAATAGACAGCATTCAGCAGTTTGCTATCAAATTCTAAATCATTCCAACTACATTTCATGCAACGGTATAATCGATTTTCCATAACAATGGGTTTAAATGCATACTTGAGTTACAAAACCCCCATTTCAACCATACAGCAATGCTGTGTTGTACATCTATGTGTAAATATGTAATAAATTATGATTGTACATAGCTATAGTCTCATATTAACTCATTCAACCCTAGAATGGAAGCAGGGAGTAAATTTTATCTTAAATGAATTAAAAATTACTTTGTAATCACCACTTTTTTAATATATAGATATCAACATGTTTCGAAAGTGAAGCTTCCCTCATCAGGACATACAGAATACTATGTGTAATAATAATAATAATGTAATACTAATATGTCCTGATGAGGAAAGAATTGAGGAAAATATTGATATGTATATATTAAAAAGTGGTGATTACAAAGTGATTTTTAATTCATTTATTAATAATGACGCCACAAAGTGAATACCAATCTTTGAAGTGCTGACCGATCGCGCTAGCTTTCTTCAAGATATGCTTTCCTTTTCATTGAGCTCTTTCCTCAGCAATGCGTTTGTCTTCATAGTAGCAGGCTGCGCCTTTTTCTCGTAGGTAAGTTAAAAAAAATTTTCACTGGGGTAATTTCATTGTATAGTGGGAACTATTGGGTGAAATTTACTGAGCGCTTCTCAGACACAATAAACAAGTGAATTATGCATAACTTTGATCATATTAAGCAGTATTGTTTATTATGAGTGATCGCAATATTTATTACCAACAACAAAGATTAATCAAAGATAGGAGAAAAATGCCTAATTTAAAATTGAGTAATATTTTACTCACTTACTTTTTTTTTACTTACTACTTCCATTAATGGGCTAAGGAAGAATGCTTCCATTCTAGGCTTAAGAAAGAAATACATATCTGCACTGTTATTGTCGCAATTCATTTATCAGAGTGGCGAAGTACAACAAATAGTGTTCTTTGAGAAAACAACATTTATTACCATAATAATGTGTCAAAACTACAACCTACAAAAATAAAAATGATTCACCTTTGGATGATGTTTTTGCTAATCAGCACTATGTAAAATTGTCTGATTATTCAATTGAGGTTGCAATGGAGCTCTCAACAGCATATCTTATGTCTGTACAGAGTGGAGATACTCTCAGTATCGCCTTGGAGAAAGAACAACATTCAGAATTATAGAAACGTTACTTGAATTGGTTTTTTAAATAGTTACCTATGTCATCTTTGAGGATGCTGTTAGAAGGGTATTTTTAAGGAAGGGAAAGAGTGAGCCTGGGCCTTAAAGAGACCCGTGTTGTAGGACAGAGGGAACATGGAGCCCGGAAATCATTTATCTGTATTTAGTGACTAGATCTGAATAGCCAGGTACTTCCCAATCTTCCTGTTCCCCATATCCTTCCTATCTTGAGCCGCACAGTTGTAATTAAAATGGTATATCTATCCTGATTAGTGCGGTTCTGCCTGGCCGCCTGCGTGGTAGTGTCCTGGTGCCGCCTGAGGGACAGTCTGAAGGTGATATTTGGGGGCACCTTCAGCTGGTGGTTCACGGCGCTCACCGTCACGCAATACCACTTCATGTTCTATCTCAGTCGGACGCTACCCAATATCATGGTGCTGCCGCTAGGTAAATATACTACGTTTTACTGGATATAATTTCAGATTCTCACTCTCAATAAGTATTATGGTTTTTTGCTTTTGAGGTATTAAGCTCTGATGATGGACACGGCTTAAAACCCCAAAATTCAAACAATGTGTGTAACATTTTGTTAGTTTAGATCAGTGATGCACAACCTTTTTAGCTGGAGTGCCAATTTATTAATTTTCAATTTGTTCGCGGGCCGCAGGGAGTGAGTCACTTATAGGTTGACAGGTTAACTTTACAGTCGGTGGCGTCACTAGTGTAGCTTTTTAAAAAATGCTAATACAGTTAAAAATCCAAACACTTAAACAAAGCGCCGCAGATGAAACTTTTTCTCCAAGTCAAGATTTTTTTCGTGTTACCCTTTCATATTTTGTAAAACAGAACAGAGATTGTTAAACATTGTGATCATAGAACCCGGAAATTCGAACGATTGCTAATAATTAAGAAATATCCAAATTCATTTCTGTTACTTAACATGTTTTGATGTTTTCTTTTTAAAATGTTTCAGAAACAAAATTTAGCCGTGTACCTACCCCTATAAAATGGAATCGATCCAAAATCATCAATGGCGCGCACAAATTTTCCTAGGCCAAAGATCAAACCATTAAATGCTGTTACTTTTTATTTTTCAGAAAGTCAAATTCCATGCAAATTTAGTTACGAAATCTTTTGGAGTTTTATAAAACAGAAAATGCATCAAATGTTCAAGTATCAAACCTTTTTTTCTTAAATACTCAACAATTTTTATGTATTTTTTTATTCAGTTTGTACAAATATTTATAAAATTACAGATTTTTAATATAATTAATTTTAATTATAGCGTTTATGCAGTGTATATGCAATGCCAAAAACCCTGTAAATGCATTATAAGAAATAAAAAAAAAAAAAAGATCGATTTTGTTCCTCCGCTGTTGTTGAAAAACTCTTTTCTCTTTTTCAGCAGAATTACCGCAAAAATTTATTTAGTCTATCGATAGAAAGATATTTTTATATTGGTCGCAGAGCTGCATTTCAGATATTTTATCAATTTGGTAATAAAAACACTTTTAATCTAGTTTGCAGTTATTTTTATATTGGTCGCAGAGCCGCATTTCAGATATTTTATCAATTTGGTAATAAAAACACCTTTAATCTAGTTTGCAGTTATTTTTATATTGGTCGCAGAGCTGAATTTCAGATATTTTATCAATTTGGTAATAAAAACACCTTTAATCTAGTTTGCAGTTATTTTTATATTGGTCGCAGAGCTGCATTTAAGATATTTTATCAATTTGGTAATAAAAACACCTTTAATCCAGTTTGCAGTTATTCAGTTTTGCTTGTATTGCGACCAGTGGAGGCTCGTGACTTTTGAGTGCGCTAGAGTGGTAAAATTGAAAAATACGACGTTATTGATGTTGTTGAAGCAATCTTAGCACTCTAGCTCACTCAAAAGCCATAAAATACCACTGATTGCTACGTATGTATATACATATTATTGTACACACATAAAGCAATGGAGCATTACAACACACACTCTGCTATCTCACAACAGGCAACAAACTCTCAACAATTCAATCGTCCAGTTCCTTAACCAGGCAAATCCACATCACGAAGTTTGAGATAAACATGTAGTTTTATGTAAAAGTACACCACCCCTCTATCCACTTAATGGCACCTGATGACAGCCATGCAAACCATCACTTTTGGAGAATGAAGAGCCGTTTGGTGTTTTATTTTATGGTTTTCCTTGCTACAAAATCTACAATTTTGTCTATTAACTTAACCGTTAAAGTGAAAATGGACCTCGTCCGAAAATAATATGTTGCTGTGTCTACAAATATTTTCCTTAAAATCAAATCATTTGGTTTTATTTCTTGCACCAACTGCATATTATAAGGGTGTAATTGTAAATTCAATTTCAACATTCGATGCTAGATTCATCTGGGTATCGCCAAAGCAGTTGATCACTTGTGCGTCGACAATCCCGAAGCTTCTCGTACTGATTCGTTAACTTGCGCGACACTCTCATCGCTCCTCCTGTTCCGTGGTCATTTTCTTTTTTCTCATTTAATGTTGAACACGTTGCCCCGAACTTGTTGATCCATGATTTAATTAAATTAACACTGGGACACCGCTTTACGCTGTGTAATCGGTAGTGAACATGAAAAAGGCAATTAACAATCACATAGGAATCGTTATTTTTGTAAAACTGTTTTACACAGAACGCGCAATGTTCCCCGTAAAGCGATCCATGGCAACTGAATTTCCAAGAACCGAGTTCTCACATGCCGTTTACCGTGCTGCTCTCCACCCTCTGGTTCCCCCATAGGAGCAATTTCAAAAGTGCAAAAACTTATGGCCCATCCGTATTTTGATTTATGGTTACCATTAGAATATTGCTTTTTTTACTATCTCAAAACTTAGTATTTGGAGATGTCTGACTGGACAATCGAATGACAACATTTCAAAACTTGATGTATTTTTTTTTATTTTAGTGCTTTTGGCATTAGAAAGTTGGGTGAACGGAAAGCACACGGCATTTATTTGTTTCTCCGGAGCGGCCATTATAATATTTAGAGCGGAGCTGGCACTTCTGTTGGGTCAATTCCTGCTCTATGACCTTTATCTAAAACGCATTACAATCCTAAGGTAAACATTTTTCTATTGCATGGATTGTGTTTTGATGTGAGCATGTGAGATGTGGATTGTGCAATACAAATTCAATTTTTATTTTTAACTTCTTACTAGAACAATACTAATTCACAAACTAACCATCACGCCATTGATGGAACTCCACTCAACTCTGACATGGCACGCGCTCCTTGCTTCTCAATTTTTTTTTTTTTGTTGGAATAATAGGAATTTATACTTGCTAAGCTACTGCAAGAAGCTTGTCAGCGGGGTTTTTTGTTGTTGGAATAATAGGAATTTATACTTGCTAAGCTACTGCAAGAAGCTTGTCAGCGGGGTTTTTTGTTGTTGGAATAATAGGAATTTATACTTGCTAAGCTACTGCAAGAAGCTTGTCAGCGGGGTTTTTTGTTGTTGGAATAATAGGAATTTATACTTGCTAAGCTACTGCAAGAAGCTTGTCAGCGGGGTTTTTTGTTGTTGATAATTTTTCTATTGGAGCAGCAATCGAAATAACAGTAATAATTATTGTTGACGAATTGGATCATTACAACACTGCATTATACCATTCATTCTGCACGCTGGGGGCACTAGAATGAATGGATTAAGGATGTAAAGTAGAGTATTATTGACATAATGTTAAGATTGTTGAAGATTTCGTCGGTGCTGGTGCTAATATTATTGTGTTCTAAAAGCTACACTAATAAATGGGTGATGATATATTTGTAGGTTGTTGAAGATAGCCATCCCGGCTGCCGTTGGGCTGATCCTCTTGACAGTGTTGGTGGATTCCTTCTTCTGGTCCCGCTGGACGTGGCCGGAAGCCGAGGTGTTCTGGTTCAACACGGTGCTCAATAAGAGCTCTGACTGGGGAGTATCCTTTTTAAGTTACGATAATGGCAAGGATGCGGATTGGAATTGTTGACTGCGATTTTGTTTTTTTGTTTTTTCATTCCCTTTCAGAGATGTGGAATGTGGACCACTTATTGACCAATTCGTAATTTACATATACTTTAAACAGATATAAATATTTAAATGTCCTCATTAAATAAAAATTTATGATAAAAATTGTGATGTATTAAGCCAAAATAAAGCTAAAAATTTGAAATTAAAGAAAATTTCTCACAATTTATTAAACTAACTAATTAAATAATTATTACGCCATTTCTCCGCAGGAGTAGGCTTCTTGCTTCATTCACATTCATACATCATCCCATACATTCTCTTCTATTATTCCGACGTCTGACATGGCCCGACTCAAGTATTTGATTCACTTGATCATGCCATGTCTTCCTCGGCCACCCCCGGCTTCTTCTTCCATTCACCTTTCATTCAACTCCTTTCTTCGTCTTTAATCTTACTCATTACGCTTACATCAGCCTTGCATTCTTTATGAATCTCAACATTTTCCTTATACATGATTTTACCACACGTTCGCCTCAGAGATCTCATTTCTACAGCATTCAGTTTAGTTTCGTCCTTCCTCTGCCAGTTCCATGCCTCGCTGCCATACATCAGGGTTGGTAGCTTCGCTTCTTTATTATTAAGTATTTTATTCCCTTTCTAAACCACCAGACCGAGCGCGAGCGTCGAGCAGCGAAGCTAATGACTGTTACTGCAAACCTAATAGCCTCTAATATTCGTTTCATGTATGAGCAAAAAACAGTAAAGTCATATATATGTAGATTACCTAATATTTATTTTAGGTGTTTTCGATTTTTGTAATTTAATAAGAATATATTTCACAGAAAATCTCTGAAAATATACGGAAAAATCAATTCTTCCAACACACGCCACTAGGGGCGCTAGTGTAACATGTTGCCATCATATGTCAGGAGCTGTGCATATTGTCATTTACAGTATTTGATATAAGGAACCTACAACCACCAGACTAGCTCGTAATAATATGGACATTTAAGTTTATTACTAAATATAAATTGATTAAAATTAGTAAAAGTGGAGAAGATTCTTTGAAATTATTTCACCTAGACAAGAGTAATTTGATTATTTCATTGATCAATAAATTGAGTTAACATAAAAACAGTTTTCCTTAACGAGTAATTCAGACCTCCCCCTTCCTGTGGTACTGGTACTCCGCCTTGCCACGGGGACTGGGCCCCAGTCTGCTGCTGATCCCCGTGGGGGCTTACTTCGACAAGAGGACCCTCGCCTTCCTCATCCCGGCCACCATCTTTGTGTTCCTGTTCTCCATCTTGCCACACAAGGAACTGAGGTTCATCATATACGTATTCCCACTGTTCAATATTGCCGCGGCGGCTGCCTGCAATTACATGTAAGTTATTAGTGTTTTATTTTATGTAAATATAAATGAATTAAGGGTCCAGTATAAGACCGCGTATTCACCGCCGTTAGGAATTTTAGGCCTCAAACTTAAAACCACGGACCACCGCGATCCGGCAGCAGGATTGGGGAAATGTGGATAATGTAGACCACGGTGGATTAAAAAATATGTTCAGCGTATTGATGCAATACGAAACAAAAAACATTTGCTCTATATTTTTTTCGTTTATTCGCTGTATAAAAATAAATAAATAGAACCTTGACAGACTTAACTTAGCATCTGTTGGTAATAGGATAGGGTAACTGATGAGAATATGTTTTTTTCAATTTATATATAATATATTAATTATTGTCAGTAGCCATACAAAGTGCCTCCCTTTTACAAAAGATTTGTTTTGTTACTATTTACATATTTGTTTCTTCACAGCATAATCTTTTTTTTTAGCTTCGGAAATATTATAGAAATGGGTAACGTGGACCAACTGCTCAGAAATACTTATAAGCACAGCTTTTTGACACAGGGAATTATTTTCATGGATTTTGAATCGAGGAATCCGTTTTTCGATTGTCCACTAGGGGATTCAAGGTGGTTGAAATGAATTGGATGCTTTTTTATATGGCTATTCTATTAGTGGCTTTGGTTTTTATTAATGGTTAAGTAATTCTACTATTACATTTGAATTGGGAACCAAGATGGAGGATGTGAATTAGATCCCGTTTATTAATCGGGAATAAGAATTATTTGTCTTTTGATAATTTTTGGGATTTAGAAACGCCCTTCAATATTGTATACTAAACAGCAGTAAAAATATAACATAGGTAGATAACGATGATTTACAACCCACTCCAGACGCACACAATAAGCTTGAATACAATTCACCAAGTCAATGAAGGCAATAAGAAAAACTGATATTTTGCCGGTGAATAATACCTATAACAGGGAGTATTTGCACAAAAGTTCCCCTTGCCCCTCCCCCAAGCAAAGTAGACCAAATATGCTATAATTTGAAATCAAATACGTTTCTAACGACTTAATAATGTCCGAGATACAGCGGTTCTAAATTATTCAAATTTTTTGTAAGTTGTCATTCTTCGCTATTTTTTAGTGTTTTGGTCAATTTTGACAGTGAAGGAGTAATTTTTCGGTAAAGGTTAATCTATTGTTTTTAAAGTAGACTAAAGATGGTACAATTTGAAAACAAATTGGTCTCCAAGGACCTAATATCGTCCGAAATACAGGTGTTCTAAATAAAGAAAAACACTGTATGTTATTATGATAACATAGAATATTTTTCTTCATTTCAAGTTGTAGAATCTTTAGCCTGCTTTAAAAAATATTAATTAACCTTCACCGAAAAATTACCCCTTCACTGTCAAAATTGGTTAAACACTAAAAAAAAATAGCGAGAAATAAAAAAAAACAAACTTCGCTATTTTAAAAAAAATTATTAATTAAGGGGTAATTTTTCGGTGAAGGTTAATTAATATTTTTTAAAGTAGGATAAAGATTCTACAATTTGAAATGAAGAAAAACATTCTTTGTTATCATTCTTCGCATTTGATTTCAGTTCACTTCCAAACACTTTAATTCCGATTTTGAACCAAATCGGTAGAGAACTCAAAATTAAAAATGACCATCGAAATTACTCAGGTTGACATTAAATTTGACTTCAGCACCCCCCTAACATGACTTACGCCGCTTTCTAACCAAATCTGTGTGAATATCTAGAAATTAAAAATAGCCGCTAAAACTATGGATTTTGATAGGCACAGATCGGCATACTTATACATGCAGTCAGGGGCGTCAAGATTGTAAATTATATGGGCACAAAAAATGTTAAGATTTTAAAAATAATTCGTTCATTCATTAGTTTTGCTGTTGACCGCCTGCAAAGATCTAATCTTGTAGATCTGTACCACGTCCGTCAGTTTTTTTCCAGTGCGCAGGTCTTTTATATTGTGCCGTATAATAAATTAATCACTTTTTGGACCATCTTAAAGAACGTTGCAAAGAAATGTGATTATAACAAAAAAAAATCGAAAATACGTAATTCCTACATTCCGGTGGCAGTTTAACACCTCTCTTCCCAGCTATTCGTCATAAAACAGACAGAAATATCGAATTTCAAATCGACGTCCGCTCGCTCTGAAGGACTTCTCACAACTGATTTACTCCGGCGAAATAAAACGTTTTATCAACAATCGCGCGGGCCAGAAATTGTCATACGTTTTTTGTATGACGGAACTGAATTTAAAAATTCCTGAACTTTGAGGGAATTACAGTGAAAATCTAGATTTACTGAATTATTTTTAATAAACGCTTTTGGTTCTTAATCTTATTTACTCTGAGATTGTGGAAGGATTTTGATTAAATATGTTTGTAATGGGTGCAGTTAACATAACGGCGAAGGCACTGTCGAGCGTTTTACTTAAAATTACTGTAGGTATTTCATATATAATATAAAAGGTTACAGTTTAAGAATTTACGTCACTGAAAACCTTAGACTCTTTCGTAACTTTCTGTTAAGAATTTGCAGATAAATTATGTGTTGTATTGCTTACGTTAGCATACTGCGAAGTGACGTTTAGCGCCTTATTTGAGTCTTCCCTCTTAAGGCATTGTCTGGAATGGCAGTAGGTTCAATCGGATATTGATAGAATTATTGATTGGAGTAAGAGAAATCAGATTGAGTTCAATATTTCTAAATGTTTCATTCTTTCTTTCACAAGGGCGTGTCATACTTGGTTTTACAGGTATAATATGAACGCCCGAAGTTTAAAACGTGTCTCCACTATGAAAGATCTTGGTATTGTGTTTGATAGTAGGCTGACATTTCATGCTCATATTGAAGTGACCTGTAGTACTTCATTAAAAATGCTGGGTTTTGTCCTACGTACTCTGCAAGGAATTTTAAAGACACTCGAGTTCTCATAGTATTATATAACTCATTAGTAAGGAGTAGGCTTGAGAGTGGGTCTGTAGTTTGGAGCCCACACATCAGGTCAAGTATTCCCTCATGTTGGAGAAAGTTCAGAAGAAATTTTTGAGATTTCTTTATTTGAGGGAGTATGGCTACTACCCGTGGCTCTATCCTACCGAATTTCTCTTAGGTATGCTCGGAATGAACCATCTGCGGGTCAGAAGAGATGTACACATTGTGACACATTTCTTCAGACTGATTCGCGGATGGTTCGAAAATTCGGCTATCATGGAGAGCATTCATTTCTATGTTCCCGATGGTTATCTCCTTCACCGACAGCATAGACTGTTTTAACTCCCGGCCTGCAGGACCAACTTGCCAATGGTCATGCCGGTGGGGAGGGCAATTTTGCTGTTAAATAGAATCACTTCGGATATGGACATATTTAGCATCAATGAAGCTGCATTTAAACATAAAACTTTGTTGCTACTTGTATAATACCAGTATGTGTTGTATGCAATTTACTGAGATTATGTATGTCTACCTTCTTTTTTTTAAATTTTTATAATTTTTTATAAGTAATTATTTTGGATGTTGTACATCCTGTATTATCTTTAAATATGCCTTAAAATGTAAATTTTGTAAAATTTAAAAAAAGAATTGAATTGAATCTTATCTTGTGAATGTAATCTACAGATGGGAGCGTAGAGGGAAGAGCATGATATTTGGGTCCCTGGCCTGGGGAGCGGCCGGCTGCTTGCTCGGTAATTTAGTCCTGTTGCTGGCCTTCATCAGTGTGGCGGGCGTCAACTATCCCGGAGGAACTGCCATCTCTAGGTGACTATATTTTACACCTCATAATATATACATTATATTATTTTGATCTACAAATGAGCGCACCTAAACGGGGATACATTAATATACTCTCCATCTATAACGTCTCCACTCTCTCTAACCGGCCAATATACCTATAAAGTGTGCAATAACGTTATCGGCTGTTCTACCTTACCCCAACTAGTAAACTTTAAAGTACCACTCAGAACAACTAGGTTTAACGACTTATTCCACATTAGCCGGACGCGCACAAATGCTGGTATCAGGGATCCAATCAGAAGAATGTGCGAGTTATTCAATCAAAATCACTCTGATGGATTCCTACATATCCTTTGGTACACACGGTACTTTTAGTAGAAAAATGAAAGGTGTTTTCATATTAAAAAAAATGTAATGATATAATAAAACACATATAAAACTTATTTCCACTTTTATTTTATTTCACCGTGACCGGTTTCAGCTTGTTAAAGCCATCTTCAGACTGGTAAAAATTAATCTTAATCTACGGTTTAGATACACAACATGTGGGGGAGGACGGGTGGGGAGATAATACAAGGGATTTATTCTATTACATGGGTTTTCTTTATATTTGTTACTAAGTCGTCTTAGACGACCCATGTAATAGAATAAATCCCTTGTATTATCTCCCCACCCGTCCTCCCCCACATGTTGTGTATATAAACCGTAGATTAAGATTAATTTTTACCAGTCTGAAGATGGCTTTAACAAGCTGAAACCGGTCACGGTGAAATAAAATAAAAGTGGAAATAAGTTTTACATGTGTTTTATTATATCATTATAATGGATGATATAATAACACACATATGAAACTTATTTCCACTTTTATTTTATTTCTCCGTGACCGGTTTCAGCTTGTCCAGTCTGAAGATGGCTTTAACAAGCTCAAACCGGTCACGGAGAAATAAAATAAAAGTGGAAATAAGTTTCATATGTGTGTTATTATATCATTATAATGGAATTCCACCATGTATTATCAGTTTCAAAAATAGAAATATTATAATGGAATTCCACCATGTATTATCAGTTTCAAAATTAGAAATATTAAAAAAATGTATATTAAAAAAAAAACTTCAATGAACAGTGTTTACATATTGTGTATGTACTTTTTATCATTTCCCTGTTCAACATTATTTTTTTTAAATCCCTTTAAATTCCTCTAAAAAAATAATTTTCATTTTCTCTGTGTAACGCAATCTTTATGTAATTAATTTTTTCCTTTTAAATTTGTCTAAAAATTATTTGTAAAGGTTTATTTGTCTGCTACTAATGTTAATCTGTGAGAAATAGTTAATAGATGCAGGCGAATCTCCCAGTTGATGTATATTATTTTGTTGATTACTGTCTGTATCAGTGTTTCCTCCTTATTCTATTTCAGGTTCCATCGATTGTTGAAAGATGCCACATTTATAAATGTCCACATTGACAACTTGGCGGCACAAACGGGAGTGACAAGATTCACTCAGTTAAACCACAACTGGGCTTATAACAAGAGTGAATTCCTTCAGCCGGAAGATCTGCATGTCTTTACGCATTTAATAATAGAAGGGAAGAGCAAATACTCCTCAAACCTGAAACCTTTTATTCAAACTCACGCCGTCCTCGACTCCATCGAAGGATTCTCTCACATTAATTTCAACTATCAGAGCCTTCTTCCGTTTAAAGTGAGAACCAAACCATACCTATACCTTCTGGAACGGAAGTCATGGCGAAACGAACCGTTTAATATGAACTTATTCGTCCCAGATTATACCAATATTCTGGAAGATACAGAAAGAGAATTCAGTGATAGTTCCGTAGAAGAGATTACAGAAGACTTAGAAAAACAAATAGAAGAACTAAAACCTGCTGCTGCTCCTGTTGCACCTGAACCAACCGTCCATGTGCGTGACAATATCAAAAGCATTATCCACAAATATAAAGAAGATGATGACATGATGCCCGCTGTTGAAGGGAAAAACGAAAAATTACACAACCTATTGACAAAAGATACAAATGAAACTCAAAATGTCCACAGCAACGAACAATCCAGGAAACAGCTCCGGAAGAAATTAGTCGCTGAGAAGATTAAAGACACAAAATTAAAAGCTTCAGCTAAACAAAAACTCAAAGAACTCATCATACGACACAAACAGCAGAATATACATCAACATATTTTAAGTGAAATGAAAGAAAAGGTGCCGGTAAAGAAGGCGAGAGAAGACTCGACAAGAGGAATGCCAAGAGAAGTGGTCGGTGATCACGGAGATAGCGTTGCAGCAGAAAAAGAAACTCAGACGAGCGCCCAAGAACCAGAAATTTTAGGGGAATCTGTTAAAGAATATGATATTAAAAATTACCTTCAAAATACTTCAATCCAAGAGATCGTCGACGAAGTTTTGAAGAAATTGTTAGAGAAGAAGCAAGAGAGTGAAGACGTTCTGGATATCAAGAACTTGGAAACCGCCGAGCAGAGAGCCGCAATACAGCAAATTGTAGAAGAGATTATCAATGAAAAATTCCAAACCTTTTCATCGGCAAATTATCAAAGAGACAGCCAAGAAGTTGAAGAAGTTGCCAATGAATTCAACGAGGAAGTAGGGCCCGAGATTCAAACGGTTGAGGAACCGTATCAAAATGAACAATTTGACCTGAACTTCTTGGAGGAATGAAAACATAATTATACTATGTATGGCTACATGGATAGTTTCCAAATTGAACCAACGCTAACAATGAATATTGCAGTTGGGTTTTATGTTAATAATTGGTGTTCTTAGACATGACCACACGGAAGGCTGCAATCGTCATTTCAAAATTGAAATCATCAATTGTTTTAGTCTTAGAATATATTGCCACTCATAAGCCGTACCAACGCAACCGTCCTATCAGAAAATCCTGCCCGCGAGAAGATAAACTCCTCGCTACAAGCCAGTTCCTCTTTGACTGCTCTGTAATGTATACTAACAATTCAGAGGGTTTGCACAAGTCACACCCGAGGAAGCCAAAACCTGATGGTGAGATGTTAAGCTCAAATTAATGTCCCTTGGAATTTGCATATCCAAAAACCACATTAATTATTGTATCAGTTTTCATGCACTCTTTTGTGAAATAGACAGGGTGTTTGCATTTTATCTGCATTTAGTGTGTTGTCTGTACTCATAAGCATTTTAATCCTGTCCAAATAAATGCAAAGAAATTGTATGGAATGCCAAATCTGGTGCCTTGGGAACAGATGTGGTCATCTAATACTTATCAAATATTGCTCAACTCATTCAAACTTTAAATACCTAAGGACATTTAAAAAAAACCTAAGCTTAATATTAAATAATTTTATTGACACTTTATTATTATGTACTTATATAGTAAATATATGTATCACTTTTACTAACATTGTTTTAATATTTTTGTTTTGAGAAATATCTTTATTCCCGAAATAAAACCCCCTTTCGTAAGTTTCCTAAAACTATATTTTGTTATGAATTGTTGTTGTTGATGTGAATATTGTAATTTTATTCAAATAAAACTATAAAACTTAATAATTTCTTCTTTGTTACTTATACTATTTGTTTACCTACAAAAATTTATTTTTTTGTAATGCGGATTACAAATCTTTGGTTACGTTTATTTACAAAAACGCACTGATAAATGATTAAACATACTTTTCTCCACTTTAAAAATCATATACGTATTTTAAATATTTTGTAACACATACAATGGGAAGGTCCGAAAAAAGTAATATTTCTAATTAGATTTTGAAAAATGCTAAGCCTATGTAAATAAAAAATAAAAAATTCTATTTAAAAACATGTTTATCGTATTGCGTAATAATACTATCATTATTTATTATAATAATACTATCATTATTTATTTTGAATTAATAAATAATGATAGTATTTATTACACAATACGATAAACATGGTGTTTTTAAAGAGAAAAATATTTATTAAGTTTTTTTTTAATTTGCATGGGCTTAGAGCATTTATCAAAATATAATCAGAAATATTACACATTTCTGACCGTTCTACGCATGTTTTACAAAAAACATTTAAAAAGTTGAATATCGTTAAAAAATGCTGTGAAGGTTTATCTGTAACTTGTCAATAAGATAAATAAAAAAAAAGAACAGTGTGTGGTTTAATTTTTTTATGAACACTATGTTTTAATGTTTTTCTTTTTTTGTAATGCGGATTACAAATCTTTAGTTATGTTTATTTACAAAAACGCAATGAGAAAGGATTAAAAATACTTTTCTCCACTGTAAAAATCATATTCGTATTTTAAATACTTTGTAAAACATACAATGGGACGGTCAGAAAAAGTAACATTTCTGATTAGATTTTGATAAATATTAAAAAGTATATGTTTATCGTATGGCGTAATAATACTATCATTATTTTTAATTAATAAATAATAACTCTCCGACGTCCCTCTCGCCCTTAACCGCTTCATGGTTTTGAACGAGTCACGCTCGCGCGTAAATGCGTTCCAATTTCTGCTAGCCCGAGTGACGCCCGCCTGTTTCCACTCTCAGCGTTCTATTTTTAGCTAACACGAGTAACGCTCTTCAAGGTTAGCGATGTATTTTACGCAGTTTGAATTTGCCTGCAGTTGATATCGGTCATGTTTTTGAGCTGCTTATTTCGTTTTTACTATATTGTCTTCACATGCATCGTGTATATTTATCACATCGTATCAATTTGAATTTATTATTTTTTTTCAAATAAGATCCCAAATGGAGAGTGATAGTGAATATGAAGATATTGATAGTGAATATGAAAATATTGATATTGAACATTCCGAAAGCAAAAACACCATGCTTTAAAATCTATCACACTAAATTGAATTATTGATTTTCCTTCATTTAAAAAAAAATTAAATATGCCAAAATTGTTATATTTTAATTGTAAAGTGTATAAACTTTGAATAAAACAAAAAAAAAAACCTGATGTTTTTTAAACACTTTTTATAAAAAAAACCCTAGCATTAAGGCAGTTAAAAGATATTAAAAAATTACGACAAATTCTGATCAAAATGTATTTTTCCATGAAATTGGTAAGAAACTTGTACACTCTTAAATACTCAATGCACAATTCTCCCCGAACTTGTGAAACTACACAATGCCAGTGGGAGCCACCTCTGGCTTGGGCACCCAAAATACCCGATAAACCTGCTCGATTCTGTTCAAAGCAGGGCGGACCGTCTGACAACACATAGTTAATAGACCGGTTGCCATATCTAATGCACAGATATAAATATGATAAGTCTGTTTTATAGGTATTTCAATGGAGCCTGCTCGAAGGAACTAGCAGCATTGATCTCCAGCGCACCGGTACACGTATGTGAAACTCGACGGACACGAGCAGAATACCCCGTTCACAGTAGATGTCAGCTTCATGTGAACGGGTCATTTTTATATAAGGAGGCTCGCATGTGGAATGAGCAACCGCCATCTGTTTTTCCTCCTTCATATAATACGGGCCTCTTCAAGACCCGTATTGAAAAGATTTTTCACAAAAACGTCACTACAAATCATCCAAATATTATTATTATTATTAAATCCTTTCTTACAGCTCCTACCATGACCCGCCTCACAACGCTACCCAGCCGGGTGGTGATATAGAGCTCCTCTGTCTTTACACCGTACAGACAGGGGAGCTCTTGTAAAGTGTAACAAAAAAAATAAAAAAAGCATATCTTAAGTCACAGGGCAACGCAAGCCACTGCTCAATATGTACGTATATGTGCGTAGCCATGTGGGGAACGGTGAAAGAAAACACAAAGTACAGTTTGGAAACAGGTATATTTCAATAAATAATAAAGCGTGGTATATATCGTGATAAAGTTAGGAGATTCAGTAAAAGTCTATAAATTAAGCCAGCATTGGTTATAATACATTCACCAGACAAATACAAATGCTGGAACTTAAAATATATTGATTACAAAACAAAACATACAAATATATCATTGAAAGGCATTTCACAGAAAGCACTCTACATACATCTTACTTTATGGAACGCCCCTTATTCGGCAGATTAAAACTTGTACCAAACCACCGTTTCGATCAATTCCTAACGTTACAACTTATTTATTTAACTTACAGCAGTTTATAGTGCAATTACCACTTCTAGAAAAACTGTTTAAAAGCAAATCAATGCAACGACTCGGCACCCGTATACTTCAGTATGGTATATCTCAACTATAATCTGTTTGTATGAAGCACCAAAAACTCTGGTATCATTCAATTTATACTGCATTTTCTGCCTGAAATGTCTAGGTCGATGATGCGACTACAGTGAAACTCTCTTACAATCCGTTGAATGCCAAGGCGCACTCTGGCGCCGATTCGGAATGGTCGCGTTCTCAAGAGATTTTGAGAATTAAAGTATGTTCGCACAATACAAGGATTATTCGATTGACAAATTAATAATACCGTTTTTTAAATATTCTTGCTACTCGTTTGTCACGCACGCGCCAATTGAATAAATAAATTATATCCTGTCACCGATATCGGAGTTCGCCGCCATTGCCCAATTTTTTTGTCTTGTGTTTTGTATTGAGTTTTTATATATGTAGATGTTTTTCTAATAAATACTTGACTTTTACTCGATAAACACCGCAAGAGAATGGAAAATAAAGTAAAACTTCAAAAATATTTTCGTATGAGAAAACATTTTTCTAAATATATCAAGTTATTCTTATGAATTATATCTACATACAATTTCAATATAGAAAAAATAATTAATAATTCCTACATAATGTATTTATGTATATAAATAGAAAGACCGTATGAAAAATATTGATATTCGTAAAGAATGGAAGGCTGATGTAAGCATAATGAGTAAGATTAAGAAAGGGACGCTTAGAAGGTTTAGGCATGTAGAGCGAATGAACAAAGAAAGTAGTGTAAGAAGAATATATGACACGAATGTGAATGGAAGAAGAAGCCGCGGACGATCGAGGAAGACATGGAACAATCAAGTGAATCAAATACTTGAGTCGGGCCATGTCAGAAGTCAGAAGGAATAATAGAAGAGAATGTATGATATGATGTATGAATGTGAATGAATCAATGAAATTGGCGGTCCGTCCTTTCAACCTACCCGTGCAGCGAAATGGCACGATGGTTAGTTAGTCATAAACACATTATCTGGTAAGATGGTACCATTTACAAGAACAAGTGAATAATTACGAAATACATTCAGTTGGCGCACTGTGAGGTAAAGGCGGCAAATGCTCCGGTCTCCAGTGTCATCCGAAAATTCGACTTTTAATAGGATAAGGACCGAAAAAAACAAATCTTCCTAAGCGAGTTTCACTGTATTTCCAGTTTGCAACGTGACCACCATCATGAAGCTACAGATGAAAAAATCCATCTTATTCAATATTACTACAGTCAGTCTCGGAGAGAAATCATATTATATCAAACATTACAAAGTAATTATTTTAAATGCACTAGGAAATATCAATAAGAAATACAATTTTTACATAATTACCTCCACATATTATATCTATAAAAAGGAAGACGCGTATTTTTTAACATTGAAAATTAATAATTTTTTAAACTTTAATTACATATTACAAAAACCAGATAAAATTATTTCTCATAATATGCACAGGTTTGGGCCGAAGCCTAGCAGTTTTATATATATATTTATAGTGCATTTTAATTTATTGACTGCAAAAAATTCTACATACATATTTATGTTTTTATTAAAATGTGCCTCTTTCTTCCGAGCCTCACAAATGGGTGCATATATTTATTATTGTCCATTAGGTTAAAAAAACAAAAGCAAATCATCTTAGAAAGAAGCATCTAAGAATCTAAATGGAAAATAAATGACAAATTATGAGAAATTTTCAAATATGTTATTACGTATGTACGATACAAAGTCTATGAGTCTCGAGTCTCTAGATTATTCCGAATTGACATTTATTATTCTGATCTCACTGCATCAGTGATATATTGATCTATGAAAAATTTCCAAAGTATTATTAAAGTTGAGTATTCAAAAATAATATATGTAGACCGTCGGTTTAGAGCGACAAGTGGCCAAGCGCAATTACTTGTTAATGCTTTTTGTGAACTCCATTTAATTTTTTTAAATTTAATGAAAATCAAATTTAATAATGTTATTATTAAGTTGTGCAAGTATATTTAGTTTTTAATTATTGTGACAGCTGTTTCGAACCTTCATTTTTAAGGCCATATAAATAAGTCACAATGTGGATTAACCGCAGTTTGAAAATGGCCTTGAACGCCAAAACAGCTGTCACAATAATAAAAAACTAAAAATACTTGCAGAACTTAATAACAGCATTATTAAATTTAAAAAAAATTACACCATTCTGAGATGCAATTTTTGGGGATGTTGTGTTAAAATTTTTTTTAAGGAAAGGAATTTTGTGAACGAAAAAGGTATGTGGTGGGTAGGAATCTAGGGGTCAGTGGTGTGTCCAGGAGTGACAGACCTACAAATCCACCCCTCTCATTGCAGTGTGAGGCGATGGGTCGAGAGAGTTCGGTTGGAGAGGTCAAAGAGTCTCTCTATACCGGCCTTTCCCGATCCGCCCCACCACCCAGTTGGCAGATAGACGCATCTGCCGCTAAAACTTGTACAAACCTCCCCCCTTGAACTGGGGCACACCTGCTAAGTCACCAAATGTAGCGAACCACTTGGGGCGACCTATGGCAGAGATGTTGTTGTCTTTAATAATGAGTATAGGATTTTTGGTTGTATTTGTACTAGTATTTTGTTGTTTTTCCTTATTATTATACATAAAATATAAATTTTTCATAGGACGGCTTTCTTTTATTTATAATTGTAAAATATATTCTTATGTTGATTAAACAAAATGATAAAAATAATCATAGAAATCAAATATTCAAATTATCCTTTTATTTTTTCCAATGATAACACCATTTGGACACCGTAAAGAACAGTTTCTTATTTAAAATTGAATTTGGCAAAAATGTCACTTAGCCACTTGTTACTCTCAACCGACAACATTTTGTAATTATTAATAAATTTTCACTACTAATTTAAGTTAAAAAGAAATTTGAATCTATAACAATACAACCTTTTTACCACGGAAAAATAACTCTTAAAATCATGTAAGTATGTATTCCAATATCAGTTACCTGCCAATCAAATATTATTTATAAACCCGTCAAATCTATTATCAAAATATGATGTGAAGATCTGGAGATCTGGTGTTAAGACAAAGG